>JALBCR010002735.1:0-290000 GCA_030710515.1 Abscondita cerata
TCAATTGTACTTCGTTCAGTTACGTATTGCTAGATGAATGAATGCGAATGAGGTAGATACCAAAAGTGATTTTTCTAGAGTGAAGGCAGTAGAATATGAAAACGAATTATAGTCCTCTTGAAATTCTATCTCCACAAAGTAGATCAGACAACTTTTATATAAGAAAATCCATAATTTTAAGTTGTATAAAAAGTATGGAGATTCTGAAACAAAAACTATATATAGTAATGCAAATCGCCAAACTAAGCTTACCTTCCAAGTATATCGTTGAATCTAGGATCTAGTTCTATGTGATATTTATCGAGGTATTCGAAGAGTTCTTCAGTACCTAAAACTTTAGCAATGCGAACTAATTGATCGTAATTATCGTGCCCATGAAAGAAAGGTTCTTTTCTGAATATCATAGATGCCAGCATGCAACCTAATGACCACATGTCCAAGAATAATCATACATTTGATAGTCCACTAATAATTCGGGTCCCTTAAAGTATCGGGACGCTACACGCACATTATATTCTTGACCCGGATGATAAAACTCTGCTAATCCCCAATCGATCAATCTTAATTTTCGATTTTCATGATCTATCATAACATTATGTGGTTTAACGTCCTACAAATAAAAAATAAAGTAAATGCACTGAGGCGAAAGAAAGACTGCACACCTACCTATGCATAATTCCCATACTATGACAATAGTCCAAAGCCTTGAGCAACTCATACAAATAATAGCGAATATCGAAGTCTGTAAGTGTTTGGTATAGCTGTTTAAAGTCAGTGTTATTCACATGTTCAAAAAATAAGAGCCGAGGGGTTCTAGAAGCGGGATCTTTTACTACTGATTGTGAGGTAATAATGTTTGTCCCTCACGTAAATTCTCTAATATCTTAATTTCACGTTTAATCTTTTCTTTTAACAGGCTGTAACACAATATAGATGATAAAATTTTGAACACTTTAAATCACAACCAACCTTTAATATTTGACTACGCACTTTTCATTGTTCGTCACATTTATAGCTTCAAACACCTCACTGTATTTACCTGCGACCTAATTTTCGCACGTAACTGGTAGTTGTCTTGTTGTTCCCAATCGACGACATAACTTTCATAATCCCAGTATTCCCGTGGTTTATGTGAATTAACATCGGCATAAATTCTAGCACGACTCGCTGCAGCCATATTTCTCTTATGATTCCTGCAGGCGCTCAATTTGCGGCTTTTAGCTAATCGTCTGACATATGTTCCAGTGAGCGGATGTAGTAACCACTACAACCATAAGCAATTACTTAAATGTACGGGAAGAAGAGGCCAAGCGAGAATTGAAGTCAACCTAACACACTGCCTCAAAGTTACCTTGTTTCAAGCACAGTTTTGCTAATCTAGAACATATAATCAGCATTACAATATATCGGCATCTTCGAATATTGCAAACCACATTTTTTAACAGCCTTGTATAAAACAAGCGCACGCCATTCCTCTTTGGATAAGCCTACACTTGCAACTTAAAAACATCATACCTAATAGTGTTCCGACGACGAAAGTTTTACAGCGCAAAAATAATCGCTGCTATCACACATCTGTGTACAAGTAGTCGGTGAATATTAAACTTTGGATATTTGCGGAGACTTTTTTGAGTTACAACAAGCCGGCTTCCCAATCAGAGTGCAATCCAAGATGGGTTACATCCCGCCACGATACACCTTCTTATTGCACGAAGATATATCCTGTTAGAGATCGCCCTTATAGTATAACGCGTACCCCTCTAAAAGTACATTGCCTAACCTCAGAGCTGGCCCTTCGCTTCCCCCGCCAGTTTATTACCGCTAGTAATGATGCTAACACCCTTTCGCCCGAATTTTACATACTCGCACACTTTCATTCCCAGAACTAATTAAATATTTTCAACAAACGATAACTTAATTATAAAAAATATCAAAAAAATTCGTTATGTAGTACGCACCTGTGTTTAGCTTCAAAGATCAACATACTGGTGCTCTGCATTAAGAAGTTTTATTGTCTATTAGTCATGTATGAGATGGCAACATTATAACTACAGATTACTCTATTTCCGGATATTTTTTAAACGGCGTTTAAATACAAACACCATTGCCTATCAATGTGTGACACATATTAAAAAACAAGTTATTGTCTAACATAAAATTCACCTATAACATTTTGAAATTTTCTGACGTCACCTACGGCTAAAATTGTTCTTTTTTCAATTAAGCGCGCCGGATCCTTAAGTTAAAAATATCTACATATTCGTTTTAATTTCCAACTTTTAACAGTTTGCAAATAACCGACTGCATTTGTTTACAAACGTAGCAGATTTCACCATTTTGAAAAGTTTAAGTTTTGGCATAAAATATCTAATAATTCTACAATACACATTTTCCTTTAATACATTTTTTTGGACAGTTTATAAACAATCTGTAAGCTATGCAACCAAATTAACGTCAAACTAGAACAGCAAGTTAAATTTGTTAACATTCTCCTTCAACGCACATTTGCTTCCAACAATTATCTAATTACCGGTCACTGTTCATAAACAATGCTACACACGCACACATTCAAAATTTTCTTCTTGCCTATAAATATGTATGGTTTGTAATGCATTTGTTCATAAATAATACCTACACTAGAGTGCGTTTACTTTAAGAAGTACATAAGATTCATAAATATCTGATTGACGATTTCTGACCTACGCGCATACGTGCTTCTGAGCAGGGGCGTGTTAAATATACCAAACAAACTCACACTATAAACAGACACTTCTTGAACAAGGATACTATAAACACTTGTAGGATTGCTCAATACTGAAATATTTTCTTCGCGTAGTGGGGAGCCGTTAGTCATTAATAGACTAGGTTGAAAGTTACAGTTTATATATTAATTCTTGTCTATATTAATTATGATTTACATTTAATTATAATATAATCTACTCCGTAACTCATTATTGTCTCATTAAGAAAATTTGTAGTTTGTAACGTAACTAATTACAAATGAGAAAAACGAAAAACCTTTCATAGTAATAAGATGCTATTTTCTCAAAATTAGAAAAAAAATCAGTAGTAAGACGTAACGAAACAATTTTTTTTTGTTCCTAGAAAAAATAAATTAAGTGATAATTTTTTTTTTTAACTACTTTTCTTTGTTTATCTGACTAACTTTTTATTACTGTCAAAAATTATGTTAGTGTTTAAATAGTTAATACAGATAACAGAGTCCTTAATTTACAAAATAGCTTTTAAATTTTTGCAATAAAATTTACCAGTTGGACAACTTTTTTCCCCTCGTTTTTTAGTTCGGTCACTCACATTAATTTCAGTATTTGTAAGTAAATATTGTTTATATCGACGCTTTTTTTGTAGGTTTTTCCATATTTTCAATAGTAAATAATGATTCACCAAAATAGACTATTCAGTTTCTGTGTGTGGTGTTCCGTTCGTGCAGTGAGACATAAAACATTGCACGTGCTAGAAAGAGAGGAATTTAAATTGCAGAGGCGACTGCTAACTCATGATTCATTACCCAGGGCAGGGACGGTCTAATTTCAAAAAACTTTCAAAAATTAAAAAAAAAACACCGTCGGCGTCGGTTTTAATAAAAACCGAAAATACTGCGTAGCGTTAACAACGTATAGCCAACTGTCTAAACCAAATGTGAACACTCAGTAGGTGCACAGAGTGATTTCCACCATTCTATTATAGCGTTGATTGAAGAGTCTAAGTAATTAAAACCCATAATATAATGTAATTCTTCATCTTTCTTGGTTTAAAAATGTTTTAATAGCACCTACTAAAATCAATAAAATCCTACTAAATACATTTTTTGTTGGTTTTTATCGGTTTTTAATATGCCTATTGGTATTTGAAGGTTGTTAGTGTTTAACATGTACGAGTATTGGTTTATATCAGCATACCTTAACAATTCAATGAGGATTTATCTATTAGATTTTAATAAGATTGAGCGTGAGAATTCCCAGGACAAAAACCTACATAGAAACGAATTAAATTCTATTAAAATTTTTTTATTGGTTTCTATAATCTATTTTTGGTAGGAAAATACAACTGCATTATTGCCAACATTGATACGAGACACGCCGCAAAGTCCGAGACATTCTACAATCCGCGCCAGCCTAAAGGCAAATCCGACGCCTTCAAGGAAGAACTGATCAACCGCCTAAGTGTATCGCAAACAGATAAGATACAGTAACTACTCGATAGCGAAGAATTCGACGACCGCAGACCGTTACGATTCTTGGGGCACCTGAGGAACCTCGGCGAAACCATCGTCTCCGACAATTTTTTAATAACCCTATGGTTGGGAACTAAGTTGCCGACAACAATGCAAGCGATCCTGGCAACGCAAGTATACACGACAAGCAGGACAACGTAGCGACGCTGGCCGACGCCAACAACGAGACTATCTCGTACAAAAGCGTACACACATATGACACTACAAATGCCACCGCGAACCCCGCATATCGCCGCAACAGGCGACCCTCTTTTCGGCGCTCAGCATCAAAAGACCGGTAAGACAAGTACAACCCTAACAACATAGCCACATGCTGGTACCACCAGAATTTCCGAGCCAAAGACGAAAGTGCCACAAACCATGCGACTACCCATCGGAAAGGTAGTTGTTAAACGCGGCCAACGACAGCCTTCATATAACCCGGCGCCGCCTATTCATACACGAACGAGGCACATACCAAAATTTTTAATCGACACCGGCGCGGACATTTCGGTTTCCCATACAAGTTAGTTAGCGAATCACGCCACAAGACATCATCCGAATTGACAGCAGCGAATGGATTCATAACATACAGGTTCATAACACTTATCCCCATCTTAAGCTTACGAAGATCCTTCGCCTGACGCTTTGTGATAGCAGACGTAACAAAACCCATCATTGGGGCCGACTTCCTGCATCAAACATCCATTATATGTCGTCATGTAATGGCTGTGCTGTTATATTTTATGTTCTTATTTACCTTCTATAATGTTGACAAGACGCATGCTTTGACAAGACGAACCAATGCAGTATTGCACACGGTTTCGTCACCACACTATACAGGTTTATACTGGTCTTCTGGGGCACCATACATAACACTTACATCACCCTACAATATTTAAAATGTCCCATACGAATAAATAAATAAACTGCAAACTGTTGGTGGACATCCACCACAACAAGATAATAGACCCGCTAACTAACATCGCGCAGACCACTGGAGTGACGTTGGAGCAAAACCTGCGCTTACGGGACCTATCAGGAACAACCCCGTTCCACAAAATCCTAAAGGAATTTCACGAAATCACGAGACCTTCGGGCGCGCCAAACACACCACAAAGCACTACATCAAAACCTCCAAGGCTACCAATCGCATGCAAATCGCGTCGCCTCGCATCCTATAAACTAAAAATCGTCAAACTCAAATTCCAGTCCATGGTCGAAATGAGCATCGCCCGCCCGTCAGACAGAAGCTGGGCACCACCGCTACACATAACGCCAAAAAATGGCCATAACTGGAGGCCTTGAGGATATTTACAGGCCAATGCGGATATTGTGAAGTTGAAGTTGGCAACCCCATACATTGTTTTTTTTTGGGTAGAAAACCCATTGTTATTACAGTCAAATATCGCACAACGACATCTCGGCATTTCACAAGTTATAACGTCAACCAAAAATCAAAACTCTTTAATCCACTGACCTCAACGCAGAATACGTGCAGTCAATTCAAGCAGTAGATGTATCAGTGGCGTCGGCGAGAGAGGAGTTTTAGCGAACAACATATTGTTAGTATAGGGATCGAGCAATACTAAGTGTGTATAGTATCCTTGGCTTCTGAACAAATGTAAACTTCCTGAAATTCTTGTAATAGATTCGTCGACGAAAACTCGGTTCGGCGCATTGTGTAAATGATCTCTATGTTAGACTCGGTTAAGTCTAAAGTACACAATTCTTAACGGATCTGTGTGTATACTACTAAACGTGATTCATTCTACACCTGTTTTCAAAAAATTATCTACACTAAAAATTAAACTGTAACTCTAATAATTTATTGCAAATTGCAACACATTCGCAATTATTTCAAGTCCTTGACTGTGAATTATTTTACCCTTTACACCGACATTTTTCCCAGACATGATGAATACGATATTACTACAACAAACCGACTGAGCATG
Source organism: Abscondita cerata (assembly GCA_030710515.1). Lineage (NCBI taxonomy): Eukaryota > Metazoa > Arthropoda > Insecta > Coleoptera > Lampyridae > Abscondita > Abscondita cerata. Next base: position 6,190 of record JALBCR010002735.1, read on the forward strand.
TAAACAGATAAGTAAACTCCCCTACAACGATTATAGTAGATTCATCCGACCAAAACTCGTTTCTGCGCATTGTAATACTTGTTAGACTTAACCTGAGTCTACTAGCTTTTAATATAACGTCTTGAACCTTTTTTAGAAAGAGAACTTAAGAAATAGAATAGAAGGTTACATTATTGAATAAGGTGCTGCTAGTATGAATTGGTTTCGATAATAGTTTCTTCAGGACTTTTGATCTGCAAAATTTTTATTACATCCTCAAATTAATTTTTTAAAGGGTATCACTTCTATGCATAAAATTGACAAACATTGTCGTTCTTAACTTTTACACCCCTTTTACCACATTTTTCGACGAATTAGTGCTTGAAAGCCGGCCGTCCGTTCCTATCAAGATATATCAGAAAACCTCCAGTCCGATTTTTATGAAACGCGGCATGTAGGTGTTATTATTACGTAATATCGCATATCTGATTAAAATTAAATTGAGCATAATTCGCCAAGCAAAAAAAGTCCACAACGGTGTTATGAGTTTGCCATTATTGTGATTATAAAGGCGTCACAAGAAAAAACAACTATTTACATGAATTATATTTTTTATTAAAACGTTTGTTTTTAATAATTTGATTTTCTAATTCCATTAGGGTTAGGTTAGCAATAGTGCACGATAAAGGTGATCCCATCGGAACACCAAAAGTCTGTTTATATGTTTTGTCTTCATATTTGACGTCTAGTATTTACTAAGATTGGTAAGCAATTAACTAGTTTTAAAAAAATTTTACTCTATAATATTTTTATTAATTGCTAAATGTATGTTAATATATATATATATATATTTATACGGGATGGACAAAAAATTAAAAAAATGATTCTAAAAAACAAAAACAAATATTAGAATTATTATTATTCTAAAAAAATTGTTTCTTGTTGCAGATGTACTATCAAAACATGTTTGTTTTAACTGATGAAGCTATGGATTATAGCGAAACGTTTTAATAAAAAATATATTTCATGTAAATAGCTGTTTTTTTCTTGTGACGCCTTTATATTTACAAATCATAAACAGCGTAAAATTGCTTAAATTATTCATTATTGTGATGTATTTTCTCTAGGTACCGTTAAGTCACACAGTTGGCCTTCTAGTCTAAATATTTAAACACAGAAAGACATAAAAATACAACTGAATTATAAACATTATATATATATAAACGCATACACTCAAATAGCACTATCAAAATTAAATTAAGAAATATAGTAGTTAGTTGTTTCTAAAAAGTTATTTAGATTTATTATTACATAGATACTTTTGTTACACTCTGCAACAAAAATGATACATTTTAAATTATAACGAGTTACGTACACAATACACAATTTATTTTCGTACATCAAATCACGTGTTTTCGGCGAAATAAACTCATCTACATTTTCGGATACCGTATACGTCGAATACTCGTGGTGATCTGATACACAATCTACTTCGACCAAATTACGTCGACAAAACCGTCAAATGCACGCGTATTATTCGTACTGTGCTAGACTCGGTTAAGTCTAAGAAGTACACAATGCGCAGAAACGAGTTTTGGTTGGACGAATGTATTAACGGGTGCGCCATCTGTTGCGATAGCATTTGACAGTTGAATAACTTTTGATGTGTACAACTTTTTTTTATTTTTACACAAACTTTATTTATTCCTTTTTATTTTATTTCCATCATGTTTTGAATATAATATCCAACAAATGACCGCCTTTATTTTTGATGGAAAAAGATCCCCTTCTTCGTGCATTTTGCATCACATTTTCCAGCGTCCCGGTGGTAATAAGCGATATTTCCCGGCAAATATTAGCTTTGGGCTGAGCTATGGTCTGCGGCTTGTTGATGTAAACTTTGCTCTTTAAATACCCCCACAAAAAGAAGTCCGGCGGCGTCAAATCGGGTGAGCGCGGCGGCCAGTCAAAATCGCCGTTTTTCGATATGACGCGTCGGTCGAACATCGTGCGGAGTAGCGCGTGCTGTGGCTCCGTCCTGTTAGAACCAGAAGTGGCCCATGTCATTTTCAGTTATTTCCGGAAACACAAAGTCACACAGCATCGCTCTATAGCGCACGCCATTGATCGTAACGGCGTGGCCAGCCTCGTTCTCGAAAAAATATAGCCTGATGATCTTTTTGGCCGATACGCCACACCAAACGGTCACTTTTTGATCATGGAGAGGCTCCTCGAATATCTCACAAGGATTTTCGTCGGCCCAAAAGCGGCAGTTTTGCTTATTAACCGCGCCATTCAATGTGAAATGAGCTTCATCGCTCATAATGATTTTGAACCAAAACTCACCATCACCATGGAGCATGTTTTCGACGAAATGAGCGTACGCAAGACGTCGCGGGTTGTCTTGCGGCAACAAACGTTGTGTAATTTGCACTTTGTAAGGGAAAAGATGCAAGTCGTCCTTCAAAATGCGCCGCAATGTCGTTGCAGACAAGCCCAACTGCAATGCACGGCGTCGATACGATGTGTTTGGGTTTTCACGAACATCGGCTTCTACGGCAGCGATATTTTCGTTTGAGCGCCTTGGTCTCGGTCTTCTGGGTTGCCAATTGGTCGCACAACTGCCGGTGGCCATAAATTTTGCACCAAATTGCGAATTGTGGTGTGTGAAAGCCGTGTTTCACGCGGATATAAACGTTTGTAGGCACGTTGTGTTTTGACAATGGAGGACCCATTTTCAAAATGCAATTTCACGATTCTGCTCGTTGTATCGGTGTTAGTTGATTCATGGCACAAAATAGACTAAAATGACGCGCCGAACAAGCCACTATATATGTCAATACGTTAATAAAATGGCGGAACTATTCAAGTTTCAAATGCTATCGCAAAAGATGGCGCATCTTATAATCCTTGTTAAAGTTACTAAATATAAAGTAACGCAAAAGGTCAGCCATTTTCTGGCAAGCTAAACGCGCCAAATTTAAAATGACAATTGGCAAAATGCAACAGCAACCTTTCGCTTGGCTACTATACTACCTAGGGCTGATGGTTTCCAAATAAATAAAAAATGGAAAGGGATACCTCGTTGAGCAATAATGCCGATTTTCCATATAAAAATGGTGTTTGTTTTTCAATAGTACCAAATGAGCGGTGTTATGAGGCTCTTATAAAGCAGGTCTATACAAAAATATTTTATATATGCATCTGCTTACGTAGAAAACCCTCGCAACGTTTCCATACTTATTTCATACTTATTAATTGTAAACATATTTTGATAAAAGAAAGTAAATAACACAACTAGTTAGCTTTTGCACATTTTATTTTTTACAACTACTCGCATTGTAATGTTTGACTGCTTTTTACATCAGCGCTATTTTAAATTGTTTCAATGGAAACCTTTTGTGGAACTACAACGCAACAGTTGACATTTGATTGACATAAATCGAATCACAGGGTGAAACACAACAGCATGAAAGTTACTAACATCGTCACCATTTTATGGCAAAACTGCTTTGTCGCTATCTAGCACATTCGCCTAATCGGTCGCGGGACTTTATATTATCCAGTAACTTTAATCGTTGTAGGGGAATTTACTTATCTCTTTACAATCTAGGTCAATAGCGTTTGGTTCATAGTGTAGGTTTCCTTAGTTTATTTCGGCTTTCTGTATTTCCTTTAGTAAAACTGTTCTTTTCAGAACAAATATTTCAATCCATACATGTGTTAACAGTAATAATGTGTTATTTTAATTATTGACGTATAATGAATCATTTTCAACGACCTTCGTTCGTTTATGAAATCGATTTGTCGTCCGTGTGTGCGTGCGTATGAGTCCTTTCTAATGGTCGGACATCATTGTGTGATACATCAATCGATTCAGCTTGTGTCCAAAGCTTAAGTTTTGATGTGCATTAAAATCGGGCAACGGGGACGCCGAGCCCCCGCGATATTCCGTCGAAAAAATTAAAATCAATGTGTGGCATATATTTAGACTCCTCTGGCATAGCTGAGTTGAAATATCTTATCCCCATAAAATCGGGCCACAGATACCCGATGCCCTCGGGAAATTAAGTTTATTTCAAAAATCCAAATATGTCCAAAATCAATGTGTGGCACATATTTGGATAATAGAAAGTTAGCAATGACGGTCTATTGGCGCTAATTATAACTTTGCCATTCTTTCCATATTTGGATAATACGAAGTTCGTTGCGACAATGCCTTGCATTTTCAACTTGTTAGTAATGTACACCCAGATCTGTTCAGAAATTACTACGCCACTGCTTAACAGCTGGTATATGCGCGTAGGTCAGATGTTTATGAATCATTGTGTACTTCTTAGACTTAACCGAGTCTAGCTGGGTACGCCCGGCTGTACAGGGTGGACAAATTTCGACGTTTGTATAGGGTATCTCGGTAACCATAAGTGTCTCGATCTATTTTTTCGAGAGAAACTCATTGGTGAAAACTAAAATCCGCTATCGACTTTTGTTTTCGAGTTACAGCAAAAAGATCGATTTTTCTATATTTTGAAAGGTGTCTATATCCTAGTTGTTTATTAATTAAAAAAAAAACTAGTAATACCTTCTTTAGACATTTTTTTGAGAGCAATTGAATAGCGTTGACGGATTTTAAATATCGACATTTGTATACGAGTTATGAAATTTTTTTTCCTTTAATAGAAACCGTAGTTGGCCGTGATTTATTTTTTCTCTTTACGACGATATATATTATGTAAGGTCAATCATGGTTAAATTTAGTCAAAACTCAAATTTTTCAATATCAAACAAAATTATCGTAGATACCAAAAGACATTTTGTTTAATTTTATGACGAATGTCATGTATGTGTCTGCTGCCTCTAATTACATTCCCACATTTTCATTCTTCAATCGTCTTTATGTCAATTAATCTTGCGATTTTTAAAAATCATATTTTTGCGACCACTCCAAGAATAGAATAAAATTGCAAATTCTAACTAAAATAGTATATTGAAAAATAAGTCTCACAACAAGACTATATTTATCGCACGAAGACAAGTTTACAGACTGACTGAAATTTATTTATTTATTCGTATGGTATATTTAATATTGCATTGTGATGTAAGTGTGGTGCCCCAAAAGATCAGTATAAACCTGTATCACAGAATTACTTTACTATAATAGAATGATGTAGGGAAATCACTCTGTGCACATACTGAGTGTTCACATTTGGTTTAGACAGCTCAATCTTATTAAAATATAATAGGTAAATCCTCATTGAATTGTTAAGGTATGCTGATATAAACCAATACATACATATTAAACACTTATAAGTAACAACCTTCAAATACCAATAGGTACAGGTTTTTATATTTATATTGGTATATTACCATTACTTGTAAAGTGCATACACTATTTTTTCTATGACAGCCATAACAATGAATAGAAAAAGTAGAGTAAAGTATGTATAGCCATATACAAAATGACACTAGTCGAGAAGTGCAATAAGCAACGGTATATTATATTGGTTCTGATTTGTATCTTATTCATGAACCATTATAAATTATGTAACGTTGCAATTCTATTGGTTCCTAAATTAGCATCATAATAAAATGTGTATAGTAATGAAATACATCAGAGTAGGTACGTACAGATTGTAAAATTCTAATAAATATGTATTACGATAAAAATTCTCGAAACCTTTAAGTAACTCTATATACAAAATGTCCATACCTCATTTTCAGTGGCGTATGAATATTATGGAATATTAGGTAAATTATTATTGTAGAAGTTATTTTAGGTATGAAGAGATATTTGAAAAAAATAAATAAATAAATGAATATATTTTCCAACAGACAAATAGTCCATATAGGAACATGAGAATACTATCAATTATAACATAAAAAAAAATACAAATGTATATCAACACATTAAATAATAAATAAAGTAATTAACAGCACTATGAATTAACACAAAAATATAATAATAATTGATCTCGAATTACAAGTCTACTAAAATCAAAATTTTAAATATCAAACTGAAAATTAACTCTGTTATACAGTTTGAAGCAGTTTAAAAGTGGAGAATTGTAATGATGAAAAGTATTTGGAATCACATAATAAAATGTAGCAGATTTTCTACTGCCAATTCTTGGTACAACCAGTCTTATATTGTTAAAGTAAATTAACACTTTTAATTGACCCATTAAGTACTTTCTGGATAAATGTTATACATGGTACATTTCTTCGACATAGTAGAGATTTTTCATTAACCGCATTTAATAGTTTTATTTGATCACAATAGATTACTGGATATGTGTGCATCTTAAAAAATAAGTATTTAGAAAATTTGCGTGAAACATTATCTATCATCGATATATAAGTTATTTGTGTAGGATTCCAGACAACATAGCAGTATTCCAATTTTGATCTTACAAAAGCATAATACAAAAGCTTAATTGATGAAGTATATTTAAATTCCGTTGTGTTGCGTTTTAGCATTTTCATAGAGCTATTTACAATGTAAGTAATATGGGGTAAAAAACATAACTTATTGTCTAACAATAACACCAGATCACGCACCTGTGCACAACGATCTAGTATGTATAAAAATGTACAAAATATTACAAATATTTCAAGAAATTTAGAAATGTAGTTTTTTTATTCAGTGAATACCCTTAGTTTTTCTTTAAAGTAAGAATTATAAATTTTTAGAGAAAAGAAAAAATCGATAAATCTACATTTCAATTGATTGTGGGTGTTTAACAATATTTTAATAGGCTCACAAGCAAAATATCGCTTCTATTTTTGATAAATGCTTTAAATTGAATCATGCTACCAGTAACCCGCTAATCTATATTAATATAGGTGATTGTGTGTGTGTGCTTGTTACTTATGGCCGCCCAAAAGGAGTATTCCCAAGGGCTAATAATAATTGATTTAAAGACCAAAATTTTACGGGGTAGCATAGGTCCCATCTCTCCTTGGCTTCTTTGAGCGGAACTACAAGCAAAGTAGGCCTACATGGGCTTGCGTAATCCGGGCAACGTCGGATAACAATGCTAGTATATTATAAGATGCATCAGCCACGATACTCAAAAACAATATATAATTTACGTCGGTTTACATTTTGTGCGTATACTCAATGTGTGAACAGGAAAAGAGTTATAACAAAAACTTATAATGGTATTTTATTGTTGCCGTTAAGAATACTTTGATACGATGAAATCGGTGTCAAAAACATTTTTTCTTTTCTATTTTAATGAACATATTCAAAAGTATTTTTTAGTAATTAAAAAACGAATCATATTAAATAATTATTATCATTTTTTTTAAGAAACAGTTACTGTTGAAAAAAGATACAAACATTTTTAATTTTATTCTCGTTTGCAAAACATCTCATCTGCACTCGTTCCTACCTAATTTAATGTGAAGTAAGGACTAGCGAAAAAAGCATTTCAGATATCCTCCTCATTTAGTGGAGAATTACTTCACTAAACTTTTTTATACAGCGAAGGAAAAACATCCTACACTACACCTTTAACTGAAGACAATTCTTGCAAACTGATAGCAATACATATTCAGAACAAGCCCGATTTTGTTTGGAACTGTACTTAATTTGTTATTAAACGCATTAAGCTCTGGTTTAAAAATGCTTAAATACTTACTTTTTAAAGTATTAAACGCAATTGCACAAAACATGTATTATAAATTGTACACAAAACTTATTCTATTTTTAGATATTACGATAGTCGGGCGTAATTTGCAATTTTAATTATTTAAATTTAGTTCATTACGTTTTGTTTATTTGTTCTAAGATTAAGGAGATGTCAACATTTCGGTATAAATTTTAATCGGGTCTTTTAATTCAATTAAATGAAATATTCGTTAAATTCAATTTGTAATCAAGTCAGTCAGTCAATCAACACAATAATCGTACGATAAGTTAAGAAATTGACATTCAAAATTAAATTAGGTCATTCGTAGGCAACTAACATTGCATATTCTCCAAAATTATTTCAACGCCAATATGTTCTTTATTTAAAAAATAATATTAAAAAAGTTTGAAATGAGATATATGTATCCTTGAACGTTATGGCTGGTTTGAGGTAGGTTTTTTCAGTTGCGATTGTCATAATAAAATAGTATAGTATCTGTATTTACAACTTATGGCCCGTAATACTTCTACTATACAGCACCTATAAAGAAATATTGTCCCAAAAATCGATAGCGTACTGGTCCAATTGTAAATTTTTCAAGTCTGACAAACGCTTAAATGAGGCCAATTAAAATTTTCCAACATTGTTGAATCTTCATATGGAGAAGAATGATGTGGTACAGTTAAGGTAACTACCTTCCTGCCGAGATTTCAAGCGCCATACCTGGTCATATAGTGACGAAAGACGAGACTGTGATTCCAGATAAGGTTGTGACAGTGTTTATCAGTGTAATTTAATTGACGTGACATGAAGTATTGGGAAAAGTTGACAGAATAAGGAAACGCTGGACAGCATAGGAGCGCAATCTTTCCAAAGTCAACAAACCCCACTCCATTCGCCACAGCAACCGCCAGAATGTATGTATTTAATTAATTGATTCTTACCATAGTATTTACAATCCATTCGATTCGACAAATGATAAAAACTAAATAAAATCAATCCCCTTTCTAACGAAACTCTAAAATCTACAAAACCAACTTCAAATAATGAATAATCCACAGGAAAAACCTGGGATCAAATGATTTCCCAATTTTCACAAGGAAAGTAGAAAATTAACCTGTGTTAGTGGGTGCAATGCAATCAGATTGTGTAACACACTCATATGCTCAGCAAAAGAAGCAGTGGTAACTACTCCAACAACCGGATTGAATGCGACCAGAAACATTTGTTAATTACGTAACGACCGTGCTCAACTTAATGGAATGTGTAAAAAGCTACAGTGAGTTTAAATACTTAGATGACCGCTCATTGTTGGATAAACTGGCAACCAAAAGTTATCTTTAGTGTTTGCATCGGACACACTTACATACACACCAGTATTTCGATAAACGGAAGCGGAATCTTGGCACATGTTCGTTCAAGAAGAGCAAATCAGATAGAGTTGCACGGTCAAGGACAACATCATCCGCAATGGCTCCAGGGGCAAAACAAGAAGAAACAAAAGCTGCACATAATTTAAAGGAAGAGAGTGCGATTTCAGAAATCAAAGTAACCCAGAATTTTATCTGCCATAAAAATATCTACTTGATAGCGGATCTAACGGAACAGCCATTGTCGCGAATTTTGCCAAAGAAGTTGGAATCGAATGTCCTTCAGTTAAGCACGATTGCGAAGGCATTTGTATATTAGCTGAGCTGGTGTCATTTGAGATTTCCGAAAACTTCAGCAAAACCAGATACCATTCTGTCAAGAAAGCAGTGACAATTCACATAACTCAAGATGTGAAAAACAAAACTAAACTGTTTATTTGTTGATCATTGGCGATTATAAATCTTTCTTCTTTCCTAACTGCACACAGAGAAATTATTAACAGAAGTTATGAAAAGCCGATAACAAAGCGGACATTGCTGGCTAGAAGAAAAGTCAAAGAATCCAGACTGTGCAAGCGAAAATGAACGCTTGGTTAAAGCGGGTAAAAGAGTTTGTCACTGGATTCCTATGAAGTTCACCCACCAGCAACAACACAAGCATTAATTGAAGAGCTGCAAAGGTGGGAACAAACCATTAAAAGGAATGATAGATTCTGACCCTTACTGACAAACAAAAACACGTATGAAGAAGGTCAATGTATTCATGGAGATGTATTACTAAAAAATTTAACAAGAACAGGAAACAGTGACTGGACGGACAAACCAGGAAAGTTACAATTGGTCTTCGACAGAGCGTCCAAGTTTGATGGAGTGGCGTTAAATGACCAGTTAATGGTGGAGCCAGATCTTATACGCCCACTAACGTCTGTTTTGGTAAACTTCAACGTTGAAAATATACATTTGATCGCGTGGAAATAAGGAAAATTGATCCAACGCTTTATCTGAAGAACTGTACGAAATGGTGAAAGTCAAAACGCCATTGAAAGTGCTTAGCTTTGAGCGTGTTCATCCCATCGTCAAAAAAGAATACTTCGAAGCAGGCAATCAAACTACGCGAATAGGTATGCAAGATTTATGCCGCAGTAAATTTAAATGTTGGCTTTCAAACAGAGCTGCAATACACTGAGGACAAAGCTGAGGGAAGATATAATGCCGACAGAAAAAGTACTCGGACTGTGGTGGAATGCTGAAAGAATACTTTCTCTTTCTCTATGAACTTTAGAAAGTAAAGCGGAAAGTAAGCTAATTCGTGGCAAATCAAAGCAATGATATGTGTATGGTGATTGGATAAAGAACGGCACAACCTGAAAATGACGGAGAATTTGAAGGTGCCACGGTATTGCATCTACGCGACATTACCCCGTAGATTCAAGTGAAGAAGCCACCGCCGCAACTACTTGAGAGTAGGTAGGTAAGTAGGTAAAATTGTTTCGCTTTCATTCGTCATTGGTAAAGCATTGTAGGCATAGCCTAACGATATAAGCGCCATTTTAATAAACAGATCACAGCCGGCGCATTGGTTCAATTCAGTCTGCTCCCACCATGCTTCGGAGGCCACGCTAAGCCAGTCATGTGGCAAAATACTGGCTGGCATAGACTAAAAGTAAACACGCGTAATTACTGTGGAGACTTAATCATTTCACAAGTTCATTAATTGTTCGTGAGCACAAGTAAATAAGTCGTCAGCGCCTTAACACAGATTTCAACAATTTGAGGAAAAGTATTGAATACATGGAGGAAGATCAGCAGTTTGACAAGTCAATCTCATCGTGTTTAGCCTGCAAGATAATGAAAGTTAAAACTTTGGTGCCAAGAATGAGAGAGTTACCAGTTTCACCCTTATCATATAGACAACCATCTTTTGCCTATACTGGAGGAAATTTGTTTAAACCATTGGAAGTAGTGATCAGTCGTCATCGTCAGAAACGCTGGGTATCTGTATTTTATCTGTATGCAGTCCGCATCTTGAGGTAGTGTAGACACTCAGTTCAAATGTAGCATTGTCGAGGTTTGTAGACACCTCAGCAAGACCCAAGACAACGCAACTAACTTCAAAGTAGGCAATGAAAACTCAAGGTTCAATCAAAACAAAAATGCAGTAAACTGGATGGAGATTTTTAAGATTGAGAAATTTTCGGCAATTTAATTGATTTATTCTCCACTATACTTCTCTTATTTCGGAGAGGCATGGGAGATTATGGTGGAGAAAATCTATGAAAATGTTATTGGACAATCATGCAAAGGACCAAACGCTCATCACCATTGATATATGCCCGGTGATCCCAATAATTTGGATGCCATAACCTCATATAATTTCCCTCGAGGATTCACCGATGTTGAATCAAGCTACCATGGTATTTCGATCGAAATGAAGCAACTGCTCGTGCTCAGTGGCTTCCGCAGTACTTTTAGGTGATTCGAGTTGGAGAATTAGCGAATTTTGTCGACCATGAGAGTTTGGAAAAAGGAAGTCGTCGAAAAGGACCGCCGACAGGAGGAGGAAAAACAGTTCTTTATAGTAAGCTTTCCATCTTGTAATATCATATTCCGACACCGCAGTTCCAAAGATCAGAAGCGCCAGTGTCCTGAATACGAGGCTATTCTTATTACTCGAGAAAAATCGAGAAAAATTACACATCGTAGCAAATTTTTCAACGTGAACTCATTAAGAACCCAATCGACAAAAGAGAGCAGACCAACATATGAAATTTCATCCAAGAGCAACGAAATTCACTTTATAACGACAAACAGAAGGTTTGGCATAGGATCAAATTCCAAAACCGACCGACAATACCAGCAATATACCTATCACGCAGCTGACGTACTCCGAGAATTCAAACCAAACTACTTAGATGACGAGGGCTTTTGCTGCACAAACTCGATTCATCAGCTCAAAACATCGTATCCACGTATTCTACACGTCACTATATTCGACACAACTCCTACATGAAGCGAAAATAGAGTAACGATGGCATTCCAAATAAAGCTTACTAAGATTCTCCCTAAAAAGGAATAGTGACCATAACCGTAACCTTCATAATTTCCTATGACAAAATTGCCGACGGCATTGAAATACTGCAGGTCCATCAGTCCTATCCAACAAGCCCCTCACGTAGCAAATTACAAACGGCTTCAACTATCACGACGTCACCTACGGAGTTTTTGTGCCCTTTCCGCATCTTCACTTCAATGACAGAAATCATATTCAGCTTTCCGCGAAGAATATTTTCGCATACGCCCTTTGATGATGGGCCATTAAGCAACACTTAGGTTCTACAAGTTAAATAAGAATATCTTTAATGTTTAGGATGTAGTATCTGACCTTCGTACATTCTTTAGAATTAAACAAAGAATAGTGGTGAAGATTTACAGTTCACGTAATCAACGCTAATACATTGCATTGAAGTAATTGTTTGCTTGTATTAAATCCTGACCCGAGGTTATCACTAACGTTCGTCACATTTTATTTTTAATATTCCATGAATTTAATATTTTGACCGTAGGTACTTTTTTGTTTTTTTTTTTAGATTTTTAAACAATTTCCAATTATCCAAATTAATTGCAATTCGATGAAGGGTTTCGTTTTTTAACAATGTTTTCATTTGCAATCATTTTAATTTTTATTCACTCATATCAAAAGTTTCACATTATCTAACCAATCACAAATCAGAGACAACTGGTATTATCGAGACAATTTAATTCATCTGTCAAAAACAATGCATTTTAATAGTATACGTTTTGTCACCTTGTTGATGTTATCATGGTTATTAGAGTTATGTTATGTTTTCGCGATGTTTAATAAAAATATAGTGTTATCTCTCAGCGATCTTTACAACCGTGGACCGAGACTTGAGATAGAGTTAGTGTGGGGCAGTTCGGTATAGAAGACACCACACCCCAAGCTACATAATAAGCACCAGAATATTGATGTCCACCGAACTTCACCACCACATCCCTTAGGTTTTTTACCAACCTTTCCATCTTACATGCATCGTATTTGGAGATTTTGTACAGATTGAAAATAAACCATCGTACATAACTACAACGCGTTCATCTCTGCTCACCAACCGTTTCGATGCGTCCTCCCACATAGAAATTGCGTTCAACTGGGCAACTGCAGCCAGGAGCCGCCGCCGAAGCAGTCGAACACTGCAGCAGAAATAAACACTATGACACAGGGTGAGTGTCTCCACCAACTTTTCGCTGCTCGATTCCGTGCTGAACAGGCCCGCTGCCGCCGACGAAACGTTGCCAGTCACCCCCGAAAAACCAGCCGTCGCCTAGTACGCAATCACTCAGCGTCCATCAGTATCTCATTTCTTCTTCGTGCGCATCAGCGGTGGACAACGCTTAAAACCACGGCCCCAGATTTGAGATGGAGTTAGTGTGGAGCGGTTCGGTGTGTAAAGCACCACCAGCTAATGGGCACCTGGTTCTAGATATCCGCCGAACCACCACCACTTACTTTCTTATTCAACCTTTCTATATAGCATTTTGTAAATTAAATATCTAACACAACTACAATGTTTTCAACTCTACCCACCACTTCTTTACAGCGCGTCCTCACCGACCTGATAAAAGAGTGATGTTTAAGTAGTTTTTCACATAAAAATTTAGAAATCAGTAAATGAACAATACTTTTGAATATGGATGGAATAAGATTATAGCGTAGTTTAGGGTGGGTAATGTTAAATTGTGTCAGTAAATATTTTAACATGAACATAACCACATGAATACTCTTACATTAGAGAGATTTTATGCCACTTAATTTAGTAACGGTAAACGTTATGCCTTACACTGCGACTGCTTTCAGTAATATAATATTAACGGAAAACATTAATTTATCAAAATCGCGATCGTATTTCCTTATTAGGGTGACGTAAACTTAATCGCTTATTAGGATAAAAGTCAATGTGATCGTAAAAAGAGTATACGTTTCGGTTATTAATGTTTTCCGTTAATCTTGTTAATAAGTGGCGTAAAATCTCTCCAATATCAAACCTAATTTTTGGTTTTCTAAACATTTGACAGATTTAGAAAAAAAGAAAGAAACGACAAGAGTAATCAGTGAAAAACTTTATTAACACGAAAACAAATACATTTATAACAATTTCACGTTAGGGATTAATATTTAGTTGTAACACTAACCATTTGTGTTTGAAACGGTTAGAAAACATAAAGATTTTAAAATTTGCAATACAGGTTCACGGTATAAATCATTTTGACACCAATGTTCTAAACGCCTTCCCAAATCGTAGACACCGGGCGAAGACACAGCCACGTAAAGCTTAATAATTTCGGAACTCTTGGGAGGTAAACTTTTCACAGTACCACTAAATCCGACCCACCTGAAGTCTTTCGACGGAAATGGATAAAATAAATTGGGGCGAAACGACGGAGGTGGAGATGCACTAAATCAAAATCAAAAATAACAACCCTTTTAGGTGAAACCACTTACCTATTTGTACCAGATGTATTTACAGTAACTACGGAGCTAATTTGAGTATCATTATGCAGAGAAATTTTACAGGAATTATGCACAGTTTATCACTTCGGAAATTGTGTTTTATGTGAGTGGTGTCAATAATGCACATCGACACTTGGTTCTGTAATTCCTCCGAAGGGTCGCTGTCGCTTAGGACTTGCAAATCCGTCAAAGACTTCACCGGATCGTATAAAACCACTACACACCAGTTTTGCCCTGACTATTTTCTTCCTCAGTATTCAACCTTTCAATAACCGTCGAAGTTTGACCATATACTTTTTGTTTGTGACCGGTACTGTCAGTAAAATATGCCATCCATTCAAAAATAATACCCCTTCTTTTTCTGTTGGTTTTACAATCGTCCCCTCCTCGTCAAATATGTTTATTCTCGTTTGGTTATTTCTCTCGGCAAAATCTAAATAAGCCGAATTTGACTTTACAACATTATTTGCATTATTTAAAGGTACTTCGTAATAAGTACTGACATCCGTGATATGACGGCGAGCTCTCAAAAGAGCGTAAGCTGATTGTTGAGAATGCACAACAATCAGTTAACGTCGTTGCCTACTTGTTCTAATTTCCAAAGTGAACTTAAAAGTGCCGCTTTTAGAATTATTAATTCTATACATACACTATAATAAGTTTTGTTTGTATTTATTAATTTGGCCGAAAATAGTAGCTCTTTGCAACGCTCTGATTTACTACCTTCAGTTAATGTGAGATCTATTGCTAACGATTCGTGTACTATCAAATTCCATTCGTGTCGAATCAGACGATATCTACAACCAGAATTTATATAAATAATTGCTTCGGGGAATAAGAAAAAAATATTTAAAAAACACTGGTTAAATGCAATTTGTTATGGCAAAACTGAAAACTCCCACGTATAAGACTATAGTTACAATTATACTTTAAATAAGTGTTGTTTGTATGAAAGTTAAATAAGCGTTTCGCACGATTCGAAAAACTGAAGAAAACAACCACTACGTGATAGAAATAAAACTTTTACAAAATGGTTTTCTAAATGTTACGTAATTTATAATTGTCCTTTAAATTCGGGAAGTACTGTAAACACTGTTTAATTGATTGACAGGTAACTAAGTCCTTGCTTGTATCATTGAGTAAATACTTGTATGTATGAGACAAAAATTACTCGAAGAGTGAAAAAAAATAGTTAAATCATTGATTAAAATCAGTGTTGAAAATGTAGTTTGTAACATATTTTTTTGAATAATTAATATTATTTATCTTATTACTAAATAATGGTCACGTGATTATCTATATCGGTAAACATTCTAAAAACAAAAAAATATGTAAAGTGTCGTTTTGTCTATTCGGATTATGCTCAAAATGCTGGCAAGATTCATTAGGAATTTTGCCACCGGATGAGATATCGAGGTTAAGATAAAAAGATTTTATGTAATTTTCGTTTATTAATATCACATGGTTGAGTCAATTTTTATTTGCTGCAATCGAAAGTGAGCATTTGAGGCGTCCTTAAATACTATAATTCTTGAAAGAAATACTAAAAACATCTAATACGTTTAAAAACTATTTTGTGACGGAATTACAAATGCAATTTGTCAAATATAATTATTATAAATGCAAATTGGAACCTAATTCATTATAATCATTCAATCAATCCAATAATGTTGACACTTTTTTTACTTTAGTTGACTGTTTTGGCTTTGACTGAACTAAAATAAATACTTCTGCTGTTTTAATTTAATGTTTATGTAGTTAAAATCATTAATATTTCGAAAATATATATTTTGAATGCGCTTTATTTCTTAATTTCATCAATAATTTGATGTTTTCGGTTATCCATGGCTTATCAGAATGTTTGAAGGTAGAAATAAAGTGGCAGTATGAATATCAAATAGAAATAGGATATGATGATTGAGAAAGTTTAAGTTTTAAGTGCACATCTGTCCTTGGGGCAATCTTTCTCCGTACGTACTTGCAATCTGTTTTACCTTACATTTTCCTAATTCCTTTAACTTCTATTACCCCTATTATCCCTTTGAGTAATTTATAGTGATAAGAGTTGGTATTTACCAATAAAGTGATAATTCTCAAAGTATAGCCAATACATAATCCGAAGTCGACAAAAAGATATTTGGAAAATATACTGTACATAAAATTGCCAATAGAGATGATAGACAAAAATTTTGTAATTGGAATTTCATATTTTGGGATTGGCCCCTGCTTAGTCTGAAACTTGTTTTACTTTCCTTTTTAAAATATCTATAGTATAAAATTATAAATAGTGCAATTGAGCAAAAACTCATTGAAATTTTATAACTACACACATTTTCAATGTGAACAACTTTTATTAGTAATGCTTAGTGTACTGTCCACGGAAACAGTACTAAAGGAAATAGATAAATAATAAATAAAAGTATGAAGATTGTAACAAAAACGAATCAGAAATACAGTACACAAAATGCTTTAAATACTTAGGAGCTAGGATAACAAAAGACGGAAAAATCAAGCAAGATGTAGACAGTAGAATACGAGCAGGAAACACAGCTACAAGAGCGCGACATGGGGTGCTGTGGAGTAAAAACATAAGGAAAGAAACTAAGAGAAGAATTTTCAACAGCATAGTAGAAAGTATCACTATATATGGGGGTGAAACCTGGCCGATGACAGAAACAACAAGAAACAAAATTCGTACAGTAGAATTAGATTTCATGAGGAGAAGTTTACAAATCACACGACAGGATAGATGGACGACAGAAAGAATCTGGAGGAAATGGACATTAAATCCTCTATAACAAGAAATCTAGAGAACCGCACATTACTCTGGTATAGGCACATAGAGAGAATGGACGACGACAGGTGGCCTAAGAAAATTCATAAATGGAATCCACCGGGAAAAGAAGACGCGGAAGACCAACAACAAAATGGAAAACACATGTACAAAGAATCATGGCGGAAAGAGACTTGAGAGAAAAAGACTGGGAAGATAGAGATTTGTGGAGGTTGAAAACAACTAACCTTTAAAGGAAAACAGTCGCATACAAAAATACAATATGAAGATCGTTCTGAAATTGTTTATAATTACATAAATTTTCATAGTAGCAGTTATTGCTCAACTGTAAAGTCTACTTGATTTTAGAAATATCAAAAATAAATTAAAAATAAATTCCATCCTGGAACACATTGTATAATATACTGACTTCCAAAAATTGCAACTAGAAGTTGTTGAACGATTTTAATGAAATTTTCAGGAAACGTCTATTTTCATTAAACAAAATGATGATTAAATTTTAAAAACAAAAGAACAAAAGCTTAAAAAGTTTTTTCAATAATGAGTTGCTCCGCCACTATTTGTTATGCACTCATTTAGACGGCTTGGCATGCTATCAATCAAGTGATCTATAGCTGCTTGTGGTATATCATCCCAAGCTTCTTAAATCCGTTGCTGAAGATCGTATAAATTATCTGGAGAGTGCGGTAAATTACCCAGTCGCCTACCAATCATATCCCATACATGTTCAATTGGTGACAAATCAGGCGACCGAGCAGGCCATGGGAGGACGGCAATGTTAGATTCTTCCAAAAACCGTGTTGTAGCCGTTGCCGTATGAGGGCGCGCATTATCCTGCTGGAAAATGGAATTTTGCAGCCCCTGAAGATATAGAAGGCCAACTGGTTGTAGCACATTAGCAATGTAACCAGCTGCGTTAAGGTTGCCGTCAATAAAGACTAAGGGTGATCTGCTACCATAACATATTGCACCCCATATCATAACTCCTTGAGTGAGGGCTGTGTTGCGTTCCACAAAAAATGTTGGATTTTACGTTCTTCACGCATCCGTCTGACCCTCCTACGACAATCGTGGGCCCACAAGCAAAATCGGGACTCGTCACTAAACACAATTTGATGCCATTCTTGCGCCCAATTAACCTTTCGTTGCTCCACTCTAGTCTGAGTAGATGGTGAAGTGGTGTAAGAGGAAGACATAAAAATGGACGATATGAACGCCAGCCATAAGATCTTATCCGGCGATAAACAGATGACATTGACGTCCTAAGTCCTGTACCTCTCATCCAATCATTTGCAGTTGATCGAGTTGTTGAAAATCTATCTCTTGTGGCCAAAACTCTTAAGCGACGTTCTTCGCGATCTGTAGTCCTTCGAGGACGCCCAGATCCACGGCGACAATGTTAAACCCCTTCCTCGGACCATTTGGACCAACATCTCAATACCGATGAAACATTTCGGTTTACACGACGAGCAATTTCTCATAGCGAAAGTCCGGCCTCTCTCATACCAATAATACGGCCACGTTCAAAATCACTTAATTGGACAAAATGTTGATGTTGACGTACTCTCGGCATTGTTTTCCAGTTCAGAATGAAATTGTGAAGAAACAACAACAGTTTGTAAACTTGACAGTTACTAAATGGTCTAATAGTTCAAATTTATTGTTACTATGTGCTATGGAAACAACAGGCAAAAAAATGAAAATAGACGTTTCCCGAAAATTTCATTAAAACCTTTCGACAACTTCTAGGTGTTGCTATTTTTCTGGAAGTCAGTATAGATACAAATAAGTTATATTAAGAAACCCTCAAACGTAACAAATTAAGTTGGAAGACATCGAAATTTACTAATACTCAATAATATGCAAACGTATCCAAAGTAAGTTTATAGACCGCGGATGAAAACAAAGAATACAATAGTTTTAGTTCTTCTCCTGTATTGACAAGAAGATAAATAAAATGGTTGTAATTAAAATAATTATCTTTTAAAAACTTAAACAAATTAAAAATAAAATTGGCGCAGTCGGTAGAATGATGAAGTCACAATGGTAAATGTCGAGTTCTGTGACTACTGCAACGAAACACCAGCCATCCAAGCGATCACCGTCGAGGACAGCCCGTACCGTACGAAACAACACGCAAATGGGAACTAGTATTCACATTGTCAATTAAAACAAATACGGAACTTCGTTTAAAAATTTTTTATAATATCATCCATTAATTGGAAATTGAGTGTGCAAAATTAAAAATTAAGAAATACCAAACTGGGCGATTTAGCAAATTCACTAACTCGTTGTCTGCGCGAGATGGAATGCGCGTACCTTCCCTTCCAGGAGAGTTGCTCCTCTGAATAATATTAATACTCTGTGCTTTAGTAGAGTACAGCAATAGAATTAAATTAGCTTTAGAAACATTAACAGAAAAACTTAATTTATCAGTATCAAATAAAACAGACAAGAAATTTGAATCGCTTACAAATTAGATAGATTATTAGCAAAATCCCTTACCAAATCGCGATGCAAATTCGTGCAAAGAAACCTTAAACATTAGAAGAAGCAATTACATTGACACAAGAAGAATTAAATTTCACACACCGATCGGGGACAAAATCTTAACTTTGGTAATTCAGGACAATTCCAAAACAACTATACTGTATAATCCATTTCAAAAAAACGAATCCAATTTAATTTTAAATTCACCAGCAATCAAAATCAACAAACAAGTTTTAACCTAAACTGTTTTCAACCTAAGATAAATAAACAATCTTCAAACGTCTTTCGACTCAACCAAAATGCCCAAACCAACCCCAATATCAAGCATTTCTGTCATAAAACATTATTTGTAAGAAACTGAACCCGAATCAATTAATTTGACGCAGGATCAATCAGTATTATGCAACCATTAACTTTGATCCAGACCAATTTAACGAGGACAATCTCAACAATTATTTGAAGATATTAACACGTACAGAAAAATACCATTATCGACTCCAAATTATATTAAATTCTAACCAAATTCGACACAGCCTATAAACATAAGATTAAACACAGCAAACGGAACAAGTACGATGAAATATTTAGCAACCATTCCTTGTTTCGAAGTATTTAAGGCAACCGACAAGTTTATCGTTTTCACGAATTTTTCGATCTCATATAGAAATGAAAATTAACATCGACTTACAAAAAAAAAACTTGCTAACAAGAAGTGATGGGAATAACCAACCAAAATCAAGCTACAACCACGAATTACACAGATGTACAATTTGACATACCTGAAACCCGATAAAGACCTTTTTATAAAAGAACAAAAGAATAAAAATAGAAGAATTGTATAAAATATTTAATGGACAGAGTAATATCATTTTAGAAAACGAATCAAACCTAGAAAAGCAAATTCAAATAAGACATTTACAAGAACAAATTGACCTAGAAAATGTAGAACCATTTAGTGCCACAATCTTATCAGCATAGATCACATGAATTCAGAAGAAAGAAATATGATTATAAAACATGTAGGAAATATACCGTGTGTCCCACAGAAAACACAATATCACAACATATTATTTTGAATAAGTAAATAGAACAAATTCACGCGACACTAGCGAATTTTACTAAAAATTATTAAAACCGGTTATTTTTTATTAATATTTATTAACCGAATTAATTTTCATTTATTAAGAAGCCCTTGTAGACGAATTGGTTAGTCATTGCCTAGTAGTGTTTTGCGCCTAGTACCAGGGTTCGATTCCAATTGTAGTATTGTTTTTATTAACTTTATTATCGATGTCATTATAATACAATTTTGTAAAGTGAATTTAACATTTTCAAAAAAGAGTTGAAAATATTAAACTCATTTTATAAAAATTGTATTAATAATAACATCGATAATTTTGTTAATTAAGAGTTGTATGCAGTCAGAAAGAATGTATTTTTCTCGCAGGAAAATAAGTGCACCAATCCTTATTAAAAGATTATTTGTATAATACTACCATGGTTTCGAAGCCCTCAAGGGCATCGTTTTCAAGTAAACTAAAACTAATTACATTTAAAAATCCATAAATGTGATGGTTAAAATTAAGATTATATAATTTAAGAATCATCAATATGTAAGGCAACATTTTTGAGATGACCAAAATTATTGTCTTATTTAAGAAAGAATATAATTTTGTTACATTGGCAACTTTCCATACAACCCCAAATAAAAAGAGTTTGTACCGTTGTCAGTAAAAGGATTACTGTAGGTTTACCGGTAGTTTAAGTGAAACAATACAATGTCAATGGGCCATAAACGCTTAAGTTGTAAATCATTCGATAACGGAAAATTTGTCTAAGAGATGTATAGTTGGTTGCATCTAATTTTAATAAAAATGACTTTATTAATTAATCAGCGTTGAGCAAAACGGGAGTTAAAATTTTCATTGAACTGTTCTTCTGTATAAAATTTTTCAAATTTTTATACTTAAACCCGCAGAAAACAATATTGAAAACCTCTAGGAATATCGATCGTGTTTTTATTAAAATACGCTTTAAATAATTAATTACCACATAAATGTGTTGTCATTTATATATCTATTAAAATATTGTGATCCAATTGTGCCCGAAAAAAGATATGCATTAATTTTGAATTTAACATAGAAAACGCCTTTGACAACTCTTCCTGAGACACAGAGTATAGAGATTTTCAAAACAATGAAAGAAAAATTAACAACAACAAAGTATACCTTATTTTTTACGGGCAATCAAAGAACGCAACAAAATACAGGGTGTTCCATAAGAAAAATATAACTTTGATACGCCATACTTTTTGGGACATACTGTATATTTCAAAATAGTTTTAAAATGTAACATTTATCAACCTGCAAGCTACTAAAGGTGTCAACCTCCTTCCCGTTGGTGGTGATTCACCATGTATATTTGCAGAAATTTTGATTTGCTTTTAATAACATCAAGTATTGAATATTACTTTTGTCATTTTTTATACTACATTTAGAAGATCTACAATAAATTAGTTAAACATTATTAAAAACTAGCCTTTCGTGGATCAAAAGTGGTTCGACAGATTATGTCCAAAATCTAATCAGATCTACGCTATGTAACTAACACCAATATGACAAGTCTCATAAAAATCAAACCAGAAGTTTTTTTAATAATCGAGTTTACACATCCGGCCGACCTCCAGACAGAGTTTTTTTTTTGGTTTATTATAACGTACTATTCTAATTAATCTATATTAACATAATTAAACTCTAATCGACACAAATGAAAAAAAGGGATGTTAAAATTTTGTTGTTCTTTGTTCGGAAAATAAATAGCTTTGTCCAAAAAAGCTAACGAAACACTACTGTTAACTAGCCGATGTTATAAAAAAGCAATTAAATTCTTACTCAGATGATAAATTAAATTTATAAAATATTACAACAGTATACTGGTTCTATCACAATTTTCGTAATATATCAATAAATCTACAAGTACGGAACCCATAACGCTAGGAGCTTTCACCCAAACGTTGACAGTAATGATCGAACGTCCTGGATCCAATTGACCATTTGTCAGTGGTACCTGCGTGACATGATTTTCTCGCCTCCCTGTCTCTAATTGCAGGAGTATCTAATTCGTCGAAATCTTTTATAATAAAACTCTTATGTTTATCTTGAAATTCGCAGACGGATATAAGATTTGGGTGTTGACGTGCACATATACAACTTATGAACGGATTCGCTTCCAACATTTCTCATTTCGACTGATATTCGATGAATTTGATCGCATAACATGTTGGTATTAATTTCGCTAAATGTTACCTAAAACATTGATAATTGTATACATTTATTAATAAGATTAAGTCGGTGTCGCCACAGTGTTAATTAAATATGTAGCTAAACTTCAGGATCTTTACTCAATTTTAAGACAAAATTTTATATACACATAGGTCTTAAACGGTTTTGTGTTTTATTAAACAGGGTGTTAAATCAATTTTTAAAAAACGTTTTCGTAAATAACTAGAAGACGAAAATTAGTAGGAAGTTGAAACGTGGTGAGAGTCTTTAAGGTATGCACAGAAATTTTCAAAACTAATAGTAGTCTGCATTATTTTACCAGTGACGTGCAGATGTACTGCCTGAGGTTTAATTTAAAAAAAAACTACGGTTTTCAATTTTTTCAAATTTGATAAGAATTTATTATTTAGCAATTAAAACCATACAAATTCATCTCTTGAGATTTTGCGATCAAATTGACTCTTTTCATGAAAATGAAAAATAAAACTATACATAATAATAAACCGAAACTAAAAACCGCACTAAACTTATAATACTTTAATAAATTAAACGTCGGTCGTCACCTCTGTGCACGCCACTGGTAAAATGATTCAAATCACTTCGTTTAAAATGGTTTAAAACATACCTGTGCATAGATTAAAACTGTCACTAAGTTTCAACGTCGTACTAATTTGCGTCTTCTAGTTACTTAGGAAAAACGTTTTGGAAGAATTATTTCGATATAATAAAGACAAAGCCGTTTAGGACCTATGTTTACGTCTCAAAAATTAAGTAAGTAACAACATCCTAAAGTTTGGCCCCATACTTAATTAACACCCTGTATTGACATATATGTAACACAAATATCAAAATATAAGAATTTGTAGAAAACTGATGGGGATTTATTGCCAATAGTCGTGTTCATTGCAAATTCATGAACAACATCTGCATCTGCATAGACGTATTTTGCCTTATTGAGACTCATCCATTTGGGGAGCTCAAACGCAAGGCTACAAAAATCACCAGTCAGTGTGTTGATCAGAATCCTTTTCATACATAAAGAAAGCTTTTGCAAAAGGGACTAGTCTGTTTTTTTTGTATTTTTTAAATAAATATAAAATAGTAATACGTCTCGGAGTTGGCAGTGATAAACATTCGCGCCACACACACTGGCAAATTTTATTAATAAACAGCAAAACAACGAAATTTAAGGCGTAAGAAGTAAACAGGAATAAATATAATAAAGACAAGTGAATTAGTAACACACAATTACATAACTGGTTTGTAGGATAACAGAAATAATCTGGAAACATTTCGTCCCCATAGTTAATTTATTAACATATAACGGACGTTCAAATAAAAAATTGGGTTGCGCAGCCGTGGAATTGATTTTTTTTATAGTGTACACTAAAGTACAGCAAAATAACGCGTGGGGCGTAAAACTCTGCATTAAATTGTGACATAAATATAACCTAACTGACGGAAATGAAAGTTTTCTTAGATACACTGAATTCTAACTTAAACTTTGTAGCAGCTGACTACTTTGTTAAAAAAAATTACCAAATGTCAAAAAAAATTCCAAGGCCTACCCAGCCTAGTCTGGCTTTTGTGTAAACCAAAAGTTACAATATTGAGATGTTGATCCCTACGGTCCGAGGAAGGGGTTCAACAATGGCTCTACTGGACGTCCTCGGAGAACTACAGATCGCGACGAACGTAGGACTTTTGGCCACAAATTACATATTTTAAACAACTCGATCAATAGCAAATGATTGGATGAGAGATGTAGATCTCGAATGTTGTTTAACGCAGATAAGATCTTATGAGCTGCGTTCACATCGTCAATTTTTGTATTCCTCTTACACCAATTCACCGTCTACGCAGGCTGAAATGGAGTAACGAAAGAGGGAATTAGGCGCAATTGTTGTAAGCCCACGGTGGCCTGGGAGGGTCAGACGGATGTGTGAAGAACGTAAAAATCCACCACTTTTTTTGGAAACGCAACACAGCCCTCATACAAGAAGTCATATGGGGTGTAATATGTTATGGTAGCACATCACAATCTTACGGATCAATACGTTTCAATAAAAATTGTTTAACAAATTGTAGGTGTTGCAATTTTTATGGAAGTCTGTATACAGGGAGCAAATGTGGAAAATCTGTAGGATTCGGATAGAGCACGAAAAAATAAGATGATAAGTTCCTTTAAAAAAGGACTCCGTTGGAAATAATTTTTTTCTTGAATAACTTTTGATTAAAGGTGATGGAATTTACAAAATGTAATATAATGAACACTAATAAGCAGCGCCGTTCCTAATGAGGTGTAACACGTAAAAGTAGGTGGCCGGTCGGACGTTTCAGTATTTTGAATTTATTAAAACTAATAATTTACATATTTGTTTTTGCAAAAAGTTTGCCTGAGAAAATAATAAACCTGGTGCTTTAAAATATACAGAGTGTCCCGAAAAGATGCAGACAGCTGTATCTCGAAAATAGTAAATGGTAGAGACTTCAGGAAAAAATCCTTATGAATAAATAGAGTGAGAGAAATGTATAGAAATTATTTTGAAGTTCATAAATTGACGCTAAGGGGACGTAACTACTATGAAGAAACACAAAGTTGATGCTATCTCGGAAAATTGGACAGTGACCCGTAACTTTAAAAAACATCAATTCATAGCTTGTATATTACGGTATAATTTTGCTTCACTTCACATCTTTCGTATCTGTCATAGATAAATCAATACATTTTCGATATTCACATTTTAATAAACCATTCAACATATTTTGGTCTCGTTTGAAAAAGGAGATATCGCGATGTCGTTTCACTTTAAATTTAAATAATTTTATAACAACTAAGAGCATACTAAGAAAGTAGAAGCGTTCTATTAACTATTCCAAAAATCCAAAAATAAATAATCGCTTCGATAATGCTAGCATTATTTATAAACGTTTGTTTTAAATAAAAGAATTCAATAAAAAATTTTCTTAAAAAACTTTCAAACAGAGATTAAAAATATTCAAATAGGTTGAATAGTTTTATGAATGTTAAAATGTAAACATTAAAAATGCATTAGCCTTTCCCTCCTTATTATAACAGATACGAAAAAATGTCATAAAGACAAATTATATTCGTAATATACAAGCTATCAAATGTTTTCAAGTTATGGATCATCTCAACTTTCCGAGTAGAACCAACTTTGTTTCTTCTTAGTAGTTACGCCCTCTAGTGATGAATTGTGAAATTCAAATAATTTCTCACCCTCTTCATTTAAAGGATTTTTCCGCAATCTTCAGATTCTGCATTTTCAGATATAACCGCTCCTTATCCAGCACACCCTGTACTATACCAAGTGTTATAAATTTGCAAAAAATTAGAAATAGTAATTGGTTGAAATCAAAAACCCGCGTTATATCAATAATCCCTCTTGCAAAGTCTCAAGGCAAATATTTTTAAACCGTACCACGCTTCTTCTTCTATGTGTCTGTTAGGTCCCCTTAACGTTAGCAATCACTAACCGAAACTTCTCAGTTTGTCGCTAGATGGAATAATTCCCTGTGTTCGAGTTCGAGTCCATTCCATGTTGTCCTTGAGCCATGAAACCCGTTTTCTACAGACACCTCTCCGTCCTCCCTATTTTTCCGGTTAGTATTACTTGTAACAATGATATCCGTTCTCCTCACAATACGTGCCCCAAATATGACAGTTTACGACATTTAATCGTGGTAAGTAGTTCTCTTGGATCTTCTTAGGACTGGTTCATCTGATTGTTTCGCAACCCATAGTATGTTTAACATACGTCGCTGAATCCACAACCGCTTCATCTTATTCATTGTTGACAGTTCTAGGGTTCAGAATTTTTTTAGCATCCACCGGTATCTGTTGCAACTAGCAAGAGAAGCTTCTCAAACTTGAGAATTATTAAAAATTGTAAAAACTGAGGCTTCCACAGGAGGAATCATCATTGACAAACAAAAAACCTCTTCTGGTTTTGGACCGTGTCAAATTGTAAATTTGCAAGAGGCTTCTTCAGAGCAAGAACATGAAAAAACAAAAGAGAGTAGACAGCTAAAAGTCAATCAACTCAAATTCTAGACTAAAGAAGTCACACTTTTTTAGTCCAGAATCTGGTTTGAGTTGATAAGTTCATTACCTAACTTTTAGTTGTCTGCAGAACTCTCGTTTGTTTTAAGTCGCTTGCAATAACCCCTTACGATAGTGGGTGAAGCGTTGGCACCATTTCGGCACCACCCAATCGGAAAAACTTCGCTCTTATATCAATTAAGCAATCAATCCAAAATTTGGATTTGGTCAGTAATATGAAAACACTTAAAAGAGTATGCATTATAAATTTTGTAAATTACTACACATTTACTAACTTGGAGAGCGGCAATCTTAGGAATGTATGCGGACAGCCAATGGACTAGGAACGGCGCTGCTAGTAAGGACGACTTAAAATACTGTCCTTGAATCATAATAACCTTGTTTTAGTTTGCCTAACGCTTTTAATTTACCGTTATTTGGCATTGATAAATTTGAACATTTTGCGAACACAGGTGTTTTACAATCATTGTTATTAATTAATCGTTTTTTTTTTTCTCAGAAATGATACATTTTATGGACAGTAAACAACAATGATTTTTTAACTTAAGGTTCAAACTACCTAAATTTTTAATTTGAAGTCTTTACAAAGAATGTTAAAAATAGTAGCATTAAGTTGTAAAGCTTAGTGCGGCCCTGGCAACTAAACAACGCAATTATGATTCAAGGACATTATTTTAAGTAGTCCTTACTAGTGTTCGTCATATTAAATTTTTGTAAAATTCCATCAAATAATTCAAAAGTTATTCAAGAAAAACTTATTTCCAACGGAGTCCTTCAGGGGCACATATCTTTGCAGGGAGGGGCATGTAGGAAATTTTTTTAAAGGAACTTGTCATCTTATTTTCCATGCTCTAATTCGATTCTAGAGATTTCATATTTTTCGGGTATAATAAAACGAAGAGTTAGTTAGGTTGTCTATTAATAGAAGTTCCAAGTTCAAGAATTTGGTTTATGAGTGAAATAAATTTTAGAAATAAGGTTTCAATACAGATTCAACAAAAAATTTGTTAAAGAGGAAAATAACGGAAAACCGAAAAACAAACGAAATATTTCAAAACAGCAAGTTAATGTAACGAGCACCGATATAATCAAACATCACCGATATAATCAAAGATTACCGAAAAAATCAAACATGGACAACGTAATAACTGCAATTATGGAACTTAACAAATATGTTAAGTGTTAAGGAAGCAAGAAGAATTCAAAAATATAGAGGGCCGAAAAATAATAGTGTTTTAAAATGTCGAAAAAGGAGAACGGGTTAAAACAATTGTTAGAGACATACACGGTGTTGTTCAGGAGAAAAGGAACAATCAACAACTTTTTATGTTGAAATTTGCAAAAACATTTGAAAAAGAAATTTGGATCGATCTTGTATTGGTGGTTTAATTCGTGGTTAAAAAGTTTACTTTGTATGACCTTTTGCATTGCATTTTATCAATCATGACTGGGATTTCTCCGTTTCACAACTTTGGGCGAGTCAAGGTTCTACCCATACCTTTCTTCCGGGAACATCGGACTATCGTATTGGACGACTTCAGATTGTTTTCCTACGAATTACAAAGAAATATTTAAATAGTTTTTTTATTTAGATGATATCCACTAATTGATGGCAAATTTTTCTGTATATCCTGTTTAACCGGAAATTGACACAACTTTGGTTTTTGCTCGAAAATAAAATAAACGTCTAACACCGTTAAAACAAGAGACCGCGTATCTGTATAATTGATATTGGTGGAGATATTGTTGAAACAATTAGTGTCACGTCATATTTCAGTAATCACATATCGGTTCCAAAAAATAGTTTGAACAAAGTGTATAATTAAATTATAAACGTGAAAAATGTGTAAAATAAATATTTTTACAAATATTTCGAAAATCTATGTAGGTTAAAGACCCTTTGGCTTGATAGATTATGACCAAAATCTAATCAGATCTATACTATTATAAATAAAAGTCATATGCAAAGCTTTATAAAAAATTTGATCGGCGGTTTCCTTATTTATAAGATGTGGAGTAAAAACCAGTTAGGTTGTAGAGAAAAATCCACATTTATGAAGGAAATGTGCACCGCGAAGCAATTTAAAATCGAATTAAACATTTTAGTATCGGCCGTTAATACAGCTACCTACTATACTACGTCGGGACAAAACGAGGTATATTGCACTAACCCTCACAAAACAAAATAAAATTGGGTTTAAAAAAATAATTCAAACAAAATTATAGACAATAGATTTCAGCAACTTATTTCTCATATTTTTGTATAATTGATACTAGTGGAGATATATTGTACAACAATTAGTGTCACGTGATTGTTATGTCTCAGTAATTATGTATCGGATCAAAAAATAGCTTAAAAAAAAGTTGTGTGTAATTGAATTACAAACAACTTTTATGTGTATAAATGTAAAATAAATATGTTTCTAAATATTTTAAAAATTCGAAAATGTGTGTAGGTTAACGTCCCTTTTGGCTAGATAGATTATGCCCTAAAATCTAATCAGATCTACGGAATTATAAGTTTACCCGTGTGCAAAGTTTCATAAAAATCGAACGGGTGGTTTTCTTGATGTCTTGTTTACATACGGACGGATGGCCACCCCTACCATCGGATAGAAATTTTTCAAGTTGCTTTATGATAACGTACTAGCTTCTAATTCGTTGGAAAAAGTGAAAAAAGGATTGTTAAAATTTTCGGTTGGAAACAGTAGCATAACTCCTATCTTATTTATAAGATGTGGGTAAAAGTAAGTGTTAAAAAATATCGACAAAATTTTTTAGTAAAATGTGTGTCTTGCGACATCTCGTGTAAACATTGACACGTATGAATAGTATAAACTAAGAAAAATGCCAACAGTTAACTGTAACGGCATGTGTGTGTTAAAGTGCAAGCGCTATCTAAGCGAAATGCTGCATCAGGTGTTCTTTTGTTGCGTGTACTTCTGTTACAAGTTATCTTGGCTTTATCGGCAACGTGTTACAAACATTAAAGCTATCGCTTAGATAGCGCTATGCGCTAACACACACATGCCGTTACAGTTAAAAATTTTAGGTTTGAATACCAGGACACTTGCTCAAAGTTTCCACCATATTTTATACAACAAACGCCTCTAAATCTCTGGATTAGTTCTCGATGTATTGCGATACATACTTATGAATCTGATGTCCTAACTTAGCTAATTGACGAACGTTTACCATGTAATTTTGTCGGCAGATGTGTGACAGTTACATAGGTGGTAAGTTCTGTGTATTGTAGCCTACTAAGTGTTAGCTAAAAATTAACAATCTCGTATCGCCTGCTGCAACCAAGTTCGGAGAGAGATTGTACAGCAGCAGATACGATAGTTGGCTGTAATAATCGAAGGATCGACATCGACTTTCGTAACTGCTTACAAATCTGCACCGACAAGGTTGTTTTAACGCAAATGCATTTTCGAACGTGTTACGTTAACCTAGATGTCAACAATACATATTGATCGTTTACTATGTTTTTTCTAGGTTCTCTATATTCAGCACTTTTACACTAAAAATTGAAAGTTGCCAAAGCAAATGTTTTGGTTTTCCATGGCTATAGTTATTCTGTTTTTCAAATCGATGGCTTGAACACGCTTTTGTTTGATTTACAGCGAAACTTTCTTATGTAAAACTTGTAAAATTGTATATGGGCAAAAAGAGAAATAAAAAACGAGAAATCTAAAATTGTCCAAAACTTATAGGTTGTCATTTAAAAAAACTGAAGTTGTGCCCGTTTTTGTTTAACCGGAAATGAAAAGTGTCATCCAATAGTAGACGTCATCACAATTAAAAAACTTTTCAATTTTTTTGAAATTGCAAGATAAAAATAGATGATGCACCGCATACGGTAAAAAAGAAAAAAAAAAAGCGGTGTCGAAGAAGGATCAATTGAAGAGAAACTAATAAATACTAATAAACTAAAACAAATGAATAAATAAATAATAATATACAGTAGCCAACAGAAAACCACCAAAAAACTGCTGCAGTTGGTGTTCCTTTCCTTTGAATATACAGCAGGGTAAAAAAAAACAAGAGCACCAGCTTGGATGGGATGCATAATCGAAAAGATGTAAAGAACCAAATTAAAGACTGGAAAGCGAACATGAGCGCATATTGACAGTCCAATTATTAGAGATGATAAAGATTACCAAGACAGTGGACCGAATGAAGACCACAAGAAAGAGAATAAAAGACAAATTTTCGGATGATCTAAAACAAATAATAATAATAATAAAATATATACATATGACACTTGAATAGTGGGAAAAAACCGACGGAGAAGTAAATAGAAACAGTAATAAAATAAGAGCTGAATTGTAAATGATTTAATAATAATAAATATACTATTCCAACACAAAGGAATTCAAAAATTCAGGAAAAGAGATGAGAAGTGGAATGAAAGGTCTTGCTTTGAGTATAGTATATTAACAGAAAGAAAAAACAAAGGGGAGATATTGGACTCCAGGGAAAAAGAGGTTCGGAAATTGGTAGCAATCGCTAATAGTGGTGGCTAAAATTAGAGAAAACATACAAAAAGAAGACACAGACAAATAAAGGAAATAATGAAGCCAGGGAGTTTAAATCTATTAAATATTATAAATTATAGAACGAGGAAATACCGGATAAATACTAGTAAACTAGAAGACAAAACTGGAAGGATATGAATGTGAAATAAAAGAAACGAGTGTAGAATAGTTTGGTATACTTTAAGAACATAGTAGTAACTACAGCAGAAGAGACTCAAAAAGAAACCAGGAACTATTCTATAGAACATTGAAATTCTTAAGAACAGCGCAAACACAAAAACAAGAATAATAAAAAGCAACGCTGGAAAAGAAATAAAAATAATGAAAAGAACACCTTGAAAAAATTATTAAATCATCCTCAAAAGAAAAAGAAACTGAAAAACGAGCTAATAAAAAAATAATTTAAAGTAAAATAAGGGGAATGGTCTCGATGCTACAGAATAACGAAGAAAATGGTCGAGAATATAAGAGAAAATAAGAAGAAATACAATATTAAGTATACCGCGTGTCCTACGGAAAAGTTAACAAAGGCATTTACTATGTTAAGTTAAAATTAACGTATATCCCTTTTCTGGTACAATTCGAACACAATATAACATTTTATGTTGGATAGATAAAATAGAAGAAATTATAATAATAGCATCGATAACAATTTTATTAATAAAAAAATTACCGCAATCGGAATCGAACCCGGATTGTTATTTTTACTAAAATACGCTTGAAACACTTAGCATTACCCACATACATTTGATTTCATTTATCTATCTGATAAAATAGGCTGCTATATTGTTCTCAAATTGTGCCAGAAAAAGATATGCATTAATTTGAATTTAACATAGACAACGCCTATATCAACTTTTCCGTGAGACACAAAGTATACAACAAAGTGTGGATGGAAGAAAAACTACCGAACTACCGAAGAGACAATAGAAGAAGGACCAAGTAGATTCAGACGAGAACAGAACGCACAGGATCACATATTTATAATAAAGCAAATAACAGAGAAATAACAAAAAGAGAACAGAATAATTTATTTAGCGTTCTTATAAAATGGAAGAATGGCGATCGTCAGGTGCCATCTTGCCCTTGGGGCGAAGTCTTGAATGTGTCAAAAAATACATGTTTTTGGGGAATAGTAATACTTTCCCAGGACCATGACACGGGGCAAATAATAAATTGTGCATTAGATTTGAATTTAACATAGACAACGCCTAAATCAACTTTTCCGTGAGACACAAGGTATACAACAAAGTGTGGATGGAAGAAAACTACCGAACTACCGAAGAGACAATAGAAGAAGGACCAAGTAGATTCAGACGATGACAGAACGCACAGGATCACATATTTATAATAAAGCAATAACAGAGAAAGCACAAAAAGAAAACAAGAATAATTTATTTGGCATTATTGGAAAACGCAGGAATGGTGATCGTCAGGTGTCATCTTCCCTTGGGGCGAAGTCTTGAATGTATCAAAAAAAATAATACATGTTTTGGGGGAATAGTGATACTTTCCCCGAGCCGTGACATGGCAAATCATACGACGATTTTCTTGAGACAATAAAATATCAAAGCATTCAAAACAAATATGAGATTTAGACAAAGGGAAGCAGAAGTTCCCTGCTATTTATAATATTTAGAATTAATTAATTAAAAATCTAAAAGAGAACAAAAAGATGATAATTGGACATATAAAAATGTTCCAGAGACAATATATCTGAAAGAATATATGCGGATGGTATACTGATCGCGGAAAAAGGCAGGGTTTTTACAATAAATTACCAATAGATATCATATTGATATTGATGATAAGTATCAATATGATAGGGTAAACTTCTAATATATATAAATAGTTACGAATAGATACCTGAAGACATGGTGCTGGTGGTACAATCGTCACCGGAATTCCAATTTCATTTTCCCCCGTAACATCTTTCTTGGTGCAGCCGAGTTTGTTTGACATCGAATAATTGCTTTCCACAAACTAAAGTTTCTTCCCCCGAAATATCGACGTTCGCGATAGTGTAAAATAACCCCTTCACAGTTAGTTCACCAGTGACTATAGGTACCACCGATAAAATTAGTTCTCTTGAACAAGTAATTTTGAAACGATAACGATTTTATCACATGAGTTTTTAAATGTCCGTTACTGCCCGAAAACTCGTTAGTTGTCAGCTCTCCGTTTGCAGATTTCAAAGTCCAGTATAAGTACAAATCTTTTAAATTCAAGTTCACGGATAATGGATTATATAGTTTTAAAAATATCTGATACAGGTTCATTTACTATCGCTATTATACTAGAATTACCGATGTTCTGGTTAGTGTAAAGAACCACTACCGGTTTAAAATCATCGGTAAAAGCGCCCTGCACCTCTTGGACTAACATTTCTTCTAGTTTATGCCATTTGCATCAAGTCGAGTTGTTACTTGTTTGCAACGATATATCTAAGGCCGCAACTCTTCCGGGAATCGATAACGGTGGACTTGGACCAACAAGAACTTTCGTAGCTTCCGATTCTAAAGTAGGAAGAAGCAATACAGCTTTTCGCCGTTATCCTGACTAGCTAGTAAAGTCTTAAAAAAGTAAAGTAAAAATCCTATTCAACTAGAAGAATATTACTCACTCTTTGGCTAGAAAGATACTCTTTCAAAAACAACATCTGTTGCTCCTTGGACTGCTTACTTTGTATGGTCATTAACATTGAAAAAGAGCGAGCTGCCTCATCGAAAACATTCAAAGCACTAGACAACTTTCCGATAGTGTAATGTACGTGATCTTCAGCAAAACTCCAATTTTTGCATTGATACACCTGTAAAGCTTGTCTGTAACTTCTTAAGGCATGTTTCTTTTGCCCTGCTTTAGAAAATCTATAGCCAGCAAAAACCATATGGAACGCGTATTTTCGTACCATTAGAGGTCTAGTACAACTTAAAAAATTATAAGCAGCCTGTTCCAATAATAGAGCAGACCGCAAATCGGACTCTTCGGGTCATTCTAATTAACTGGTGTGCGGCTTCCCCGTACAAGTTTCGACCTTTCAAGCATTCTGCACTTAATAATGTAGCCCTGGTTGCAAATTGGCCCATTCTAAAAAACGATCACATACTTAGAATCTTACAAAACAGAAGTGCTTACTTGCAAACATTTAAATAAGTAACTATACTTTCTTCCATGTAATCTAAAGTCTTTCTCGTGGACTCGTTTGCCATATAAGCCGACAACCCTGCCATTTCTAAAGCTCGGCATAATATATCCAAGCTTGGTCGGAATTGAAATCTCTTTTGGCGGTGTGGTACACCTGATAAGCGACGCTATAATGCCCAAACATAAAATAAAGATCGCCCAATTTTCTCATTTGTAACTCGAGAGCGTCTGGAGCATAACTGAAAATTCAGTTTTCGCGTTTATTAACTACGCTTTTGGATGAAAGCGATACACACCTTGGCACGCTTCCGTTACCGTTACTGACGCCAACTTTATTAGAAGTAAACCATCTCTTAGTTGCGCTGAAGAGTGACTTACTTACTCCTTTTTTATTTATAACATTTTCGGTCAACAAATTGATTTGTCTTTCTACGTAGGGTAATAGAGCACGGGTACAGAATTCGTGAATAAATAACTTAATTTGTTCAACATCTTCGATAGTTAAACATACACCGTGAGTCTTATTATTATTAAACGTAACCGAATTCTCTTTTCAAACATATTGGGCTAAAATCCATCAAGAAATATTTGTAATATTTTAAGGAAATTGACTTACGATGTTCTGAGAGTCAGTATCGGGGCTTAATGGATGGTAGGCAA
This sequence comes from Abscondita cerata, assembly GCA_030710515.1. Classification (NCBI taxonomy): domain Eukaryota; kingdom Metazoa; phylum Arthropoda; class Insecta; order Coleoptera; family Lampyridae; genus Abscondita; species Abscondita cerata. The sequence goes on from JALBCR010002735.1 coordinate 41,694, forward strand.
CGTATTACTGCCGCAGGACGAATTATCTTCTAAATCTGACATTGCGTTTTGTATTCTTGAACTATCAGGCGAGTTGTCGGCACTTGATTTGGACACATCTTCGGCGTCGAAATTACTTAATAAATATTGACTCCAAGGATCTGGCAACTGTTCGTTATTTTGATCGGGAGGCCTCGAGTTCGTTCTCAATAAGAAGCAATTGCTAATGCCGTATGAAACTTTTAAAGCCTCAAGCGATTGAGTGGCCCTGAAATTTAGGAAATGAAATCAGTGAAATGATTAAAAGTTACATTATAATAGGCGACTACTGTATTTGTTTTTGAATCCAATAGATAAATAATCATCAAACTTTAACAAATAACGCTTATAAGCTTTTTCCAATCGAGTCACACTTAAACTAGGTATATTAACTGAACAAAATTTTTAATATTATACAGGGTGTCTCACGATGGCCGTCGATTAGAATTATATCGGGAACTGTAAAAACTGTTTAATTTATTAAATAAAAATTTTGAAAATTGGGTCACCCAGCCTTGTAATTAACTACCGTCCAATTTTTCTTCTTCCGCAACCATCTAAAGTTTTTGAGTCTATCATTCTTAAACTTTCAGCGCCTACCATAGGCCCTATTTGCTTGATGAGCAACACCTTTCAGGTCGCAATACCAAAACCAAGTAGATTCAATTTACACAGATTTTCAGAAAGCGTTTGATAAGTAAATCATTCCTACTTTTAGAAAAACTGAAATGCTTTAGTATCGTTGCATGATTACATTCCTGGTTCATCTCATATCTTCAATTTCACAAACAAGTGATAAGAATTGGTGAATCTAGCTTCTCTGATGGATCATCTTGGCCCATTATAATAATAATAATAATAATAATAATAATAATAATGATGTTTATTAAGCATGATCTACAAAGAAATAAAGAAATCTTTACAAAAGAAAACAAAACTAAAAGAAGAAAACAATATCATGCTCAAAGGAAAAAAAATCTAGCAAAACCGTTTTTCACTTTTCCCTAGGAAATTATAAATATTATAAATAGCTTGAAGAGTTTAATTTAATAATTGTTCTGCATATTTATTAAGCACATTTTCAGAGTTGACCTAAACTTACTGAAAGTAGATAGTAAAAAACATCTTTAAATGCATTTATAGTTTTTGGTGCCGTGTATTCAAAGCAACATTCAAATTTAGCAGTTCGATGTATGGGGGTGACATAAGAATTACATCTCGCAATATAAGAGCAGAAATCTGTATTTTATCTTAAGTATACTCAAGTTATTATAAGGCGGCGTTACATGGTCTCTCATAGAAATTGCAAAAGAGTAACGCAGACACGCGTTTTCCAGAACCTGTAACTTGTTTTGCATATTGCTTGAAAGATAATTATAATATACGGCACTTGCATAATCTATATGGCTTAATATTAAAGTATTAACTAAAGTCCATTTAGTATGTTGCGGAGAACATTTTTAAGTTTCCATAACGATTTCAGCTTGGAATAACATTCTCTACGTTTTTTAAAACATGTTCTTCAAAGTTTAAATTTTTATCGATTATTATACCGAGATCACGAGTACTCTCACTAATTTTAACACTCTATCACTTAATACTATCTGTTTATCTAACAACAGAGGCTTTCTTAACAGCAAGTCTAGAACCAATACACAAAATCGATGTTTTACTGAATTTAAACGGAGACCATTTCTATTTGACCAATCAGTAGATGTTTCAAATTTAAATTAAGTTCAATAATCAGATCATTGACATCTCCAGGTGGACAAGATTTATACAGTTGTGTATCATCTGCGTATAGATGAATATTCCATTGATTTACAAGGCTCTCGGGTACACCACCAGCAGTAAAAATTGTAAAAAGTTTACGAAGTGGTTATTGATATTATTGGCATCTTTTATATCTTCGGCTATTTCCGAACGTAACTACTTATTGTGAACATTCCAATACGAAAAAAATTTTCCAAACCATTCGAGTGTTATTCTTGTTTATTCTTATTTGATATTGTATATAAGCAGTTTTTCATTTTTATTGCGGTTTTGAGATAATTCTTCAGGTCTATGTCAATACATTCGATTACTTTCCAGTTTCGATTTTAAATAGTTTTTGTAAGCTTTGTTCTTTAGTTTAATCATTAGTTTAAAGTGTCTGTTATATACGGACGATATCTTATGTTCTTAACGTTATAGTTTTTAGTGGTGCGTGTAGTGTTAAATAATTTAAGAATTATTGCATTGAAGTAATCCAACTTTTGCATCATATTATTATTACATTTCTTGTATCGATTTCCACTTTATGGCTAGCATCGCGATCAAATTCGATAGGGTCAAAGTTTTTATAGCAAACGGTAAGTTATTGTCTTTGGTTTGAGTTTCTTTGTAAAATAATTGAGAATTACAAGTTGTAAGGGATGATCTGTTTCACTGTCTAACATATCTAAATTATCACAGTAATACTTGAGGTAAGATACTTGTAAGGCATGATAACGATTAATGAAGTTGGACTGCTTGAGTTATTCTTGTAGGACCATGACTATCTGTTTCAAATTGAAAGATGCAGCAAAGTTATTAAAATAACGGGTGGCCGACCCAATATTCAATAAATCGATATTAATGTCCCCTACATAACAAATTCATCAACGGTTATCGATATATGTGATACAGCTAATTTACTCGTCAATATTCAGCTAAACTAGTTTTAGGGATATATAATACACTAACCTTAACAATGTAATCGGTTAATAGTGTACGTTTGTAATTTTATATTGTTTTTCGATATATCAACATACCTCCACACCTAGAATCTCATCAGCACGAATTGTTTCATATTCTGGTATATGTATCAAAATGAAGGTATAGTAGAAGTCAACCAGGTTTGAGACATAGCAATTAAGTGAAAACCATGTTTTACGCACAGCTTCAGAAGAAACACATTGAAGCTAGGCAACAACGATCTAATATTTATGTGACCAATCTTTGGGTGCTCTTTGATTACAGTGATTGGTAATATTGTATTAGGTGTAAAGTTATATTTTGCAGGTGTTGGTTCATTTATTTTTTGTTGACATATTAATTATTTTTGGACGCCGCGTATATACTTAATTGTCAAATTTACCGCTCACCGTCACCCAATCGATTATTTAAACATATACGCAGATCTTCCATATGTTGACGCTGCAACGGAGTTTGATCAGATGCAATACGTATATTAGAATTTTGTTGAACCAACACCATCTTATTTTACATGAAGCATTTTGCATCAGCAGAATTATTAAGAAATTACTTTAACCGGTCGTGTCTTTCCTGCAATTGGTTTACCGATGACGATAAACTGCAGCAAATCCTTATTTATATTAGGCACGTCTTTAATAAAATCTTTAACCCGGCCGATATCATAAGCAATGCGAACTTTATTATCAACAGAATCAGTTTCATCAATGTTGTATAATATGACATTGGACGATCTTTTGTTACGCTCATTTATTTCGTCGATAATCGTCTGTCTATTGTTTCATTCTGTGTCGCTGGTGAATCAGTTATTTTCTTCTTTAAAGTTTCGATTTCGCTAGTAAGTTTAGTGATTAGCGTTTTTAACTCAGTAATTTCATTTTTATTTGTAACACAACAATCGCAATGAAATGTTCGTCGCTGTTTGCTATCGCTCGAAACCAGTTGTTTACTTCGCTTCGACTAGGGCCCGAGCAGCTAGAGTGCAACGGAATTCCCACACTTATCACAAGTGCAAATTGGATCTTTAACAGAAGTTAAAGGTCTATCACAGACACCGCAGTTTTTTAGTAATGGCATGCTAGTTTACTTAACTAGTCAACGGTATATAGTAAATTTAAAATTATTATTCCTTATGCTTATTAATGACATTGTATATAAGACAACCCATTCCAAATTCTTAGTGTTTGTGCAATGATTTGAAAATTTATCAAGAAATCAGATCACTTATTGACTCGTTGAAAACTGCAACAAAATGCTACGAAAATATGCGTTCGAATTCAATGTTTCTAAACGTGCAATTGTGAGGTTTAGCAAGAAAGAATCTCTCACAATTTACAAGTACAATGACTAGAGACGAGAACCCCTTCAAAGTTAAGTGAATTTGTCAAGGATTCTTCGTGTTTTATTAGATAACCGGCTCTTTCTTTCATCTCCACATAGATCACGTTTGATAATACCCAGGATATTAGGGATGATTCAGTTCACAAAGCTCTTTTTTTTGTGCTTTTGGGCCCGCTCTTAACTACGATATTGATTGCTCTCTAGATTTTATCCAATAAAAATCAACCCGCCGCGACTACAAAGTAAATCATTAGCCTTGTTAATATTCCTTATCTTTTAGAAGGAATATTTACGATTCTAAGTTTTTAATATTTTATTTTAAGTCAATTATAAGAGGGCTTTTCACTGTACATTATGAGTGTACACGTTTGAGAGGTAATAAAAAATAGAAAGTAACAAATAAAAATATTGGGTAATCAAAAAATTAAGATAGGTATTGTTTAGGTAATAAACAGGTAGTATTTGTAGAACAGCAGGTAATACTTAAGAAATTGGAGGTAATCTTTAGGAAATGTTAAACAATAATAGGTAATAGAAAGAAATGATATAGGAGTCAAATTTGTATCCGCTTTGTTTTAAGTCGAAAACTTGCACACTTGCAAAAAGCAACATGTTAAAAGTTATGTGTGTCGCCAAGTAGTGTATTTCAACAACATATTAAAAAGCTTATGGAAAGTGTAACCAAAAATAGGGATTTCCTCAGTAAAAGTGATTTAGAAAGTAAAGTTATGACCAACAAACAATGCGGAAGCTCTGTATTCCCTGTTATCATATGAATTGAAGAACAGTAAAAAATGAAAAATCAAATTGTTAAATCAATGGTTAAAACGCGTTAAATAGTCACAGATTTTTTCTACTATGTCTATCAAAACACTATCCTAACTAGCCTCAAATTCACACAAGAGGAATTTATTATGTGTTCATTGCTATTTCTGGTTTGTGGTCGGTTATATTAAAGAACAATATAATGATCGATTTATTTTATCGGCACTAACATCTGGTTTTACATTTCTCATTGTTAGTCCATTTTTGATTTGATTGATGTTTATTATGTATTTAATATAGTACACAGATAAAATGAATTTTGGGAGCAATTGATTAAACCTTTCTCTTCAGAAACGGTATTAGGTTTGCTTAAGAAGGAACCCAAGCTATGCAGCAACTAGACAATATTTGCATTTAGTTCGATACATTTTAGACGTTTTCTTAAAAAGACATTGACATAAAGAAACGGTTCTATGCCATCTGGTACCAATTTTCTTCTTTTTTAGACGGTGGAGAAATGGATAAGAGAATGCTTTAGCTTAAAGACAACTGCGTAACGGCGAAGTTGGCATGTGTGCCGAATTCAATGGCCATAAGCTAAAATTAATGCTGGAGAAATGCAGATTAAAAATTCCCCCATGCTTATCCTTGATTTGTACTCAAGCCAACCCTGTGAAGCTATTTTTCGCCACACAAGATCAGAAATGACCACATGCCGATCAACAATAGTAAATTATTCGTTATTTTGAAACGTTTAAATAGAATTCAAATCGTTCAACTGATAGCTAGTAAACTGATTTAAGTAAGTTTTGAATGCAATGTTCTTTCAAAACCATCCAAACAATTACTTTTTGGCAGAAGCAACATTTATTTTTCTCTCAGAGAAAACAAAAACTTGAAGAAGGAATAATCGATAATAATAACATTGCTATTCAAAGCAGATATTTCAAAAAAAGCTGGAAAGAAATGCCACGATGTACAAGTTTAAAACTTTTTTGATTGACACAAAACAATTTTACATAAGCTTCATTAATATTCCTTATATAAATTTGCAAAATGACAATCCGGATAACATAGAAATTGAAGAAGAAGAAGAAGACCAAACAAACGAGGAGAGAAAGAAATATTCAGGAGAAGAAACATTATATTATGAACCTCATTATGAGTCCAAATTGACTCGGACTCAGGACCAGGACCATTAATGAAGTGAAAGATGCTGAACTTTTTAGAATAGGACCCCGATTTGAATGCTAAAATGATTATGGCGCGGGATCAATGCTCAAAGTTGAAAATTAACGCCTTTAACCATAACTTTAAAAAATGGCAAAAGAACTATTAGGAAGTTCATGCTCTGTTGGCTTTTATGGAAAAAAGGAAGATTGTCGTGACTGACAGAATTATGAGAGTAAGAGGCATTGATATCGGAAACTAATATAAAAAAGAAATGGAAAAAACTTTCAAAATAATACGACTAAAATTAAAAACTAAAATAAGCAAAAAAATAGCAATACCAAAAACAAACAGTGACATTTCTGGAACCAGTAGAAATTACTGATGATTTGAACCTCCGATTTAACTGATGAATCTGCAGACGAATCCGTAAATATTGAAGTCTCGACACAAACATTGAATCTGTATGTTCCGATCGTGAAGAATAACAAAACTGCATCAATATCCGAGTTTGAAGTAGAACATTATGTCAAATCTACTACGAAACGGGATGGTTCTTAGGAAAAGTGTCGAGCATTGTTAATGATATATGCAAAATTAAGATTCTCAAGGAAATTTTGGAGCTTTTTCTTGGCCAAAAGATCAAATTCTCGAAATTGAAAAACAATTTATTTTTTATGGAACCTCTCGAATTTATTGGTAGCTTGCCATTGGACAATTAAAAGATTTCATAGAATTAATATAAAACAACATTTTTAAACAATTAAAAAAAAAAAATAAGTAGGTTATACTTATAGGTATAGGTTTGTCAAATTTAATTAAAATGTATTAAAAAAGAACCTCCAAATGTCTGGTTTTATTCAGTTTTTTTCTCAACTAAGGTAATTGCGGGTAATAATAAATTCTGAAGGTGAGTACCAGGTAATTTAAAAGTTAACACCAAATGTAATGGAACAAAAATAAAGTAAGTAATAAGTAATACAAAATGAATAGGTAATAGAATGGAAAATAGAGGAAATAAGAAGGTAATAGAGGCATAGTTAAGGTAATAAGGTTATGAGAAGTAATAGGTGTACACTTTTTAGATGAAAGCCCTACAATTATATGTCGTCATGGAAATATTGTACTGTTATATTTTATGTTCTTATTTACTTCTATAACGTTTATAGCACTTAATCAATATACATGTGTCCAAGATAAGGTGAAGAACATAAGAACCTCGGAAACCGTGAGGGAGATGTACAGAGTCAGTTAAATTTGAAAAAGTTGTGTGTACTCGAGGGGTCAACATGCCGGTTAAGGAACCTCCTCCTTGATAAAGGAGGATGATAATTTTATTATAATTATTATAATTGTACCTCCCATTTTTCTACAACATATCTCAAATGTGTTTAACTTAAGTTTTCGATCACATAAAGAGTAATTTATTTGTTCATTATTGTGTCCTACTATATAAATTTTTTTCATTAATAAACAATTTTGATTTTTTTTCAAATCTGTATGAACCATACCATGAACAGTATTAAAGCTTGGGACGTAAGAGGGGTGTATATAATCTGTTAATTTGTTTCTACTGATTTAAAGTGTAGTGTATTACGTAAAATAAACCCGAACAGTGGGTATGCTTCACAAGTAATACTGTTATAATGTAAAATTAAAAGTTAAATCAAAAACTAAAAATATATTCCTAGATCCTTGACTGTAGTATTTCTATTTAATATTTTACTATTTATGGATAATCAACTACAATTGGATTTGCTATTCCGTGAAACGTCACTACTGCACACTTTCAAATATTTAAGTCTAATAAGTTCCTTTTTGCCCATTTATGCAAGTTATTTACTGCACGTTGAATATCTAGTTTGTCTTGACAGTTTGAAATTCTTTTATACGCTTTTATTTGACCACAACCAACTTATTTTTGGACCGATTTTGAAAATTCAAAAAGAATCTTACACAGATAAAGAAATCAAACATTTTTGGCGCTTTCCAGTTTTTTTGACCTCGCGTGTTTCAAAAGTTATGAGCGAAAAACTTTTCCGAAAAAATTTCAATCGAAAACTAAACGGCCACTAATTCAAATTATAATCGATAAAGAAAAAGTTTATTTAAGAAAAACATTCGTTTTGTGCCTAGTCATTGTAATGTGTAATAAAATTTTTCTTTGAAAAAATTTTTTTCAAGCAATTTTACATTGTCAATACGAAATACTGTAATTTTTACATTTTTATAACTCCGGAATCGTATTAGCTGTAGAAAGTTCAGTTTCACCCGAAAAAAATCAGTTTATGAACACTGGCCCACTTGAGGGAACGGTGTTACTGGTACGTTCGTGAGGCTCCTAGGAGCCTGGGGTAATCTAATAAGAAATAAAATAAATGTTCTTTGCAAAATTCCTTATGATTGCAGGCCAAAAGGATTACCGTCCAGATCATACTCACTAGCAAATAATTACAGTCGACACAAGATCTATTAATATTAATCCAACTTCTGATAGGTCATTAAGGTAAATATTAAAAGAGAAGATATTACATGCAAGTTCAATACAAACAACGTGAATTTCTTTGTATGCATTCTTAACTGAAACAGTTGGGCCTGTCAAAAGTATAATATGTTATATCGCGACGAATTGTTAATGCAAGAACATTACAGATTTAAACTAGTATTCCGTCTAGTATTAAAGTTTTCCTATTTATGACCGAACATTTTAACTAACTTATAGGTCACTAGTCTTTAAGCACATGCTACAGACGCATGAATTTTTTGAGCTATAACTTTTGACCTTACGGTCATAGGTCAAAATGATGTATACAAAAAGATGTTTACTTGGTAATAAAGACAAAAATTAATTTTAAAGTTTGGGAGAGTAGGTATGGCCAGCTCCCCAGGAGGTTAAGTTAGATTTCAAAACCCTTGCAACCAGACCCCCTCCTTATCATCTTCTATCGAATGGTGTATTCAGTTTTTTTTTTTGAAACACCTCGGAGGAGATGTATAAACAGTGAACAGATGATCAAGAGAATTATATATATATATAGATTGTTTGTAAGTTTCTCAAAACATAATTCACTATCACATAATCCAAATAATACTCACTTATTCGCATCATCTTCCACATTGTCAAGTGTACAATAACGTAATATCGAAATACAGAAGAATTAAACCATTTAGGAAGCTTATTGGGAATAACATTCTGTATTTGATTAAGGTTTAGATTGAGCCTAGTTACAGCATCAACAGGATTAGCTTCACTCGATGAAACAACAAGTATGCAAGCCAAAATGTTTAGTAAATTCATGATCAGAAGGAAACTGGAACATGCAAAAATGTTTCTCTCCCATGCTTCAAACCAAGGGCTTGGCTGATGGTAACATCCAATGTACAATCACCAAATTGTGTCTCCCTGCATTCCAGGTTCTAATGCATGACTTACACAAGAATTTAGAAACTTCCTCGCTTAATAATATTGGCTGTGGAGGGATGAAAATTAACATCCATAAAGATATCTTCAAATTATGTGTATTGGATTAACATCACCCCATTGGTAAGTCTTGCAAATACACTATAAATACATATATGTAAATATTACCAAACAAAATTATTAAAACAGTACCTTCCGAATTTAATTTACAAAAAAGGTTGTACTAGTTCTGACAAAAAGTTTAAATTATTCTTTTCACACATTTGATCAACAGCAGAGCTGCACATAACGGGCAATTTGTGGCATAATCGCATTTTTATGAAATCGTAGGGATGATACCTTTGAGTAAGACATTTTGTTTGTTTTATTTTTTAATACTTGGCAGTACAATAAATACTTAATAAATTAATTTGTTATTTAGTTCCATTATTGAAATATTTATATGTATTTGTTTTTGTGTTTAATTATTAATCACAATTCTTTAGTCACTATTTTCGTAAGTTCATAATGAAAACATGAAATATTACGAATTAAAAATAACAATAAATATATTTAATCAAGCATACCTTCGTGAGGTGTAAAAAATAAAACCGAATAAAGAGAATTATAATTAAATTGAATAAAATATTTTGGACAATAGAATCTCGCCTTTTCACTGCATGACAACCTAAATGCCACCCCCACCAGTTGTCAAACAACAATGGTTATATATAAGGTGTTTAATAATTTTTGTACTGCATTACAGGGGTGAGGTACAAATTTTATCTAAAAGAACTACTCTAAACAATAAAACACGCAACTTATTTGTATTATATAAATGTTAGCATGGTCTTTTATTTATTTATTTGGTAAGGTATGGTATGAAATCTTTTTAATACCTTGTCAAGAAACGTAGATGCTTTCTTGACGTTTAGTTTTCCAGATAAAAGATGGGTTTGGGCGGTTTTGGCAAGACTAGTTTAATATCCTCAGCTGAAACTGGTTGCTATGTCCGGTTCCTAACGAAAATAGCGAAACTATTGCCAATTTTGCGCTTCATCGCAAATAATTTATCTCAAATTCGTTGTTCTCATCTATATCAGACAGTATTTCACAAAACGAAAAATTTGCTGCTTCAAATCGTAAATTTTAACACACGATAAAATTGTTAGGTTTTGGTAATTTAAAGCTGGACAGTGGAAGTTTCATATCGTTATCACTAGATTCCCACGAAGTTATATTATCATCTGAATCGAACCTTCTCAGAACTAGAAAAAGTGTCTTTGTTACTTTTCAGTTTTCAATCTTTTTACTATCTTTCGTTATTTTGTTCTCTCTTGATTTTTTTGCTCTTTTTACGTGCACGTTCTTCTATTTCATTTTTCACAGGAGTGTCAGTTAATATCAAACTTTTTCCTTTCTTTCTCTTATTATTGTTTTTTCTAGGCCCTGCTCTGGGGAAGTCTCTACATTTAGGGGTTTTTATCTGATTTTCAAATTCTTGGATAGCAGCTCTTGAAGTAGAAGGTTGCTAGGTCATTGATAGGAGGTGTAGTATCCCTTGGTTGCTGCGGTTATTGCTCCTCGTCAGTCAAAACTCTATTTGTCACTTCGGTTGTTAGAAATTCGTCTTCAGCAAAGACATCTCGGTCGAATAGAAAATTCCAGCCTTTTAAATACAAAAATTTTATATTGCATTGCGTCATCAATTTTTTAAATGCCTGTCCTACAAGCTCAGCCACATTGTAAATTGTTAAAGTCTGGCCCTGGGTGCCGAACCATCCACGAATCTGCCGCAGCATTATAATAGGTTTGGAATGGCCCAAACACGGATACGTCGAGAGCTTTAAGTTTGTGACTGGTATGTGAAGGTATAGTAAGAAGTATTAGCAATATTCAAAACCACCGGAGATAAATGACTCTCATGATTGTCCATGCTTCCAAGAGTTGGATTGTCTTTCGTAGATGAAGTCATTTTCACGAAATGCCTCATAACATCCGCAAACAATTCGCCGGTCAACCATTCAGTGGGTTGAGCAAGACCTAAAGTGCCTGAGGGTGCTCCCGTCAACATATGAGTTTTAAAATTCTTTCGCTTGGGAATACCATTACTAGCGGGAAAAGCAATTCAGTGGCAGAATTATGCAATAAGTAATCACAAATGTTCGCGCTGGTGACTCTATTTAGCTGCCTAGATGATTTTAGAAGCAAAAACTCTTTTGGTTTCTAAACTGTGATTGTTCAGTTTGATCTAAACTAAACACTCGGGTACCATCCCCCAAAACTTGGATACCTCTGTAAAATAGTAAAGAGGTTAACAACAAAATGTTTTCACATTGTGTCTTATTAAAGAAGTAGCCCTGGACAAGCTGCAAGCTTCAGGTTTACGAAGACTTATCTCAGGGTGACGTTGTCAAAAGCCGTAAAAGCTAGTCAATACCAGCCATTCCAAGCTTGGGAAATTTTCAAGATTGTGATGCTTTGCCATTTCATAAGCTAAACGTCTTGTTTCTAAAGTGTCAAGACCGTAGCACATTTTGGAGCAAATCACCAAATATTCTTCCAATGAAAATTACTTTATTTACTTGCATATTAGGGTGTCATACGCAATTTCTGCTTCATCTGCTGCAGCTTTTTCTCTTGGACATATCGATGCAACGTAGTACATTTGACATTTTATTTCAGCAGCAGCACGCAAGCTCATACCACCTTCTACAGAAGCTTGCTCGCATGTTAGCTTCTCGTGAAGTCCTCTGTCACTTTTTCTGGACCCGGTTTCTCTCCACCATTCTGGACTTGTGTAAAATCTGCCAAAAATTAAGGTAAGTAGTGGGGTACAATGGAACAGTGTTCCACTGTGCCCCGTTGCATAATGCCTTATAGCGTATGTAAAAATTTCAAAACAAGTTTTCAAAAAGTTAGATTATGTTTTGAACACATAGCGGTCTCAAATAGAGCAAATGATTAAGATTTATAGAAAAAAACATATCACTTTACCTATTGTTTAAACTTTTTACTGAAAACGAAAGTACTTTGAAAAGAAATCTTAACTTTTTAACATAAAAAGTAATATTTTCCTATTCACAGCTCCATTGTTGTCAGCGCCGCCATGTTTTACTACGTCCTGGTATGACGCAGGACGCGCTGCGATCGGTCCGAAGCGGTAGCGCGCGAATTAGTTGAAATTCAAATTTTTATCGACATTGTTCCATAGTGCCCCGTGTTCCACTCTTCCCCAACTGACCCTAAATAATAACTAATTGTTTCATTGTAATAATTCCTGTGTAAAATTTAACTAGAATAGAGAATAGAATAAGTGTTTATTTTTTCTTAATGTAAAATAATATTGTAAATAAACAACAATAAGGAAATTATACATTTTATACATAATAATCATAATTAATCTCTATTTAAAAAATTAAAAAAACTTTTAACAGAATAAAATGGGGCCTCTAAGGGTAACCCTTAACACAGATTCCCTTCACTTGAATTTGACAAAAAACACACACATCACAAACAAAACATATTTTACCCATTTAAACTAATTTATATTATAGAGTACACGGTAAATCAATATAATTGATGATTTGATTGTCGGATAATTGTAGCGATAGAACGCGGAAGCCTCACAATCATGTAATTGATCTATTTGATGTACACACGCACATACGTACATACCACTGTCATGCAGTGATCAGGAAATATTTGCTTGTATAACTGCCTCTAAATTTGTCTAAGTAATGTTGAGAATTATAACTGAATTCTAATGCTAAGATATCTGCCGATTTATGTTTTACATGATTACATTTTTAACATATAAGTTTCTTTCAATCTTTATTTAACGTTAACAATATAAGTATATATACAACATCTCCCTTTTTTACAATAATTAAAATTAATCATTAACTAAAACTAAAATTGTTTATTAACGTTAAACATAATTTGTTTATACATTAATTACTTCATTACATTCACGAAGAAAGATTTAAGCAAGGTGTTAGAAAAGTTTAAACTTCACTTTTTGCCGAAGAAAAATTTAACCTACCGACTGCGCCATGTTATCAATTCAAACACCTAGAGTATAATCTTTATTTAACGTTAACAATATAAGTATATATACAACATCTCCTTTTTTACAATAATTAAAATTAATCATTAACTAAAACTAAAATTGTTTATTAACGTTAAACATAATTTGTTTATACATCATGGCACATATCTTGCACCAGGGTTTATAATTCTTCCACTGCTAGACACAGGTGGTAAATTAAAACATTCTTTACTTATATTAGGTCATCTAAACTAGAATCAAAATCTAAATTTTGATCTATAATATCTGAATCTGTTTTTGTTTCAGGAATCGTTTCTATAAATCTCCGATTTCTAATTATCTTTTCTCCAGATTCTGTTTATATTTTATACGACCTTTCTCTTACTTTATCATCTATTTTACCTAGCTTCCATTCAGAACCCTGACATGTTTGATAACGAACGTGATCATTTTTCTTCAAAGGCGTTAATTGTGTTATAATAATTTTCAGTAGCCTTCTGTTTGTAAGCTTAGGTTTTCACAATAATATTTTCTATTAATTGTAATTATCGGGGTATCATGCCGATGCAGATGACCGGTAACCTAGATGAAAATTGAAGCTGTGGAGACAAAAGTTTGAAAATTATTTGGTAGCCTCAGAAGTAATTAAAAAATGATTCAACAAAATAGCATAATTACTTCATTACATTCACGAAGACAGTTTTCGTATTTTAATACGTTTACTTTTGCGAAAGAAGAAGAAAAAAGATTTAAGCAAGGTGTTAGAAAAGTTTGAACTTCACTTTTGCCAAAGAAAAATTTATCCTACCGACTGCGCCATGTTATCAATTCAAACACCTGGTTAGTGCAGTTATTTTTAGAAACCGAAGAAACGGTTTGTACTAGTGTTCTACGCACTGTTTTACATCGTATTATGCAAAAATACTTATAAAATTTTTTTGTCATTTTCCGACAAAATAACAGTCTTGTCTTGGGTTTAAAAATCGGAAAAAAAATTAGTTTCTAATTAGAATAAAAATTGGTGAATACACTAATATTAAGATGTAGAATACGGAAATACAAACAGATCCTTTAAATTATTACTGTGGAGTCATTACGCACATTTAAAGTTCTAGAGAAAAAATCTACTGGGAAAAACATAGTTAGTACAGAAACGGTTTGTACTACAGTGTTCTACACATTGATTTACATCGAATTAAGTTAAAAAAGCTACACAAAATATTTTTGTCATTTTTGATCAAAAGAACAAAAAAAAAGTCTTGGGTATAAAATCTGGAAAATAATTTTGTTTCCGATTTGAATAAAATTGGTGAATACATTAATATTTAGGTGTAGAATACAGAAATAAAATCAGTTGCTATCGAGATTTTACTGAGGAGTCATTACGCCTCTTTAAAGTTCTAGGGAAAAACGATCAATGGGAAAACGTAGTTAATGCAGCAATTTTGGAAATGCGAAGAAACGGTTGGTACTACTGTGTTCTACGCATTCATTTACATCGTACTTTGTTAAAAAACGACACAAAATGTCTTGGGTATAAATGGGGAAAAACAGTTTTGTTGCCGATTTAAATAAAAATTGTTGAATAATTGTTGAAAGAAAATTCAATCAGAAAAAATTTACTGGGAAAACATAGTTAGTGCAGAAACGGTTTGTAGTCAATCTAGCTCGGAACGTAGAGAGCCTTATCATTTCGCCTAAAGCATATGTGATCGCGCTTTAGGTTCGACGTGTCCCATGAATTCAAACCTAAAGTTTGAGAGGAACAGGAGTGTTTTCTTATTCTACCCCAACACACTAGTGATTTTTCATTAAAATCTAAGACAAACTTTTTTGTTAATTTTACACCCAAGACTTGTTTTTATGAAAAATTTTGTATTTATTTTTTGACGGAATACTATGTAAATGAATGCTTAGACGACTGTATAATTTACTGTTCCATCCAATTTCTTGAATTTAATGCACTAACTGCGATTTTCTCATGAGAAACTATTTTCCTAAGGACTTTAATTATTCCAAACTTGAAGTTTCAGAGGAACAGGATTAATTTCCTTACCTTACACCAAAACATTAGTACATTTGTAATTTTCATTAAAATCCAAAACAAAAAAAATGTTTGTCAATTTTATATTTTATGATAAATTTCAAAAAAAAATTTGTATTTATTTTTTGACGGGATAAGATGTAAATGAATTCTTATATTGGCTGTATGACTTATTGCTCCATCCAATTTCATGAAATTAAACTACGTTCTTCACATGAGAAATTATTTTCCGAAGACTTTAAATGTGCGTTATGATTTGAGAGGAACAGGCTTGATTTCCTTATTCTACACCAAAACTGTGTATTCAGTAATTTTCACTAAAATCGAAGACTTTTTTATTGAAAATGTCAAAAATATTTGTATTTATTTTTTGATTAAATACCATGTAAATAAATGCTGAAATGAGTGTATGACTTATTTTTTCTTCGAATTTCATGAAATTAATGCAAGTTACTACGTATTTTCCCATGAGAAACTTTTTTTCCGAAGATTTTAAATATGCGCTATGATTCCAAACTTTATAAGATTAATTTTTGTTTCGTATTTACTTTCAGTTTCTTGTTTTTAACATACTTTGCATCTATTAGTGTTGGTTAAAAAATTGATTACCTACCTGCTTTTTTACTACTGGACTTCTCTCCTTTGTTTCAATTTTTCTTTCGCATTGATGAAGCCCTCACGATATGTAGCGAAACGTTGTTTTTATACAATCACTCCGGTCGTGAAAGCCTCAATTCTTATAACGTTAAAAATGTTTTAAGTAGGTAATCTCAACACGATCTACACTGTTTTCGTTGGATACTCATTAGGTGGCAAGTAACAACGGCCCGCCGCGACGGACCAACTACTATATCTCAAATCACGACGTAGTCGCTTAGTGGACAAAACGACTCAACAATGTATAATATAGTCATACGTCTTGGGATTTTCCACTTATTATAACGTCTTTATGGGAGCGGTTGGTTTTATTACGGAAGTGAAGTGGTTTAGCTGAACTGTTTAACACTATCTACGCAGTAAATACCACAGAAAGAGTAATGTCAGGTTATGTATCCTGCAAGGTCGGTGATAGCTCATCTGTTCGCGCATATAGAACTTTGGCTAAACTAATCCTTCAAGCAATCGAAATTTTCCCGATTGTCAAAGTGAGGTGGAACAAGTATTGTACAGCACAGACCCCTCAGAGATTATGACAGCAAGTGATAAAGATTGCGTAAAAATACTTATTCAAAAATGTAAAGACCAGCTTCAACATTTAACATCATTGGTGCCCACTGCCAAGTTGTGCAGTAAGCACTTTCAGATGGGTTTTAATGACAAAGATAGTCGGTGTTACCTACTCATGGGACTAGATTCATCAAAATGTAATATTTGTAAAATCTGATTTCCACAAATATTACATTTTGACCTTCATTAATTTCAAGAGCTACCCTAGCTGTAATTTACACTTCCAAATTGGTACATGATGCTTTTATACTTCTATTCCAGTGGCACACCAGTGCAAGTACATTCACCTGTACTTTCAAACACGGTTCACCTAGCGCACTGCATGCCTTCCAAGAATTTAAATCATTTACACAAGATGGCTTCAATAATCGCCGAAGCGATAAGTTTTATTGTGGAACATGGACTGACATAAACATTGAAATAGAACTTATGAAACACTTGAAAACCGTGTTGGTGGACAGAGGATTATTTTGTGTCAAGATGGATATTAGGAATGTCTACCCACAGAAGAGTTTGTATTGCTGTGGAACAAATCAGCGGGGAATTAATTTTGCCTTAGCAGATCAACATGGGATAGCAGAAAGAGAAACTTGGATCGAGACAATACACATGCAAAGACAATATTGGAATAGTTTCGCCAGCACCCGGCTTATCCAAATACTCCTAAGTTGGTTTCTATTAGCACCGAGGTAGTAAAGTCTTCTTTTTTGTGTCTTTGGCTTTCTCTACCAATGTGTTTTTGTATGGCAAAGAAGTGAGAATTTCGCTTCTTTGAGTTTTTGGTGAACGCGTATGAAGACATTTTTAGATGCAACAGGTAGAGCGACTGTTTTAGTAGCTGATATGAAGTATGGGAACTCACGTTTGTCTGCTTATGGTGATCAGGTTGAAAGCTCAGATGAGTTAGTGGTGGTTGCAGCTGACTGCTGGTTGCTGCTAGTTGTTGGTTGGGATATTACAGCAGTGGACTGTTGGTTAGAATTTTTATTGCTAGTTGGATGCATGATGACTAGAGCAGAGATCAGTTGTTGGACGTTACAGTAGTGAACTGTTGTTTAGAATTTTACTGCTAGTTGGATGCATGATGACCAGAGCAGAGATCAGCTGGGGTTACTGATAGTTGATGATGGCTGGGATGTTGAAGCAGCGGATTATTGGTTGAAATTTCATTGTTGGTTGGATGCGTGGTGACTGGGCAGACAGCGGCAAACACGAAACTGAAACTGAAAACTTTGTCGTACACGAACTGTTAAACATGTCACCTGTCAAACGCGCTTAAGTTTTTTGAAATTTTCCAAATTTCTAGCAGTTTTCTTTCTATAAGGACCTTCTATGATGTATTACAAAACTTAAAAAAAAAGGATGAATGAAATCGGTAAAGTCGTTCTCAAGTTATGGCTTGGCAGAGAAATAGGATTCACATTTTTATATACAGGGTGTCACAATATATGTATTACAGCCTGAGAGGGGTAATAGAGGGCAATAAAATAAACAACTTTTTTAGTAAAAATTTTATGTTAGACAAATAGTTACGCCAATATGGCCCCCAAAGTCAAAAATTAAAAATTTTTAATGGCTTTTTGACAGTCCTAAAACAATTTAAAAATAATCAATAGTATCTTATAGTATGTTTTGACTATGTCCAATTCAAATTTGACAAAAATTTTGATCTAGAGAAAATTCAAAATTCAATTTTCAAGTACTTGATGTAAAAATTTGATTTAAACGAAAATTTGGCTTTATCGGTTTCTAAATAAATAAAAAAAAAGATGGTGCAGTTGATTTTTTAAAGATTTAAAAAAATGGCCACGGCCGATTCTTGTCGAAATTAAAAAAATGTCAACCAAAAATTTAAAAAATTAATGACGTTCAAATATTATGAAATTTTGCAAAAATGGTCTCTAAACTCCTCTAAAACCAAATGAAATGTCAAAAATTAAAATTTATTTAATTTATAAGCTAAAACTTTAGCATGACTAGTTTAATACCTAAATAAACAACTAAAAATAATAGGAATTGCGAAGGCAATCACTATGTAATTGTAGTTTTCACAAATAGTTTTTAATTGCGAGAATATTAATTTTACCCGTGTTAAAAATATTTAGTTTAGTTTTAAAAAAACGCCACATTTCACAATTCAATTCGACTTGGAGACTATTCGTACAAATTTTCATTGTAGTCGAATAACATTATTTCAGTTTCTTAATTTGTCAGCCAATTTTAACAAAAATTCCAAACTCTAAAATACTCAAGCACCAACTGTCAAATCAATTTTTATAAATCTCAATTCAACCATAAATAGTATAAAAAATGTGGAAATTGTAGTTAACTTTTACTGCAGATAAAATCCATTTCATTAGAGATAGAGTTTAGAAATAAAACACTTATGATGGACTTGAATTTTCAGCTACGTTTCGGGGAAGTTTTATTTTCAGTTTACTTTATTAGACTTTATTGAGTTATAATAAGAATCGTCTCTATTTAATACAAAACATGTAACTATCACAATTATTACAAAATGCGCTAATAACAAAAGATGAAACAAGGTGATTCTTAGACTGCACAAAATTAATAACATTAAGTAATTGTATAAGTTTTAAATTAAAATAAATATTATACTAAATAATCGATATTTACACTAATGAAGGTATATTAAAAATTATTGTTCTTTCCAATCTAATAAAACAAGAAATATTTCTGAAGTTTTCTTTTAACATCTCTCAGGCTGTAATACATATATTGTGACACCCTGTATAAGATTAGGTAGATAGAAACAATAATCCTTATATACCTTTGTAGTAATTGTTAAAAGATGTTACTGTGATTTTATAAATATGTCAAGTGCCTTAATGAAACTACTAAGAGTTATTGTCTACTAACGAAATTTGCAGAAAGAGTTAAGTGAGGTTAAGTCGTCGTATAAAACCTAAACACAAATGTCAAACAAACTGACGTCTGTGAACTATAACGTATATTTTGTTGATTGATAGCGTTTCGCGGAAATTTTGTAAGTGTCTATAATATAAGATGTATGGTAGATATCCATTAATGCACTACGACCAAAAAGATCTATTATCTATAACAAATGAAAAATCGCTATTGTGTCGTCGAGATGTAGCGTGTTTAATGTTTCTACAGAAGGTACTTAATGGGACAATTAAAAGCATATATTTACTTGACAATATAAAACTGGTTGTACCAAAGATGGTAGAGGGTGTCAACTGTTTTTTATTATAAAATTCCAAACACCTACCACTATTTTAATTCTCGCTTTTGATTTGTTTTAAGTTGTATAACGAAATTAGTCTAAGTTCGATATTTATAATGATAATTTTAGTAGTAGTAAATAAGAGAGGATTTATTATTATGTTTTGCAGTTAATACGCTTTAGTTAGTTAAATAAGAGGTTCCCATACTTTTTTCTCATAGACCACTTTAAACATTTTGCTGGATCTGGTGGACCCCTGCAGCTATTACATTTACTAACTTACTTCCAAAACCCGAAAAAGTATATGTCTATGTAAATCTGTGTTGTGGCTATTTTCAATCAACTATGAGTTGAAAGTTTTCGAAAAAAGGTGAGAATTTGATTATGCTGTGAGTATTGTCATTCAAGCTAAGTTTCAAAGCCAGTCTAAAAAGCGTCTTCATCCAACAGTTGGATTCCTACTTTACTTTTTGTATTCTAAGATTGACTCACAGTACAAGAAACCAATAATCTCCCACTTCGAGTGGTAAAAGTAAAAATAAATATTTTCTTGTTTTGTAGCTATTTATTCAAACACAAAAATTACTACACTTTTAATTATGTTGTTATAACAGTCTTAGTAGAATCAAAATTTAACATCAAAACTAATAATGATTATTATTTTAAAAAACAGTCCTAAATATAATCAAAACTTTGATTATATTGCGACTGTTTTTAAAATAATAATCATTATTGTTTGATGTTAATTTTATTTCAGATTACAATTGTAATCTGAGATAAAAGTTATAATTTTAATGGGAGGGATGTACCTGGTGAATTGACAGCAAATTATCAATATTTGGCTTGAGTTTATTAAGTATAACCGTAAATCTCCTCGCTCTGTAATATTTAATCTGCTCCGTTTTTGTCAACAAGTTTGTTACGGCACTAAAACTGCGTTCGACAAGATATGACGAAGGAAACGCTATGAGAAATTTTTGCATAACCCCCACAGTCCTGATATTTTCAGGTATTTGTGCCTGCAGCCAAAATGATTGATACCCTCTTTTGAATGCTACTAGAGCTCCTCATTAGTGCTGAAGCTCGAGTAGCTCTTCTTGCAGTACCACATTTTCCACTTCAGTTTCATCATATGGATTTTGTTAACTGCATTAATCACAAATTGAAGCGCTTGGTGCAATCTATCACTCAATTTTTTCGCTACTAGATGTTGTCGGTGGATGACACAGTGAATTGCAATTACCTCTGGTATAATCCTTTTAAGATGACTTATAAACCCACGATATCGCCCGACCATGGCAGGAGCTCCATCTGTTGCCACCGAAATAATGTTTGTAAATGCAATTGATTTTTCCGTAAAAAATCATTCAGAACATTAAAAATTGATTCACCTTTAGTGTCAGTCTTCAAAGTTTTCGCGAATAGTAACTCTTCAAACATTTGTTCGCCTTTGATAAATCGAACATATGCCAATAATAATGCTTCATTGCCAGGTAAAGTTGACTCGTCCAGTTGAATAGAAAAATGAGTTGTTTGCAGATAATTACACAAGAAACTTTCAACATCAGAGCTCATTTCATCAATACGTCTTTGTACAGTGTTGTTACTCAAAGGAATTCTTTTAAGTATGTCAAATGAAGATTTGTGCAGGACAGTTTTTAAGACCTCTTCAACAGCAGGCAAAATTAACTCCTCTCCAATGGTATGCGGTTTCCCAGATTTGAGATATTGTAAGATGCCCGCAAGCCATCGTCGTTGCTTTCAGACGTTGAAGCGAACATACTATGCACGGTGGGTCTCTTTTCATACTTTTCCTTCAATGTTTGGAAATATTTCAAATCCTTACCTATTTTGTCAGGATGACACCTTCTTAGATGATCTTCCAGCTTCGATGGTTTCATAGAGTCATTGCTCAAGACTTTGTTGCATAAAAGACACATGGGCAATCGCTTGTCTGTATTTGATGGAAGAAAACCAAATTTCAAATATTCAACACTGTACTGTCGACACTTCTTCTTAGATTCAGCCATGTTTCGTATCAATTACTTACCTGTAAATATGAAAAAATGTTTGTTAAGTAATCTTAAAATGATTTAACAAACATAATAGAAGTGGCTTTTTAAGATACAAGTTGCTAACAAATAGATAGGTAGGTACTTACTTTTCCAACACTGGCAAACAATAATATCAATTCACTTTAATTTTCAAAAGTCTGAAAACTACTTCCGTCACTGGTGAACACTTATATAGGTACACTTTCTTTTTGAAATTCCGGAAACAACTGAGTAATGTTTATCATTCGCATTCGTATTTATATTAAAGAAAAATCCAACAAGTTCATGCAAGTTCAGACACGACTTTAACTAGGCGGGCGGGCGGCGCGGCATCGGCGAGTCTTGACACGCTCTTTCTGAATATGGAATATGCAAGTTCTTACAAAAAACAATTGCTGAGCTTCTTATAATATTGTCTTCCTATATTCATAGGAGAAGTCAAGCTTCTTATAATATTGTCTGCCTATATATATTATTGTCTCCCTTATTCATAGGAGAAGTCAAGTCGGGTCACCTAATACATTTTTATAGACCCCCGTTAACGAGTTGTGGACCCCATTTTTTCCACGCAAGCGTAGACCCCTATCGGGCTCCCGTGGACCCTGGGGGTCCACCTGGACACTTTGGGAATCTAGGATGTTACATGATGCCGATCCTGGATCCAAATTGCGGATCCAGAAGCGGCACCATGGTTTCGCCCATGATCGGCGGAAATCGCGGAAACACGGTTTAGAAACGGCATCATAGTTTCGCGTACGATCGGAAGGAAACGCTCGTGTTATTGGTTGTGTAATTAGAATTGCGTTTCTAGATAATATCAAACGTAATCTAAAATTAGCTTTATAGTGCATATTTATGCTAAATGTTTGTATCATTTGGTTATTACAGCAATTTTGAGGTTAAAGAACAATATTTTAACAATTGTTTTTATTTACATAAGTAATACTGCTTTTTATCAATTCAACTGTTGTGGGTTGAATTAAAATCCTAACCATTTAACATACAGCTTATTTCCTTTTCTTTTCAAAATTTTTTCAATCAAGTACACATCAGCATGTTTCACTTTTTGAAGCTCGTTTCATAGAATCCTTCAAGTATATTTTCTCCTTTCTTATCACTTAATAAATAAGTAGTTGGATTGGTAAGTTTAACTTCTCTTATTACAAAAATCTCATTTGACCAGTTTGGTGTAGGAAAGGCTCCCACTACGAACACCTTAGACGTTTGTCTATGTTTGCTTATTCTCACATAATCTCCAACTGAATATTTATTTTTGAATTCAGCAATTTTTACATTCGTATAAGCAGAGTTTAAAATAAGTTTCTCATTTTTGTTAACTATGGAAGGCTTCATTTTTATTGTTCGTTGATAGGTATTGTTGTATTTGTTTGTAATGTGATCTAAAATATTCACTAATTTATAATGTCCTTGCAAACTAAAGCGTTTCCACAATAAATTTTTAGAGTACGATTAACACGTTCGACAATGGATGCCTTTTTTGTGCTCTGTAAGTACTGTGTAGTGATTTATTCTATTTTTCTTCATTAGGTTTTGAAATGTTTTATTATAAAATTCTAAACCATGGTCAGTTTGTAAATGGGTTGGTTGATAATTAAGTTGAGATAGAATGGTTTTCATTCCTTCTGTTACAAGTTTTCCATCTTTTGATTTTACTGGAGCAGTCCAAACATATTTAGAAAAACAATCAATTACAACGAGTATGTATTTAAAATTATTATTTTGTTTTACGTAAGGAATCATTTCAATGAGATCAGCTTGTAGAGTTTCATTAATTCCTTTTACGATGACTCTTCGTCTTTTGAAGTTAATCCTTGCCGGTTTATGTAACTCCAAAACTACATCCTCTTTAATGGTGGAATGTTTACATCTTTTAAGTTGTTTCCTGGGAGCCATTATGAATAATGTTTATTTTCAAATTTAATTGGACACTTAAATATTATTTCAACAAATAATGTTTTATCTGTTGTAGTTATATTGTGTTTTGTTCCTCATTCAACAATAATTCGTAGTCAACCTTCTTTGTTCTAATAACACTTTCATGTGTTTCACCATTATCATATACTGCTAAAGGTAATTCATAGTCCATAAACATCATTTTCTCTGATGCAATATCATCTTCTCTACTATCCTCTAAATGAAATGAAATTGTGTCATTTAAGTTTAAAACATAGTTATTAGCTTCTTCTTTTGGTAGAGAATTTTGTTTGTACTAAGAGAAACATCATTTCTATTTATTAATACGTTTTTGATCATTCCATATTCCTGACTGATACTCAGTTTTATATGGAGTTATTACATACATACTATCAGAAACGGTATTAGACGTAAAAGTTAATATTTGGTTATAAACATTAGTTTACTTATTTCAACGTTAAGAACTGACTTAGTTATGTGACGTCCAAATTAATCTAATGTCATTTTAGTATATTATACATGCTTTTTGCAGTTCTTTTATTATTGATACAATTTCGTTTTTATGACCCGTATGACCAGTAGTCTCAGAAGCAACTAACAATTTAAGTCGATCGACGAACTCATTAGGGTCATCCCAATATACATAGTCAAAAGGTGTGTTGTTGATTTCTTTTAACATCCCTGTACCCAATTTTATATTTTTTCGTTGTGGCGTTTGGTTATTTCGTGATGTAGAAGGTTGAAAATATAATGGACCTATAATAGTTTTATATTTTTTACTTTGTTCCAAGTATTTGTTCATTAGGGTCAAAGTTACTTCTACATGCGTTGCTGATATCTAAACTATCTTTATAAGCATACAAATAATTATTTGTATATTGCTTAGGTTGGTTTTTAAATAACAGTTCATACAATCCTGGGGTTCCTTTAAAAAATTGATTATCAACTTTAATGTCAGGCCCTATAAAATCCACTTTAGAACTTCCAATATGATACTTTTCCTCAAAACTGTCAAGTCTTATTCCAGTTCTGTGATCAAATTTTCCCTTGGTGTCATGAATCATAGCATCAATATAACATCTCGGTAATTCATCAAAGCTATTTAAATAGTCTTCATAAGTTTCTGTATCAATAATATCTTCTATATTTCTTTTACTTTCGTTAACCGATTTATTTATTAATGTATCTAAAGAGTACTTTTCTAAATCTTCGTTTTCAGTTGGTTCGGCAATAAAGCCTTCTTCATTTAAGTTAGGTGTCAATGATGCATCACGTGAAAAGTCATTTGGGTAATCCATCATATCATCTTTTAACGAACTTATTTGTGATTTCATTTTTGATAGTTTAGAATGAATCCTATCTTCCGTTTTTAACGTTGTACTAACATTTGGATCAACGATACTCTCAGACTTGAAACTTGTTCTAAGTTTACTGATATCATACTTATGATGCCCTGTTTTACCTTCTAAATGGTGCGATATTGTGTCTAGACGTTTAGTTATAGGAAGAAATGCACTCTCCTGAATGACTTCTCCTTGTTTTAGTAACTCTAACTTATGCCTTACTTCTTCACGTTTTTTTATTAACTTTTGTGTTAACTCCATTTCCTTAGAGTGATTAGTTATAGGATTCATACTTAGTATTTTCAATAAATCGTGTAATAATGTATTATAGAAAACAAATCAATCTTTAAAGGGTTTGTACAAAAGCGAATCAACCGCCAACCGTTCCCTTATAACCGTTCCAAAGAACAATAAGCCGTTTGAGCGCGCTTAATCACTTTTATACTGTCCAATATACACATTCTTTGTAGAGTAACTTATACAAATTCGTTAACATTTTTATTCATCTCACTAATTTGAAATTAAGGCTGAATAAAAATATCAAAACCTTTCCTATATCGTCATAAATGAATATCTCTCTTTATCAATAACTAGAAAATCGTATGCGTTTTCCCAATATAATGTACACATATCTTTGAAATTATCAAATGTTAAATCTGTACCAACATTGTCTTCATATATATGATGTAGATTTAAATTGTCTTGTTAAATAATATTAAAAATTTGCGTCTCGTATCAACTGTTTTGGAATGCGGCTATAAGTTTGACAGAGGTAAAAGCAATCTATGTCTTTGTGTCGACTCATGCTGAAATATTCTCTCATTAAATTTTGTTTATCACAAGCTACATCATCAAAGATGAATATAGGATTTGGCCTTTAAACGGAGAAGGAATGTTGTTTTCTAAATCATTGTATGCGAAGTAATGTAATCATTTAATAGGTTTTCTAAATATTGACATTTTGGTTGGAAGAAAGATTTTGAATATACATAAACGTTTTCAAATCTCAGTCCGTTACCGTGTTTAATTAAACTAATCATTGTGTTTGTTTTTCGACAGTTAAATGGCTCCACAATAAGACAACGTATTGCCAAGGTAATAATTCTCCATGTCTTTTAATGGTTTCAGAATGTTGAAAATCATTATTTGAGACAGTTAAAGTTATTGATTGTTGCACCATTCGCATTTTGTTACATACTAAAGATAATTTATGTGTTTATAACATATAAATAAAATTGTATTGAAACAATTCATTTAGTATTTATGATACAACTAACCTGTTAAGGTATAAATAACACTTCATTAACCATAACATGACTAAACCGAAAAAGTCATTGGAAAGAAACGTAGTGGAGGTCTCGTAATTTCAGTTATTAATAAATATCCTTTCGAACTTCACATTCCGGGTTATAAATTTTGCGGTTCGGGAACAAAATTATCAAAGCAATTAGTGAGGGGTGATAAAGGAATAAATAAACTGGATGAAGCTTGCAAAATACACGAAATTGCATATAACAATAACAAAGATCTAGAAAACAGAAACAAATCAGACTTAGTTTTATTTGAAAAAGAAAAGAAAGGCTCTATTCACCAGACGCATCTTTCGGAGAGAAAGCTGCAGCATTAGGCGTAACAGTAGCAATGAAAGTTAAATTTGGTATGGGTTGTTTTAAGAAAATAAAAACTTCAAAACGAAAAAGAAGAATATGTTGAAAAGAGGAAGAAGATTAAAGTTTAAGGATCTGATAAATACAGCACGATCGGCAATTGAAGGATACAATTCAAATAATCCAAATAAAGCTATAAATACAGCTGTAAAAGCAATAAAATATTTAAAGGGAAAGAAGATAGTTAAACCTGCTCGAGTAATACCAGTTCCAAAAACAGGACGTTTTTTACCTTTAATTGCTATTTTTGCTGCACTTGGAGCGTTGGGAAGCTTAAGTGGTGGTGCAGTCGGAATAGCAAAAGCGGTTAATGATGCTAAAGCCAAAAAAACAGTTAGAACAAAATCAAAGACATCATAAAAAGTATGGAACCAATTGCATTAGGAAAATCGGGGAATGGTTTTACATTTGAAACCATATAAAAAAGGGTTTGAACTTTTTTTAGGACCACGAAAATCTCGAAAGGGCTACCAATAAAGCTTCCAAAACGAGCATTGACTAATGTGGAGTTAAATAAATACAAAGCTTTTAAATATATCCCACTTTCGAGGGGTATTCATGAGAAATTCATTATCTGTCTCTGGAGTTTATATGAATGAATCTGGCATTGTAAATTATTTGTCACTTGCTTTATAACTACATATGTAGTTAGAAAGTGCGTTGTACACACAAATTGTTAATGTACTTACATTGTTCGTTATTTATAATGCAATTTACGCACTTTGTATTTTTTGTAAATGCCGAAAAACAATTCAAATCTTCAAATAAAAGTTTGACAATTAAATAGGTTAGAGGTAATTTATTTTGTTATGAGCCGTGAAATGCGCAGAAAATGAAAAGAGCTGGGTAGAGAAAGAACGAGAGGAAATTATTAATATTACGCAACCTGAAAACATTTAGTTGACCAACGCGGCAAAATTCAAATGTATGTTTAAAAAAGTAATGTAGTCATCACTCTTCATTTATATATAAAATTAAATTCCATTTGAAAAAAAAACTTAAACTACATTTTAATGTAAGATATTTGAGAATTTTAAATTTGGTTGTTCTTGAGTTAAATTATTTTATTTAGGACATTAGGAAACAGCCATAAATACTAAAACAGGGTGCCATATTTTAGAGTGAGTTATTCCCCTATTGAGTCATCATAAGTAATTACTTTAATGTAAAAAAAACCTATTGTTTCTATAAAAACTAGACAACATCAAAACGTTTTTAAGTTTATTCAAACTAATACATATTTATATTATAAAGCTTTCTTACACTGAATTACAACATGGTTTATTAAG
This sequence comes from Abscondita cerata, assembly GCA_030710515.1. Taxonomy (NCBI): domain Eukaryota; kingdom Metazoa; phylum Arthropoda; class Insecta; order Coleoptera; family Lampyridae; genus Abscondita; species Abscondita cerata. The sequence continues at coordinate 69,939 of JALBCR010002735.1, forward strand.
CAGCTTGTTTACATACCTAATCTTTATGTTATAATTACTTGATTTAAAAAAAATTCTATCTTATACTCCTTATTTCATCAATCAGAAATATTTATACAGTATTAGTTACATAAACCAAAAAATGTAAAACATTTTATTGTGGTAATGGTGCACACCTAAATTATCATCACTTTCATCTTCTGAACTAAAACCAAAGTCAGATTCATCGCTGTCTTCACCAACATGTATAATAATTTCTTGATGTCATCCATTATGTATTCCCTTCCAAATATTCTTGTTCTACTTTTTCAACATGTGCACAAATATTTGACCATTCTTGAGGACCCACACTTTGAAATTTTTCCTCTGCAATTTTTTTCACGTCGTCCAATTTGAATGTTGTGTTATGTGCAGCTACATGATTTTATTAAAGCCCATATTTTTTCTATGGGGTTCAGCTCAGGATGATACGGGGGAAGCCTAAGAACAACATGACCGTGCTTAGCCAAAAGACTGTCTAATATATATATTTTGTTTACTGGCTTATTGCTTTGAATTTTTAAATATAGTTCAGTTTTGGTATCTTTGCATCGTAGCAAATTCCTCGTTCCGACAACCACCGTTGCATATCTACTTTTTTCCATGCAGATGTAGGATTAGCTTCCACTGCTACATTATGGTATGAAGCATTGTCAACGACTAAAACTGAATTTTTTCAATATTTGGAATTAACTTTTCTTCTAACCAACGTACATAATTTTTGTTATTCATGTCGTCATGATAATCACCTGTTTTCTGGCCTGATTTAAATATTAATAACCCATTTGGAACCCTTTTTTCCACCGGCATGAAGAATAATGAGGCGCTGTCCTTTAGAAACTGGTGACTTCAAACCTTTACTACTGCCGTCGTCCCAAGCTTTAGGAACTGTATGCGAGCTATGCAAATATGTTTCATCACTGTATATGATATTTCTCCCTTCTTGTTTGTACTTCTGTAGTTTTCGCAAAAATCCAATACGTTTCTGACGAATATCCATCTTTTCCATTAAAACTTTTCGATTGTCTTGTGTTTTTTTCCATCGAAATCCTATCTTGTGTACCCACTTTTCTGAACGACGCAAGTTTTCCAGAGAAGTTAATATTTTCTTCGTTTTGTACAGCTTGAAACACAGCTTTCATGGTAGGCCTCTGCTTATGAATAGTAGCATGTCTATAAATCATGGTGCGGATTATTTCCTCTTCAAGTGGTTCAACCGAGGACTTTGGGTTTCCTTTTTAACACTTTTCCTTGGAGAAGCGAATTTACTGCCTTCTGGTTTACTTTTCCCTTCTGCAATGATTCGTTTTACAGTGCTTAGAGCCACACCAGTAGCTTTCGCAACCCTTTCTTGAACACTACGTAAAGGTAGTATTGGTTCTCCACTTCTCTTTCATTCATAAATTTAAAAACATTATATATTATTTCTCGCCCTTGACTGTGAATGTTTTTTTTGCCGGAGCTCATTTCACAATGATCTGCAAAGAGATTTATAAGTATTTTTAATATTTTTCAGAAAAATATCAACTTACTTTATAATAACAGTAATTCCAAGGTACAACTGTACAAGAATCGATAGACAATTAGGTATCGGTAACCTTTAAACAGAATAATATTATATTTAGTAAAAATTACTTTTATTTACTTACTTGAAAACTAATAATGTAGTCACCCATTTCAAATTTTAAATTAAATATTTCCCGCGCGGAAGTATAGAACAATAGAGGGTGAGTTCAGTTCCTGCCAGATTCGTTGGCATTTATTTCATTATGATTATGTTCGCATCCAAAGACGTTATGTATAGAGGATTATGTTTAGTTTATGTTTTATGTGTCACTTGTGTTCGTTGTGAAATAAACGTTTTGTGGCAATCCACTGTATATCTTACATACCTTTTCGCGATTTCGGCAATCTTACATAATAACATTGAAAACTACCCTTTACAAACAGCAACAACACATCAACCAGTAAAGTAATAAACAAATGATGGTTGCAATCACAAATAAAACGCTCTACCAGGAACCAAAGTTATTCAACCGAACAGCAATCATTACCTTAAAACAAAATTATCTTATGTTTGGTACAAATCACGTTAACTAACTCACAAAACTAACAGCAGGTTCTTCAGAGTAATAAACACAGTATAGGAAGAGCAACCAACAAATGACCTCAAATGACCATAACAGTTCATAACATAATAAACGCTCTAACTGGATGACCAATTTATGCATATGTGCATTTTGCGTTACAAACTATAATCATGAAATGTTACATCCATTTGTGTACCAGATATTTGAAGTTTGAGTACAAATATCGTTACTGAACCATGCACTGGCTGATTTTGTGATAGTGTTTCTGATCGTACGTGAAATATCAGTGAGATCTCAGTAAAATTTTTGCGATCGCCGAATCCATTCATGTATTAGGTTGAACGTCATTCTTTGTTCTTTAATCAAGTCAGCACTTCATACTTTTCCCACACAATTTTTCAGTCCGCAGTGACTCTAGATACATACGTTCTTGATATACCAATAAATTGTTGCACAGACCATAATGATTCTTCGTGCATCGATGTATCATTCTGAAAAATCTATTTTACGCAATATCATTTCAATATAAATAACCATGAAACGCTAAATATGCGTTGTTTAGGTGATGTTCCACAAATATAAATTCATATGGTGATGTATATAACAAATAATAAATATTATTTATTTGTTTAAAAATTTCTGTTGTAAATACAACGGGGTCTTTATTAGGTACAACAGTGTGTTAACAATTAGTGTATGTACACAATTTAGCGTTTAATTTAAGTTGGTGGTGAAAATGGATAAAATGGTGCAAAGATTAATGTGTCTGAAAGAGGCTCGAAGTTATCAAAAACATCTAACCTACAACAGCAGTTGAAAGAGTTAAAAGTGTTTTCGGATGTACAAATTCAAACAAATGCGGTACAATATTCTTTTATGTGATATTTTTGAATATGTGTTTAGTTTTAAGCCAGCTATAGACGATAATTTACAATTCACTTTTTTACGACGGTTTTTGGCCAAATTTGAACAACTAGTCGCTTATTATGGCAACTCAATTCTTACCACAGAAAAATTGAGTGAACAGCGACTTGAATGGACTTTGGTTAACAAAAAATTACAGACGAATGTGACTGTGACGGTGGTGTTTGTTCAATTGCATAGGAATAACTTGGATCTGTTTAAGAAAGTCTTGGATTTTAAGTGCCAATCTTTGGCGGCTTTGTTTGAGGGCCAAGGATTCAAATATGTATATTCTTTACATTATAACATAGAAAACATTCTATTCCTTTTGTATTGATTGTGAGCACTATGTTACCAGAATCAAACTTTAATGGAGGTTTCTAAAATTTATGAGGAGGTGTATGGAAAAAACGCTATCAGGATGTGCTTGAACTTCTTTTACAAAAGTCTTTATCTTATATAGCAGAAACAATAGTATTTACAAATACCAAAGAATTAACTGTAGTGATGATACTGTAGTTTTAAAAACAAAGTGGAAGTTATAGCAAGTATAGATCAATGTCACATTACTAAACATATTGGTTGCAAAGCAATGAATCTACAAGTGCCTTACGACAACAAGGTAGAACCATTGTTAAAACGGTTTAGAAAGGATTTCAAATTCACGAGTGTAAATGCTTATACATTACCCAATGAAACTGTTATCTTTGGAGACAATGTTAAGTGTAGAGAAGAAGTAACTGGACTAATGATTTAAGAAATAATGAATTTTTTAATTCTGTGCAACTATGGTGCTGGGTTATCTTACACCACGTGGATGACGAAGATGTTGCTAAAATGTTTGCATTAAATGTGCATAATCTCCAAGAATCTGTTGGGATGCAAATCGGTAAACCCTTGTATTTTGTTATTGGTGGTGACAGCAAAGTGATTACATATACGCTTTAAAAATCTGTGGCATCTAAAGATTTGCAGTTGGTTACCGTTATTTTGGGTGAATCGAAAAATAAACCTGACCTTTAATACAAATATATTAATTAGTTAAGCATCCAGTACTTACTCAAATATTGCATGTTTCTGATATGGCACAAAGCTTACAGTTTGTACTTTCAATAACGCTGCATTAGAGGAAGCTTGTGGTCCGTTACACTTCCTGACAAAATTATGATTGTGCTGTAGACACATACTGGATTTGATGAAAAATTCACCAGTTTGTAGTTTTTGTAACAAATTTAGCTTCCCGATGGCATTCAATGGTATAGCACAATTAATTTTCTTAAAAAAGTTCACAATAAAAACACGGTGGAAGATGCTATTCACAAGTTCTTTGAAATCAATGGTCATTATCCCAAACAAATAGTCATATACCACACACTAGTACCAAATCTTTACTCGGCAGCATGATCAAGTTTTACATGATTGAGCATCTCTTTAAAGTAGCAGTAATTTCAGTTGGTAATGAAGTTAAATTGTGTTATTTGATGAAGCACTTTGCTACCTGGTAAAGTGATTCATGTACAAGATTTTTAGTGAATGGTAGATTTTTTTTTTTTTTCGAGTGCTGCAGAGAGAGTATGTCGACCGATACGTCATTATGTCATTAAGAATACCGCCGATATTTCGTTAAAATACGTGAAACTCACTTATAAACTATGTATTTATACTATAAACAAGCTAATGTTGTACATATTCCGGCCTTACACATTATGCCCGGAAACAAGTGAATTAGTGAAAGAGACTATTAAAAGATCTTCTTCTATGTTCATGTGAACGTTTATATTTAAAAAGTGTAATATACATTTATAGTTGAGAATTTGTATATGTCTCAAAGTGATGGGCGGCATTTGAAGTTTATTTTCATCATTAATGATGTTAAATTTTATTGAAAACTTTGTCAAAGTGTAAGCAATTACAAATAGTTTCTTCAATTATTATTGCTAACTAAGTTTTGGTAAAGCTAATAAATCTCAAACACATGTTGCAAATTTTGAGATTGTAAAATATCAAACAAACATGAGAATCCTTACAGTTGTTTCGTCTATCAGGACTCTTCATAAGTGGAGAAGTCAAGTGTAAGTTCACTATTATCACAGATAAAATACCTTACAGATGTACCACCGTATGTAATAAATTGGACGTCAGTTTTTGTCGGCGATTTGGAAATAGTTTGGAAGCGGCTCACTTTTAACATTGGCGCTGTAGTAGCGCTATAGATACCTCAACTATTTGTATACAGATGGCTCTTGTAAAAATTCACTACAGTTTCCTTTCTTACATTATAGCACAGAACCAGACAAAACAATAAATGCAATACATACGAATTCAATTACAATTGAACAGCTTCTAGCATTGTAGATACAATATAATAAAATTTTAAAGCGTTACAGTAAATTAAAATTACAACCTAATTATTTTACAAATATTGTCCCTTTACCTTTTAAGTAAAGTTTAATTACAAAAAAAGCGTACGTTCCGGATAAAAAATATTACTCAAAGTTCTGCATAAATTCCGAGTATTTTTAAAGGTTGTCAATAAAAGAAACTAACACCTATTGCTGTTTTCAACATTTATCCGCACCCCAACAAAATGACAATAAAATTACATAATTTTTTCATTATAGTATCTATACTAAAAAAAATTTCATTCTATACTTTCATTCATAATATTTACAAACTAAAACAAAACCAAAGATAATGAAATCAATTGATTAGTGTTTAAATTTATACGACAGAAGTTAATTGAATAAGTTAAATAAACACTTTAAACATGCCGAGACACCTGTAAAGAATTACGGCAGACTTTATGGTAACTGATACGATTGAATGAAAATACCGAACACGAAGGTTTAATAAACCCTTACATATATGTATAAATCTGGAAGTAAATATTTTTTAGTGACATCTAATATTTTCACCTGAGTGAATGTAGTGATAGTTCACCGTGTACAATAATTGTCTATAAATTAATTATTCCCAGTGTTATTACGAAATATCATTTTTGAAATAGTAAGTCAGCTAGTGAACATTTTTATCATGACTTCTGCAAGTGGAAATATGTGCCAATACATTAACTGTCGAAAATCAGCTAGAAGTCATCCCGGCTTAAAACTTTACCGATTTCCAACAACAAATTATCAAAAATGGATCACTAATTCGGATGTGTAGTAAATTCTTATTTGTGTATATGTTAAATTAGGTTTTATCTGTAGAGTGCACCATCAATCATTTCGAAAAAGCTTATTTTTATTTCACATTATTGTTCAAGAGTAGGAAATGAGTATTTTTAAAATCCGGCGTCGAGGTTGATATTTTGTGCTAGCACAGAGTAAACTTACCACCGCCCTACAATTGTTGTTGATGACGGACTTTAAAAAATCTACTCGTTATAAGCCCAGAAATACCGACGATTTCAATATCAAAAGTCGTACGATTATTTTTTTAACAAATTAGAATTAACAAGTACTTACATAAAAAAACTTGAGATTTCGAAAAAATGGTGAACTCATAAATTGAGCTACACAACAATGTTTAAAACGACTGCAACAATGTAGAACAGTATCAAAAATTTCCAAATTTAAAATTGTTTTTTAATATAATAATTTGAGTTACGGATTTGTTTTTCTGGAAAAATATTTAGTAAAAACTAAGACAATGTAGAGCAGTATCGGAATTGCCCATATTTAAAATAAGGAGTGCAAACTCAAAAATTGTTTTTTTTCATTTGTGGGCCATAATTTAAGTTACGGATTTGTTTTTTGGAACAATGTTTAGAAAAATGTAGAACAGTATCGAAATGTTAATTTTTGAAAAATGGGTCCCAGTTAAAAAGTAGTTTTTCTGCTTTATTCGAAAACTATTTGAGTTGAAACAGTGTTACTATGGAACAATGTAGTACAAAGCGAGAACATTCGGTAACAAATGTGACGAAACAATATTAAACGATGTGCGTTCTTTTGGTGCACAATTGTATATTTTAAAAATATGATTTTCAGGAAACGCAAGACTTGCAACTTTAGATCCCAAGACTTTAAGAAATCGTTATGTTTGTGAATGTCACTTTACAACTGAATCATTCACAAAACCTGACAAGAAACGTTTGCTGAAATCTTCCGTGCCATTATCGTACAAATCCCAATATGTATCATCTGAATCTTCACCTGAAGTTTTAAAAGTCATGACTCCTAAGAAAGTTTACACACCAATTTTTCCAACTTTATCTCCTCCTCTCAATCGAAACCAGAATTTAAAAAATTCAGACGATAATGAAACTCCTACGGTTAGTCCACAAACCCAAGACTTTTTAATTGATGTAGCATCGTTACCATTATCATCATTAAGGCATAATAAAAGAAAACTATTTGGATCCGAGATTGATTCTCCGAGGAAAAAAATTAAGAAGTTTATTAGAAACTAAAAACAAAATGATAAAAACGAAAACTCACAAATTTCCAAATTAAAAAAAGATATTAAAAATGAAAGCAATTACCCATTTTAATGATATTAGCTTTATTAATAACATTCCGTTTCCACAACGACGTGCTCTTGTAAGAATGCAACTCCAACATCGAAAAAATCAAAATGGTTAAAAGATGAAATAGATTTTGCAATTTCTTTGTATTACAAATCCCCTACAACTTATAAATTTTAAGGAAACAAAATATAGTTTTGCCTAGCATAAGTAGTATTAGGCGATGGATTGGTTCATCTCAGTTCAGACCTGGGTTTAGTCCAAAGTTGTTACATCAAATTCGACTAAAAGTTAATTGTATGACTACCCAAGAACGTACGTGTGTTGTCTGCTTTGATGAAATGAACATCAAAAGTTCATTGGAATATTCTAATGCCATGGATTTCATTGAAGGATTTGAAGATCTAGGAATTTTAGGAAAAAGTACGAAAGTTGCTAAAAAGTTTTGGTGTTTATGGCTAGAGGATTGTACAGTAACTGGAAGTTACCATTTGGTTATTTTGTAGCTCATACCGGTGTTTCATCTAATAACTTGGTTATTTTGTTAAAAACTGCTATAGAAAAGCTATTTAGCTGTGGATTATTTTCTAAAATTATAATTTGTGATCAAGGGTCACCAAATGTTTCTGCTTTTAAGCAGTTGAGTGTCACAAAAGATAAACCTTTTTTTTATTTTAAAGAACAAAAAGTATTAGCAGCACATGATGTACCTCACATATTTAAAAGCATAAGAAACAATTTGCTTTCAGGAGACTTTATTTTAGACAATGAAAGAGTTAGTTTTAAAGACATTAGTGACGTATATTTTATAGACAAAAATAGTTTTAGTGCTCGCGCTCTTTGTAAGCTTACAGACGCTCATATTTCGCCAAACTCTTTCCAAAAGATGTCGGTGAAGCTTGCAACTCAAGTTTTTAGTCATAGTGTTGCAGCCGCTATAGAAACAGGCATTGCTACCGGACAATTAAAAAACAAAACAGCAAGAAACACGGCAAAATTTGTAGCAATAATGGACAAAACTTTTGATTGTTTAAACAGCCGTAGAATGTATGACAAAAATCCATACAGATCAGCCCTTTCAAATAGTAATAATCTGGGTACACAAGTTTTACAAGACACAAAATCTGTTATGTACAAAATTTAAAAAATGACAAGAAAGGAATTGTTTCTAGACCTCCCTGTTTTGATGGCATTATTCAAACTATCAATGCATTTGTATTGCTACTTCAAGAAGAAGTGAAATTAAACAATACGTTCATTTTAACTGCCAGACTTAATCAAGATGCGTTAGAAAATTTATTTTCTGTCTTTAGACAACGTGGTGGTTTTAATAGAAATCCTACAGTTAGGACGTTAAGAACAAGCTTCCGCATTAACGCAATATCAAGTTTATTGATTCCAAGCGAAGTTGCAAACTGTGAAGTTGATGATGATCAACTCCTATTGACCGATGTTCCAACAGAGGCACCTAACCAGGAAGAAATTGAAGTTTTATCGGAAATATGTGATCGTGGTTCAAGTTCTTCTTCATCAACTTCATCACCACCAACTACGAGTCAGCAGCAAAAATTAAACTTGAAGATTGTGCAACAGCATACTTTGCTGGATATCTAGCAAAACGTTGTCTTGATAAGTTTAAATGTGACAACTGTGAAAAAGTCTTGGTAAGAAATAGCAAATTAAACAATAAAAAGGAATTACTGATAATAAATAGAACTTATGATAATTTATTTCCAACATCGGTTGGGTTACGTAAGCCTAGTGACTCTTTAATACAATTTGTAGAAAAAAGTTTAGATGTATTTAATGATATTTTCAACAAAAATCCAGATAGACTGCTTTTAAAAACATTTATTATTAAAAGATTCAGAAGAAACATATCACCGATATTTTACATAACCTAGACTACTGCTCTCTTCATAAAAATTATTTATTAGACATGTTAATAAAAGTAAGAATTTTCAAAGAATGTAAATGGAGAAGTAGTTACAAGGTAGATGAAGTAAAATCGCGTTCTAAATTAAAAATTCTAAAAATAAGTAAGAAATTCTTAGTATCATTAGTTTATTATGTTTCATTGTTTTAATAGTTTGAACGCTAGTGGCATATGTATTGGCCAATTTATATCTCCGAGTATATTTCGGTATGTAAAATAGTTGGGGTGTACATATATAAAACATATCAAAACGGCGTTAAACTGAATATTTAATTAGGGATAGCTATGGACGCACCGCACAAATTTATTAAAACACAAAAAGATGATGATTTTAGTCTTTCATTAAACCTAATCCTACGGTAGAAAATGTTGATTGTGATATAAACAATCCTATAAGTAATTTCAGTAAAGATGACTATGTTTTCACTAGTAACCAAACCCATTTGAAAATGGGCCTAATCTAGACAACCCTGAATCATTGGTTAAACTCACTACAGTGAGAGACTGTATCACTGGACTTAAATTAGCTAATGCTTTTGTAGTTATAGTTCTCATTTTTTGTTTGAATAAATTTATAACTGTCGGGATCTGGCTATTGTCATAAACCTTTCGACTTTTTGTATGGTAATATTTTATTAATTATTTCTACCCTTTCAAAATTTGTCTACAATTTAAAAAAAAATAATTTAGTATATTTAAAATATTTTTGTAATATATTGACTTATTTAATTAGTGTTATTTTTTCTTTTTTTGTTCCTTCTTTTTCCAACTATTTTTAAAATTTAAATTTAATAAACTAATTCGAAAAGATGAAAGAACCAAATTTAAGGAAGAGGATCGTAATTCTATGAGCTTATTAGTCCATCTGTTCCTTCCATAACTGCCAAAAGACTTCAATTTGAAAGTTGGTAGATTTATTAAGCTCCGCCATCCAACAACCCCATATAGATTTCTTTCCGGGAAAACGTTTTAGATTTTATATATCCGGTTGATTTATTGTTTAAATACGCAATGAGTTTCGAGTATTTACTGATGTCGAAATCGTTGCTTACCGTTACGGTGCTAAATAAGCTAGCAGAACTCTTTCTGTGAAGCTGTTTAGACCCTTTTTCGTACGTTATTTGTACAACAAGTGATAAAAGCTATACCTACTACTAGATAAGTAATCTTAAAAGTGTAAAAAGTGAAAACAAAGTATCACTTTCATTATGATTTATCGTATAAAAAACTGTAACTTTCATACAGTATGCAAAAATAAAATTTTAAATTAAATAAAATTATGCTTAGCTGTATTGTCATGTATAAAAAATGTTATTTAACGTTCATTTCTATATAAAATTTGAAGGTTTTTCAGGTTGTCGTTAAGATAGAGAACAACGTCCAATGCTGTTTTTAAATCTTGAATCAGAATTGTTACTCCTAGGTTTGCAAACGAATATCTGCACGGTTAAATAACACAATTACATTTTTTTTCATTGGGGCACTGAAAATTAATTTCTGGATGCTATACTTCTTCCACTACGTTGATTTTTATTTCTAGTAGTATTTATATTTATAAAATAAAACATAAAAAAACTCGATGATAATATCAATTAGACAACTTAAGATATGGACCAATATCTTTATTTTAATAAATTCACTAGTAGCAACTGCACAGGGTGTATCTGACGAGTTTCCATTAAAAGTTTATGGGGAAGTCTAAATTTAATTTTGCCAAAAAAATTTGGCTTCTTGTTTGCGCTTTAGGTTGTACCACAAGTAACCATCACCTTTTTTTAAATAGAACACCCTGTATATCTTTATATTACCAAATTCTACGTTCAATTTTAAGTTGACTTTATGCATTAATCTCTATACTTATCTTTAGCCGTTTTCGAATTATTTATGTTTTTGAAAAAACTGACATATGAACCACATTTTTCAATCCAACGTGATAAGAAGCGAAAAAGTTCTTTGGATATAAATTAGTACAGTCATGCTGCCCTGATATACAGATTGTTCAAAATTCGTGTATGATTTTCAAATAAAAATCAATTAATTTTTTTAAATAGAACACCCTATGTTTCATTACATTATGTAATGAAAAGTAAGGCATTCTATTTAAAAAAATCAATTTTTTAACCCTTCATCATTCGAAAAATCGTACACGAATTCGAACACTCTGTATAGTTAGTGGTTACTTCCGGTACAGCATTTTTTTCAGTTAAATCCTGTACCGAAACCTAGTGAATTTTTAGAATTGAATTCGGATACTACTCCATAAACTCCTAATGGAATCTCGTCATAATACACCCTGTAATAGGTAATTATAAAACAGTAATCATAAAAATTATTCTGAAATTAATTAAAATTATTTAGTATTAGCACAGATAAATATATCTTTTAGCTGTGGTATTAGTTCTTCTATTGGTAAGCACTTAGGTATCATTTAACAATCAATTCTTAGAACATAAAGAATTAATTCATACAATTTAATTACAATTATTCAAACAAGTTTATCTTATATATTTAAGAATTTGTTTATATTAGAACAGCTAACCCTGATTTGTTATTAAGACATCAAACTGACTTCATGAGGCTTATATTAAATTCTTCTAATTTTATACCATATAATAATTGATTTATTAAAATTTTCTTTGTGAAATTATTTATATCAAAATTATTATCGTTTGCCTTATTTATGTGTTTAAATCTCTAATTTCAAATTTATTATTGTTTTCATGTCAATAAGCATTTCTTATTATTATGTATTAAACTAATATTAGATAGTTTTAATTAATTTTAGAATAATTGTCATGATCACTTTATTATTATTATAGTACAAAAAAGTATTGGTCGAGATTTTAAGTTGTACTAATGCTTTTATAAACAATGGTTGTACTGTGTTTAGATTCGAAACACCTGCAAAGAATTGCGATAAGAAATAAGAGTCGCGTAACTGGAAATATCCCCGAAGGTTGATTTAAAATTTAGTGGGCGATTTACTCGCCGTTACATATGTAATCTATAAATACAAAAGTAAATGTAAAATTGTATTAAATTATTGATTAAAAAAATCATAAAAAATCATAAAAACTATGTAAATTTTCCATGAACGAAAACAACAGCAAACATTTGAAGAAACTTCAATCAACGCTGTATAATTCATGACAAATAAATATACCTGTATTTATTTGTGCTTTCATAAAGATAACATTGCTTTTACAACAGTACCCTCTGTAATGCAGTAGTGTCAAAGTATGATGCACTAACTTCTGTGTGTTTTTGCTATTCACAATTATTTTACCTACAGCGGTATCTGTTATCAATACTTGACACACTACATATTTTAAAGGAAACGTTAATTTGTGTATCTGTGCTAACTGCCAATATGTCCTATTGCATGGACTATCTGTAAGATATATTTATCTGTGTATTATAAAAAGTGAATTTTGTTGTTAAAAATTGTAGAAAAAGAAGGAGGAGGGAGGAAGTAATAAAAAAAAAAAAAAAAAAAAAAAAAAAAAAAAAAAAAGAAAAAAAAAAAAAAAAAAAAAAAAAAAAAAAAAAAGAAAAAAAAAAAAAAAAAAAGGGGGAGGGGGGGAGGGGGGGGGGGGAAACAGTAGATTAGTGATGGAGACTAATTACAGGTATTTTTTTTCCAGCTCTTAATGGTGGTTCATATTATAAAAAAGAATTTTTCGTAGAAACAACACACGCCAAACACCAAAAATAATATATAAAAAATTTTTTCGTCAAAAAAAATGGTCAAAACTTCGTCCGGATGACGGAACAGTCAAAAAAAAAATGTTCTGAAGGAATAAAGCAAAAAAGAAGCCCCCATTCTAAAAAAAAACAAAATAACACAAAAAAACCACCCAACAGAATAAATATACACTAACGCCTAATAAATCCTCCCATCTTATTTTTAACAAGGAAAAAAAACAAAAAACATACCATAATTTACCATAAAATACGCTAATTTTTCCTTGTTATTTTTTTCAGATGTAAGATTAAAAAAAAAAATAATAATTTATAATAAAAAAAATAAAAATAATAAAAAAAAAGGTTTAGAATTGAGTGAATATGGCAACGGGTCCATGATATTTTTGAATGTGAGACTTACCACCATTCAACGATAGTATTTACTGGTAGATTCACAATTACAGAAAGAATCAACCCCAATTTCGACGCCGTATTTTTTAAAAGTCTCTATATTAATCTCATCGGAAAAGAAACTGTTGAAGAAATTAAAAAAATAATCGTCGCGTTTTAAAAAGCACCCTCTTTAAATTATCAGATGTGTATTATTTTATAACTGTGCATATATTTTTTAGCACTCTGTACATTGTTTATATTTACAGATATCACAAATAACCTAAATTTATATAGCGTAAAATAAATGGTAATTGTGTTTGCCGGGACCAAGTGTTTTGGCTATGAATCACCTTTCATCAATGTAATTGCACAGTTAAACTGTTAAGTGTGTTTCATTTGCTGCCGACTGAAAGTAAAATTTAAATAATGAATAAAAAGACCAAATTTTGAAACTAAACCATATACAGTCATCGTTGAGGAAATATAGGCAGCGGAAAAACTACTTTCTTAGATTATTTTTAGAAATATAAAATGTTTTCGTCATGCCTGAACCTATCGATATGTGGTGTAATTGTGGTGGATACAATTTATTGGTATTCAATAAAATCCAAGTTTCATATTATAAATTAAGAATGCAGGAGTACATGTATAAAGATACAGAAACGTTGGGGATTTACATTCCAGTCTTATGTGCAATTAACGATGTTGAAGCAACATATATTTAAAACACAACGCCCAATTGCTAATGGAACGTTCTATTTACAGAACACCAGGTACATTCTACTAAATTTGCTTTTGGTTAACTGATGGGGTCAAATTTACAGGTACTGCTTGTGAAAAGATGTTCAGAGATGGTCTTTACCGCACCTTCCTCTGTTATCAACGAATGGTTTAAATGGTCAACTGCAAATGTTGACACCTCTGTCGATTATTAATTTACCTAAGAACTTCTCCTACTGTAGTGTATGAGCGTATGCAAGCAAGCAGGAAAAGAAGAGAGAACTGTATCTTTGGAATATATCAAAGAGATGCACGAAATGCATGAAAATTGGTTGTACCACAAAACCATGTTTAGTTGCCCAGCACCTATGCTTGTATTAAACGCAGATTTGGATAAGTCGGTGATATTGAAGAATATGAGAGAGTGGAACCACATATTTTTAGTAGTGCTAAATCAGTGAGTGATTTTAGCTTCAAGATTTTGTCTGAGAAAATCATTATATTACTAGAATCAAAAACTGTTTTTATGAGATTGTTGTCATCACTTGGATACAAGTGTGTAAAGTTATCTATAAAAAAGTTTGTGTGATGCTGTCCTTATCTTGGGTCAAAGTATTTTTGATTTATGTATCCATGCATAATGCAAAATAATATTGTTTAGTACTAAATTATGCAGTTAACAATAAAACTATCATTATACAACCTGCCTAAAAATGTTAGGAGCACAGTACAGTATGATGAGTTTATCTTTCTCTTTAATATTATAACTAACAAATTATCTATAACTTGCTTGATTACCGTTGTAAGCAACAATTGATTTATTTAAATTTATTCACAAAGAAGTAAATTTGTTCCTACCCAAATTTTTACCTCGATGGAATAATAATGAAAAAGGCTACCAAAGTAAACTTAAAATATTTATAAAAGTACAATATTCTTACAAAATAGATCACAAATATAAAAGTTCATATTCATATTATCAACTTTTGACAATGCTGCCTTGCTAATCTTTGAACCACATCCATTTCTTCTGCTTTGTACAATGCATCAACTAAAACTCAATTGTAGATTTTTTCTGGTTCATCCTGTTTCCAATCATTGAGTATTTGAGAAACGGATACAATAATATATAAGCTTGGTTAAATTATCTTCATACATTTTACCTCTCAATTCCAAAACGGCTGTGTTGTTCTTCAAATTGAAAAATTTCATTTGAATACCCTATAAAACACACATAAGTTTCCAATTTTTCCTAATATGTTTGAAATTGTATTTATAATATCATCTGTAATTGGTTCACTATTACTCATGTGGGAAATGTCAGTTTTAACTGAGGCATACACTTTCGATTCTTTTGTCGTTTTAGACCATACATCGAGATGTTTTGGTCCAATGTGTATTCCTTTAAGTAATTCTCAATATTAATTACATTGTTAATAGCTACAAAATTAAATTAACCTCGGACAAAGACGCACATAAGCTTACTTTTTGTGTTGTCTTTTTTTTTTTAAGACAAAGAGTTTTGCACTAAGGTGAGTTGCTGTGATATCTCTACAACCTGTTGTTCTTTACCATCCAAGCTACAGTTGGTTCCGCATCGGTTGTTAAATTAGTTACGGAGTTAGCATACATTTCAGATTCTGGTTATGAAAGATTCATCAACTGAATTCTGATTGTTTCTTTCCTGGTTTCTGTATTTACTTACAATGATGACGTATCAAAGACAAATTACTCATCGATGCAATAGCTGCATCTGCATTCAATAAGGTAGAACCTGTTTACTACACAATGATAGATATCTACTTTCTTGCACGGGGATCTGATAACGGAAAGTGTAAAAGTTCAGTACATAGAACGTTAATCCCTAAATCAAATATAATCCAAAGATCTTGTTATTATATTTCATCACAGTGTGCGGACTGGAATAGACACAACTGAAAACCATCAAATTAGTACGCGCACATTTATTTAGATGGCACTGCTTTAGCTGATTTTTGTTATTGGCTTTGCGGTTGGTAGTCAGGAGATGAGATTGGTAGCACAGTTTTGTGTTGTTATCAAAGAGTAAGGCATTTCAATGCGCTGTCAGATAGCTGTCAAAGACCTTTAAAGATGGCTACTGTAGGGCAAACTTACGTATAATTAGATGGATTTTTGTCGAGTTATAGGATTTTAATATAGTTTATACGTTTAATTGATTTCAAATGTATCGTAAAGCCAGCATTTGGTCGTGTAGTGAACTGTGGCAGTAGAGAAATCGTGACAGTGTTAAGTTTTTTTAGAATCCCTGTTATTTGTAATTTTAAACATAAATTGAGTTAAAATACACTTTCCACAGAATACTATTACTAACTTAAATAAAACGAGCACTAAAAGTACAAAAAATCAACATAAATTACTCTCATTCGAATGAAAACAAAGGTTTGTTTGCCCTACAGACGTCATTTTGGCAAAAGCGTTGAAATGCCTTGTTCTAACTGGTTCTAACATTAGAAATGTTTGATTGTGCACGTGTTTTTCTGCAGGCTCGAAGTGCCACGGACAATTTCTTTTTTTAGAATGTTTTGCCAGTTACTTAGTAGCAATTGCAAGACACCAAGTCATAGTGCGTGACGCTAGTGACAATTGCAGGATGTCAATTCGCAATTCCGGAACACGCAAAGCCGAAATTGCGAGATACAAAGTGGCAATTGCAAGATGCTAGTTTGCAATTTCAAAATACCAAGTCACAATTGCGTGACGCTAACTGACAATTTCAAGATGCTAAACCGCAATTGCAAAATAGCAAATCACAATTGCGAAATACTAAGTGGAAATTGTGAGATAATAAGTCGCAATTCTGTCTTAAAATCACCCTATTGAATGATAAGCAACCGTCCACATTTTATCGATTTCAGTGAAGTACCTAGGTGTAGTAATCTAGAACCAGCCTAGTTGAAATTAGTGTTGACGTGTAAATATTATAAGTTTGTAATTAACCCGAGTGTCATAAGCAAAAAACTGTACTTGCCCAAAAGTATTGTTAGAACAAAAAGGTAAATATATCCACAACTAAGTACCTAGGTTCTGTAACCTATGCAACTTAAGTTTCGATACCTAAAAACTCTAATTTTTTAAAATCCTCTTGTCGTAATATTTTATTAATAATAATATTAGTGTTTTAAGAGTTTATAAAGATACAAAAGGCACAACTTAAAAGTCTCTGTTAGTAAAATATTGTATAAGAGGTGCCTGATTATAACTATTACTAATAAAGCAGTTACCTTTCTTTTTCTACGCTACAAAAACATCAACTCATAAGTGCAATTGTTTACAGAAAATATAGAACAATAACCAGTTTTTGTGTGACTAGTCTAAACATTATTTTTTCTGGATTTTGTTATAAAAGAAATTGTTTCAGTTTTGTTACTTCGCCATGATAATGCAGTTAGCCTGCGTACTCTTAAAATAATTCTTAAACGACGAAAATTATTTCAAAGAAAAATTTTACCAATTTTTATACAATCATTGAATATCTTCAACAACAACTAATCGACCTCTATGTTTTATGTGGAAGAAGTACTGCAAATTAGAGAATAGAATCTTGGTGGCGTATATTACGAACTTCTAACGCTCAATTCTGGATGAATCTCTTGCAAAGGATCAAAAGAAGAAAATTTTTTGATGGTCCTTATTTAGATAAAGCTTTGATTCAGTTTTGTTTCATGATATTTTATTTTTAATTAAAATAATCAATTTAGACTATACCTGTACAAAACCTTAGAAATTTAGTTAATTGTAGTTTTAGTACTTTGCTCTCAATGTATCTTGAAGAGTCCAAAACTTGGATGTTTGTTTGATTGTTACTTTGCTCTTTTGTAAAATTTTAAAACGTTTTTCAATGTTACTTCACATTCTTTACAGACTTGTTTCAAATCGTCAATCGGCATTTCCCTTTCAAAATGTCTGCCTAACAGTCTAATACAAACATGGGTTTCTGTAATATTTTTTGTGACCAATATCATCAATAGTCTTGTATAATATTATTTGCATTTACAATCGTTTTGCATTCAAGGCTATCTAAAACATCAAGCAACTTGTTTGAATCTACTGATTCTAGGTTTGATAGGGCTGCCTGCAAAACGTCTTTTTTATTTTTACTTAAAAATGATAGGAAAGAGTCTTTAATGATTGAAATATTTTTTCCGAACAAACAGTATTTAACAAAAGGAGCTGCTATATTTAAAGGAAAATACTTCTCATCTTTCTAGCCCTTGTATAGCACTCATTGAATATTGCTTTCCATTTTTGAAGTCAAAATCGTGTCAAACAAACGGAACTTTAAAATCAGTGCCAACAACACATTCTTCATAAAAACTGGTTAAAATTCACTAAGCGCATCTCTAAAGACTCCTACCTAAATCCTTTGCTTTAAATCTTTTTCTTCGTTTGTTAGAATCATTTCTATTTACTAATGGACCACATGTTTCAGGCAAATTAGAAAAAAATTGAAAAAGGGTTCTTTGAGAACTTGGCCTATATGTAACTGAACTTATAAATGATTTTTTTCCAGATCTCTCTTCGCAATTGTCAGCTTCCGTATTAAAATCTTTTAACTCTGTTTCATATATACCCATCAGTTTCATAATTAATGACAACTTCATCTAGATCAGCATAAAGAGTGTTAGGAAGTTAAAAATAATTGTGATTGTGGCAAGTGAGACTCTTCTGCGGTTATGTATTGTTCAATGAGATTTAATTCGTCATAGGTTCAACTGAAGCATTTGTTATTTCTTTACTTGATGCAACTGGATCTTCTTCGTAAAATGGTACGACTATATCAATAGAACCATTTGATCTATGTGATCGTCGGACGTTATGTGAGTTTGAAGCTACGTAGACTGCGAGTCTTGTAAATCCAGTCTTTTGAAACATTTCTTCTACAGTTTGGTCACTTGTTATTGGGTTTTGCCCATAATCCCATAAATCAAAACTAAAATCTTTTTGATTTCCTTTGAATGATTGTCCATTGATTTAAAGTACTTTTCTTTGTTTAATATATAGAACTTAGCTAGCATTTTTTAATACCGTTATGGTTTGAGTCCCGCCTCCATTTTTGTCCTTGCTTAGGTGTGACGATTACCGCCAACAGCAGCACTGCTACAGCCACGCTATTTGAATTTGTCTTGTAGGTTTGGTTGGAGTATTTTTGTCTGAGATTGAGTTGATTTCGACGTCGTATCTCCCTCGTCGCTTGAGTCAGAATGTTTTTGCTTGTTTTTCTTGCATTTTTCAATTAGCTTGTTCACAAAACCAAACTTCTTTTTACTCCATTTATTTACTTGAAGTTTGCCGGTTGCAGTAAATTACCGAATAGTCAAATCTAAAAAAATTAAGTTTAGTTTAAGCAAATAAGTTATGTAATAATTAAGAATTTTCTACATACTTTATCAGCAAGCATGCTGTTTATAGCAGCTAACAGAAATGTTTCTCTTCTGAAGAAATTCAATCAACTCCATACTGCCTTCCATTGCTACGAAGAAATGATTGATTGTGAGTATGTACATGCTTAATACAATTCCAAGTTAAATTAATAGGTACGGGAATGTAAAAAATGTAGGTATGTGTGAGTGCAGATGGTGTAGGTTCTGTTCTAATTTAAATACATTATTTATCTACGAGTACGTCTACATACGTTTAGTTCATTATAAGGAAAAGACAATTGGTATGTAAGCCTACACGTACCCAAGAATTGTACAAAAAGAAATAGTACTACCTGCTTGATGAGTTGAAGCGTTGGACACAATTAATCACAGAAACAAAACAAGTTCACACAAATAAAAGCTTATCGCTGCGCAAAGTTCTAATTTAGGAACCTAATTTGTCATCATACCATAAAGCACGATCCTACTACGACTGCGTAATCTATACGCATTTGGGCAATTACAACTTAGTATCTCGCAATTGCGCTTTAATAACTCGCAATTGCGAGGTGGTATCTTGCAATTGCTACTTTCTATCTCGCAATTTCGGCTTTGTATCTTGTAACTGCGAATTCACATCTTGCAATTGTCTAATGGCGTCACGCAATTGCGACTTGGTATCTTACAATTGCTACTAAGTAACTGGCAAAAAAATTCTAAAAAAAAGTGTCGGTGGCACTTCAGAGCTTCATATTTTCGAGTGCCATTATTCTAGAACTTTATTTCAAGTTGTTTTTGGTAGTGTCTTTGCTGTGGAGTATTTTTATCGTTATTGAGCACAGTTTTATCATAGGGTTAAGAAGATCTTTATATTATAAACAGGTAACTAACAGAAACAATTCCAATTTGTTCTTATTGTATAATTTTAGGCTTGTGTCGGATTTTAGTAAATAAATATTAGTATGATTCGTTACGGTTATCATGCTTGTGCGTTATGGGATTCAAGAGATAGCCAAGTCTACAAGACATCGATTTCCAAATCCCGAAAAAGACAGGCATCGCTTTCAAGAATAGGTTCGTTTATGCTGTTCTCCTAAAATATCAACTATGGAGTCGAAACAGAATATACAACTCTCTAAAGAGTGTGCACACATTCGTTTTTCCGGAAAGTGAGATTAACTTCTAACATGTACATGAAACGCACATCATTGCCAGAAGCCTATATATGCCATTAGACACTGTGGTAAGAAAAATATGTCTATTTTTTAATGATTAAATATTACAGATTTAGGTATTACATAGTCACACCTCATTAGTCACAAAAGGAACAGCAAGGATTGTCATTTGATTCTAGTAGTCGTTGTTGGAACAGGAGGTAAAACAAGGAGAATTGTAAATTTCAAGTAATCTATTTACAGTAGACTCGTGCTAACGTTTACTAATTCAAACCAGCCGTGGTCATGTTTGCAGGATTGTATATCTCAGCGGGATAGGGTCAATAAAAATAAATATGCGTACTTTCAATACTAAATTTTAATTACATCTATGGTTTATTAGTGACATCTTTTGTAAGAAAAGATCGTTAAAATGGATTTGTTTACATTTTTATTTAAGTTTATAATGCTTTCTCTCGTCATTCCCTAGAACGAACTTTATCCGATTAATCAACTTCTTTCTCTTCAGCCCAATCAATAACTTGGTTTGAAAGATTGTACAATTTGGTCTCGAGAAACACAACTTTTTTTCTTCCCTACACCTGAACTGTACTCATTTTCCTCTTCTGAAAATTCTTCAGTAATTAAAAGTTATCTTCATTCCACACCATTATTTCCCCAGGATCATAATTCTTCTAAAAAATTGAATTGCAAAAACTGAATTGAAAGGAGTGAATAGGTACGTACTTGTATAGTATTGGATTCCTTTAGCAGATCTACAATATTCACTGCAGTTTCAATAATTTCATCAGAGACTAACCGTTTTTAGTTCACTTAATGGAATGTTATCTTCATCCTTTTCTTCATCTCCAAGCGACAGTATTTTGTTCCAACAGTTCCCAAACTGTTCCAAGCCATTGCCAGATTCGTTAGAGCATCTTTAAAAGAAATTTCTTTCATAGATTTAACCAAATTGCCAGATTTTTTAGCAACAATAGAAGACAATAGGATGTTTTTCGATAAAACAGTTTTGTGATTCTAATGACATTTTGGTCCATTGGTTGAATTAATGACGTATAACGTTTGGTGGTAAGTACATAACGAAAAATGTTGCCATTTTTACTGCTTAATTCATTTTCTGGTGGATGACTGGGTGAGTTGTCTAGGAGTAATATGGCTTTAATTGGCAAATGTCTTCCTTTTAAAATGTTTTCTACTATGATAATGAAAACCACAACCATTACGAGTTAAAGCAAAATGCTGATAACTCACCTGTGGAGTAAACCTTTTGTGAAACCAATCTCGAAATAGCGACGCCGTCATCCAAGCTGCAGGTGAGCTCATGTAATCAACAGGACAGGAAAATTCTTAAACAGCGTGGATTCTTTGCTTTTCCAATAACAGCTGGATTTAATTTATGAAGACCAGTTGCATTTGTGCTAACTAAGACTGTGATCCGTTGTTTTTCGGGCTTTTACCAGGTGCAGATTTTTCATTTAGTGATACATAAGTTTTATTAGGCAAAAGTTTCCAAAATAAACCAGTCTCATCTGCATTATAAATCTGATTGTTACACAATTGTAACTGTTCGATTTTGGCACGAAGATGTTCTTTAAATGGTAACACTAATTTGGGTTGAAACGACCATTTTTCTCCACAAATTTGCAGCAAACGAATTCCGTATCTCTTTTGAATCATTCCAACCAACCATCGCTGGCATTAAATTCACTATCGTCATTACCGAGTTTCTTTGTAAATATTTGCCTTTTTCTTTAATCATTAATCCACTAACTTGAAAATGATTCTCTCGTTGTTTTAAAATCCATTGTATAGTTTCTGTTCCATTAAAGGTTTTTGCCGCACATTTGAGAGTCTTTCGTTTGCCAGGTCCAGAAAACGTGTTATTCACGCTTGTAGGTAGTATTTGTTGCTTCTTCCTTTTAATAGCACATATTGTTGACTTAGCAACTCCGTATTTTGTGACAGAAATGTAACTGTAACACCTTTATTCAGTTCCTCGATCACTTTACTTTTTTCTATCAGCGATAAACATTTAGGGTTTTTTGTGGTCATTTTAAATGTAGCGTATAACACCCAAGACCACTAAAATCACTCTAAATGTGTTGTTTCAGCTTTAACAGGTCGACACTTTCCGTGAGATGGTGTTTCACCGGTCACTGTTCACGTTACCGAGGTGTGCTGTTCACGATGACAGTGCCCTATAACAATATGTACTTGTTCACGGTAAGCAGGGATTCACGTTATTACGATGTTCACAGTTAGCGAGAGTGCAATGTATTAAACTGAGTTTTTTTTTATGGTTTCATTTATGCTATTTTGACCCTCGTAAGCTAACTATTTTTTGAGCAACCATTAAAGCTGATGGTAAATAAATCATACATGTCTTTCTCTTATTCCACAATTTTAAAACTTTTGAAAAAAAAATTCATATGTCTTCTTAAACTCTTAACTAAATGGCAATAATTTGTCCCACGTGAAAATAAATGTTATTAACAATTTCATGCAAAATATGAAGACATTTATCGTTTACTGTATTTAAAAGAAGCAGATAGACCACATGGTAGGTCTAATGATTAATGAACCTGCTTTATTTATTTACATAATCTAATCTAATAAACTAATCAAATAAATCCTTCAAGCAGCTAACGAATTTCAAGGATCTACCATCTACCTTCTGCTGCACGTGTACCATCTACTCCAAAATGCAAAACGAGGTTATAATGATTTTAAATATACTTTTTTTTATATCAACATGTTATATTTTTATGTATAGGTCACAAAATACAGTTGTGTATTCTGTTTTTCTTAGTCTTATAAAATGCCAATTAATGTATTCATGAGCATATTGTTTGAAACACTACAGAGAAAAATTGCAAATAATTATTATCATTTTTGTTAAGCATATTTTATGGTCAGTATCATAATTGTTTTTAATTACGACTACTCTACCTTTCTACTTCATTCAATAAATGTTACGGTATCTGCATCTGTGAGTCCAAAAGCTAAGCATTTTTACAAACAAGCAAAGAGATTTAAGGTATCGCTAGTGCTCAAAAAAGAAGGGTTTAAAAGTTTTCGTCAGCGCTTGAAAATGGCTAAACGACATATATCTTTACTCAAACACTACTTTACAACCTGAAGTGTATCAATTTTGTTTACAACAAATGACACGAAAAAAATTCATTCTAAGGTCGACGCTTGAGGGAAAATCTCCTTGCCTTAGCTTTGTGCAAGCAGTCTGGTAGAAGTTATAGATTTTAAGAAAGAATGTTTGCTCTTCCTTCATCGAAGAACTTTAATGGCCCTTCTAAGAAGAGTACCCTCTACTCTGGTATTAATGATTAATTATGAAAATAAATAAAATAAAAGTGTCAATTGCTACACAAGTACATAGTCATTCTATGCCTGCTGCTGCTGTTGCATATATGGCTCGAAACAGTAAGTTATTGGTTTGTTTTTTTTTTGGTAAATGTGTGCAAATAAATTGATAAAAATTAAATGAAAAATATTGATGGGCAAGTTATGATGTCAACTCGTGCTAAAGAAACTTCCACAATTCTCAAATTTTTTGACAATTTGGTGGATAGCGTTAATGGAGGGGCAGTTATTCCGCATCCTGGAAAGCCTTTGCATAGTGCTGTATCTGCAATTGATATGAAACAACTTTTAAACTACAAGGTACTTGTAGATAATGTAAATAATTTTTTTCCACTACTAGCTGTGAAGTGGACAATTATTGCGTCTCTAGCCAACTGAGAAGTTGAATTCTCTATTAGTGGTTAATAATTTTTTCTATTGTTAACCTAGGTTAATAATGGACAAATTCAAATTTTTTGAGAATCAAGAATAGTTGTTTAACAAAAACGAGTGAAAACATAATTTTGTATATCCAGGAGATTATCTTTAACGTATTTGCTGCTTAAAATTACCTAACACGATAAAATTATTTGAATAAAAAAATGCCATTAGTTTAAAATTCGCGCCCCCATCCTATAACATGCAAATACATAACCTGAATTTATTTATTTATTAAATATGATGGTAGAATCAGTTTTTTCAGGTTTCCCAAAGGAGATTCAACCAGGCGAGTTAAGTTACATGAAGAATTTTAAGTAAATTACAAACATTTTTGTTGTAGGTGTTTTGAATGGTTAACAGAATCTGGAAGGTCCGATCTGTTGCATAAAAATGTCGACTCTAAAAACTTAACGGAGGTATGCTGGCGAATCACTTACCATTCCTAAATGAATTACAAGTGTCAATTTCTGAAACCTATTCAAATGATGCAAGGTATATTGGCGAAGCAATAAATGAATTTTTGGATGTTTTATACAAATTCAGAATCGATGTAAATAAATGCCCGTTAATATCTCTAGCTATACCAAAACTACTCAAGCTTGCAGCTCAAATACTCATAGGTAAAGAAAATTACGGAGGAACTTCAACTTCAATTGAAGTTAACATATCCCAACGATTACTCCCGGAAAGCAGAGCACAAATTGTGAACAGCCCAAGTGGACTTAAAAAATAAACCACTAAGAAGCAGGAGATATACAGAGAGAATACAAACAAGTTTCACCTCAAATTGTATTTTACGAGCCCCAAAATCTTAATTTTAAAGTATGTTTTAGAATTTTTGCCAGCTCAAACTGCTACGTGATCATGGTTAGAGTTATGTATAAAAATTTTAACAACCCTTAATGCTACATCTTTACAAATACGATATGTAAAGGTGACAAATTGAAGTCGATAGTATTGAACTGCATAGAAAAGCTACAACTACAATGCGGTGCCAATGTTAGGGCAGTAGTAAAATTTTTGAAACTTAATTAAAAGAATAGATGTATCACCGGAAAAACCATACCTTCTCGTAAACGATAAGAAAATCTACTATTTCTTCGATGTCCCCTATTTATTGAAGTGAGTGCAAAATAACTTGATTAAATAGAAATATAATCTTTAATAACATAAAAACATCTTGGTAAGACAGAAAATGAGGGTGAAATATGCCACATAAGTGTTTCGTGAATCAGTTGTAGTTAATTTATCAACGTATGTAACTTTTAATGTGCTTTATGATTTATTTGCAATCCAGTGCTACTTAATTTTTATCAAGAAAAATGTTTATTTTTACTATTTGCCTTAAATTTGGCTAGTAGTGGAAAAAATAGTATATATACCTTGGTTGTGAAGTCCATTATTGCCTACGCACTTTATTTCGCGCACCTCGCTTGAAACTAAAGCTGGTGCTAAAATGTATAGTTAATTTAGATTGAATCCTTCTCCGCTAGAGCTAATTTGACACACCATGATCCAAATTTTAAAAAATCAAATGGAATGATATGACTTTTCTTTTATGATAAAGTAGCCAAATAACATCCAAATAGGCCACATGAAACCTCAAATATTAGGAAAAATGAGAATAATGGATGTTTGAAGATCGAGGACGGCGCTAAATTTTCCTAAAACTATTAAAATTTAGCACAAAATGAATAAGATGTTAAAGAGACAATTGTGTGAGTCTAAATAGAATTCATTTAGGTATTATTTAAAAATATATATCATCAGAACATTCATGTTGCTCCAAAAGGACTAAACGCATTTTGAACTTATTGTCACTTTAATATTACTCGTAATTCTAACTTTAATTTAAAAAGTAAGCCTAAAAACAATAATAGGTATACTATATTCGAATTCAGATATGTTAGACCATATATTTTGGAACCATTTACAAGATTCTTTGTAAAATTTGATGCCCCAAATCTACTACTTTCCGTAAAGTTTTAAGCTGTTTTTTTACCAATATGGTGTGTGGTCTTGGAAACCCCCAGAAGATCAGGTAGTTAGTTCAGTTCATCTTTGCCAAAAAATATAATATAGTTGAAAATTAAAAAGTATAAAGTATATATTTTTAATCGCAATAATGAAAAACAAGGTAAGTGTTGGCTTGGTTTTAAAGTAAAGTAAAAGTACCCTACAGTTTAGGCCTTGGAAAATTAAACAAATGGAACACGATGCATTATAAAATGACAGTCGTAATTTTGTAAATTATTTTGTTGTGTTTACATTCAAAAAGTGCAGTTTTGAATTTGTAATCTTTTTTAAAATGGCGATTTCTAACCAAGAAGCATTTAATATGCTGGCGATCTATTTTGAATGTTTTCAAAATGGGATTATCGCTGCTCGCACCTTCTATTTGCGCTTACCGAATTGACCGCGATACCATCGCAGCGTGTTTTGTGCGTTTAGCCCAGCGCCTGTTAACAACGGGTAGCATTCGTAGACCTGTCATGAATCGGAGAAATAGGCAAAATAACGAACAAAATGTTATTAATATTCTGGCATCTATATAAATCAATCTCCAAATTAGTACTAGAGAAATTTCTTACGAACTTGGGTATTCCTCAAAGTACGGTTCATCGACATTATTCAAACCTAGAGGTATGTAGAAGTATACCTCTTTTTATAAAGTTTAATCCTATTTTACACTACTTAAACCATAAACCCCCATGTTTTTTTACATTTTTGCCTTAATCCTCCCGGATTTCGACCGAAGGATAGATTTTTGCCACTGGCTATTAAACATGGTAGCAGAAAATCCTCAATTTCTGTCAAATGTTGTGGACGACAAAGCCACTTTCGGTAGTAATGGGCAATTGAACTTACATAATGCGCACTTTTGGGCCCGAAATAATCCGCGCTGGTTTGGAGAAGTCCAGCATCAAGGGAGATATAGTGTAAATGTTTAGTGTGGGATAATTGGAGGGCGGGTTGTTGGTCCGTTTATTTTGGACGGAGCATTAAATGGTCTGAACATACCTACATTTCTTAGAAAATGTTCTTCCAATTTTAATGGATGATATTTTGTTGGACGTCCGCCAAAATATGTTTTCCAGCATGATGGTTGTCCCGCCCATTATGCCCTTGCTGTTCGCCATTATTTAGATGCCACTTTCCTGACCGTTGGATCGGAAGAGGAAGCCTGTTCCCTTGGCCTCCAAGGCAAGTTTTTGTAATGTTATTCGCCGTAAAAATTGCTTCAGTATTTAACACAAGAATCTTTGGATGTTGCATTTTGGAATGATTCTGTTTATAATTGCGCACATATTAAAACTTATTAAATATTTCCAAGGTCTCCCGATTTAACCTGCCTTGATTTTTTATCTCTGGGGAAGAATTAAGGATATAGTCTTAGCAACAAAGGCCAACTTCCGTGAGGATATGATTGCAAGAATCAGTAAATGCCATCTTGAACATCCCAAGAGCTGAAATTGAGAATGCTGTTCTTTCAACACATCCAGCGTCTTCAGATGTGCATCCAAAATAACGGAGGCCATTTTAAACACCTGGGTCGCCATTAAATCCCTTTTTTTCCTTTTTATGGGTTTTATTAAAAACACTGTTCTTTTTAGAACCACAGACCATTTCATAAAAGAATTCCGTAAAGTAACTATATTATACCTACTAAAAAATCTTTTGTAAATGGTTCCAAAATATATGGTCTAACATATTCGAATTCGGATATACTATACCTATTTAAGTTTTTAAGCTTACTTTTTAAATTAAGGGTGATTTATACCACGAGGCGAAAAATGAAAATATGTGTTCACAGTTTGATTCTAAGCAAAAATGCGAAATAATTTTTTTTCCAATCGGCCTTTGTTTTCGAGATATCAAGGTTCAAACTTTTAAAAGACCTGGTCTCAAGTTTCACACAAAAATAATAGTAGGCAATATGAAAACTTTATTTAAAAACCTTGTAACTGTAACACAAAGAAGAACCAATACCTTAACTTACAAAGTATGTTCGAAAAGTCCACCGCCAGCTGCGATGCAAGCCTGGCAACGTAAAACCACTGAGTTATAAACTGCAGCAAAGTCTTGTTGATTTTCAACTTCAAGTTGCTGAACTGCATTCTGGACTAAATTTTTAAGACTAACAATTACAAACACTACCCAAATGTGAAACTGTCAATAACTAATAAATAAGTTTTTGTTTCAAAGCACTCTATATTAGTTTTTTGTGAAACTTAAAATCGTATCTTTCAAAAGTTGGTATCTCGATATCTCGAAAACAAAGGCCGATTGGAAAAAAAATTATTTCGCATTTTTTGCTTAGAATCAAACTATGAACACATATTTTCATTTTTCGCCTCGTGGTATAAATCACCCTGTATGGAACTACATAAACAAAAATAATCCTAAATAAACAATCGATGACGCCAAGTTCAATAGAGAATTATTTTGGGTAAATAACGACATTCCGTAAGTAAGAAGACAATGGTATTAACCACAAAGGGTATTAACTAGAAACATTGAATGGACGTATACTTGTCTTTGTTATTCTTATGCTATTTCTACTTTTACTACAGCTCTGTACTTCTGCATAATTAGTTGCCTATATTTAGGTGCATCCAAAATTTTAACATTCGGGATGTTAGTGCGCGCTAGCGTCCCTTATGTAAGCGGATTTATTCATATATTTGAGGAATATGATAAAATATGTTTAAATGATGATAATCAATTTTCACTAATAAAAGATTACAATCCGAATCGAAAATTATTGAAATACTGCACAAAAGTTTTGTGGACTGCATTAGAAAAATATATAATTTAACGGCATTTTTATTATGCAATTACTTTTGGTAAAAGTAATGTAAAGAAATTTATATTGGAAAATATAAAAAAGCATG
Source organism: Abscondita cerata (assembly GCA_030710515.1). Taxonomy (NCBI): domain Eukaryota; kingdom Metazoa; phylum Arthropoda; class Insecta; order Coleoptera; family Lampyridae; genus Abscondita; species Abscondita cerata. Next base: position 99,421 of record JALBCR010002735.1, read on the forward strand.
TTAATTTTACATTTTTATGTGTAATCATAAAGATGAATTAATTAAATTTATTCTTAACTATTGTATAGATATGTTTATTTACTTTTACGAAAGGTGTAAACCGAGTAATATCAGGGAAAGACACCAGAACGGATAAATATAAGAATCCTATTTTTAATCAAGCTAAATCCTTATATTTAAGTAGATTAAAATACAAGTCTAATTATAAAAAATAGTTAAATGATATGTGTTTTATTTCTACAAAATTTCCTAATTTGTTTAAACGTGCACAGATTTACAATGTTTTAAAATAACGGAAGGAATCATTACAAATTGATAAAATCAGCATTTCAGCTCAATTCTTCATTCTTGCAATTTAATGAGTACTTACATTTCTTTTTTGTAAATGCACATTCAAGAAAATTGAGATCATTAAATTGAAATTCACCGAGAGTAAATGTATTATATATAAATTCATACAATGAATACATTTGAATTTACCGTGTTGTTTTATGTTTAATACGCGCACATCTCAAAAGATGGCTCTAAATTGTATTAAATTTGGCTTATGAGTTGCTCTTCTATCCCTCCTTATGTAACCTATGTATTTTATTAACAGAAGGTTAGGCCAACGTTCCGTTTTAATTGTAAAAAATATAATCATTGAATTTTTGTTTACTTTTATTAATTTGACAACAGATGGCACATACTTTTAAACATTTAAGTAGTCACTTTAAAATTAAATGAAATACTTCACATAAACGGCTATAGTCATTATGGTTCTATTTTTTAATGTCTAAGGAACGATAAAGAATTAAAATCATTTTTAACTTTAAGTAATATCCATAATTTGTTTGAATTATGAATATCGTTTTAAGGGTGCCTTTAAAAAGTAAGTTGGGTTGTCTAACTTCAACTAATTTTTTCATCAATTACTACGAATTTCAAGTTCTACTTGTTTTTTATCATTTAGTTTTAATCGTAACCAGGCATGAATTTTGTTTATAAATACTTTGTAAATATAAAACAAATTTTTTAAATAATAAGTCGTTGCACGAAATCAAGCTAGTCATATTATAGCAAATACTTTCTAGTACACATGTGTTCAAGTTTATGTGCATCAAATCAATATTTTTTGAATAAAACACGAAACACTAAAACCAAATCTTTCTGGTTTGGATCGACGATAAGATAATTGTTTACCTAATAATTAGTAGATGGCTTTTTTTACAACTTGATGTTTCCCTCTAATATTTAAAATATAAAACTTCCATAAATATAACAGACGTTTTATAATTTTTTTTTAAGTTATTTTCAATAAATACAATATACATTTTCTAAAAAAGAAAGAAAAATGTTTCGAAAAAAAAAAATTGCTCAACGTAAACTTGAAACAATAAAATTAACAACTTTGTCTTTATTTCATTTGTCATTAAAAAACCAATGTCTTGTAGGTTTATATATTAAGCACATTATGTGGCGCAAAGATATGACAACGCCGGTACAGGAAGCACTACCTTCGATAAAAAACAAGAGTAACAAAATGTCCTTTGTCATACCAAAGAAGTGGTAACCCATCCTGCAGTCCCTATTGTTCTAGTTAAACAACTTTGTTTTAAATCATATTTTTAAAAAATACCTTGCATAGGTATAAACATTATGTGGCGCAAAGATATGACAACGCCGGTACGGGAAGCACTTCCTTCGATAGAAAAGAAGAGTAACAAAATATCGGTTGTCATACCAAATACACAGAAAAATATGGTATCTACAGCTTTTGATTATATTTCTTCGTTCTCTGAAGGCCAATATTCTCTTCCAGTATCAATAAATGGATCTTCTTCTAATTCACTTCCAATTTCTGCAAGTTGTAGGAGATAAGCAGACTCTTTTTCATCCAAGCCATCATAAACAAAATTCACAAAAATACTAATATGGAGGAATCGTTGCAAGTAGTCGAGACTGTCTGTGGGGAATGTTTAATGTGTTGACTGTATATGCCATCCGTCTCTGCAGCACATCAAAAACAAATTTCACTGTTTAAATATACACGGAAAGCTTAAGGATGGCAAAACCATTGCTGTCAAATATATTTGATACCAGTCTGTGTAACAAAATCACAAATGTCATCTATAATCATAATTTGTGCAGAAAGTTAATTGTCGCCAATTGTTTTAAAAAATCATACAACTATTGACTCCTTATGTTTATTTGGAATGCAAATGTCCAAGCAACTAATTTAACAGATAATTAATACTTTTATATACAACAAATTCATATTAAAATTAAACCATAAATACAGCGCATTATTTACATTCTTGTAAATGCTTAAATTAGGGACTCGTTTATTCCAAGTCTCCCTACTCTTGTATTCCTTCAAATACAGACTTCACATTTTCAAAAACTTTGTCGACAGGTTGGCTAGCATCAATTTGATGAACTAGGTTGAGACTTGCGTAATGATCGATTATAGGCTTTGACTCAGAGAGGTATGTATTTACTCTTTTACGTAAACTTTCGACATTGTCATCAGAACGTCCGCTTCCAGCTGCACCTCTAGATAAGCACCTTTTCACGCAAACCTAAACATTACTGAATAGAGTTATATAAGTAACGTATATTTGCATAAATACCTCAAGGGGACAATCAAAATACAAGACGACACAACAAATTGACTTTCTTAGACATTCTCCGATTCCAACCCTCTACATTATCATTATTTCTGGGAAATCCATCAACTAAGAACTTCTCTTTCTTTGATTCTACTATTGCACGTTCTAATAGACTGCACGTTATATCGACCGGAACAATTTTTTCTTCTTTCATGAAAGTTTCTATAATTTCACCATACTCGGATTCAGGTTTTTGTCTTTCTTCTCGTAGCAACTCACCAGCAGATAAATGCACAAACCCATATTCCTATAAGAACAATTATAGAATCGATAAATTTAATATATATACTTATCAATATGTATGTATACCTACTTTAGCAATATTCTGACATTGAGTACCTTTACCTGCTCCTGGACCGCCGAGAACAAAAATTATCTTTGGTACCATCTTGCTCATAATACGAGAGCGTACACAAAAATATCATAAAACCTACAACAGTTAAATAAATGAAGATGAACAATGAGTGTAATCTAATACAAGATAACGATAAAGATTAGATAATAAGAATCCACATTAATTGAAATGCTCATTTTACAGTTAAGCAACAATTTTTTTTCGTAATTTACTATATTATAAATATTACCTCCGAAATGAGGCGCCGATGTAATTATTAAAATTAAATTTGTTCAAAACGACTTATAACAAGTTTAAACGTTAACAAATAATTGACACAGATTTTGACAATTGACATCACTTAGCAATGTTGCCAAATAATTCAAAAAACAAATGCAGCCGCAGCAGGATTTCGTTATTAGCGTTATTATTACATTTTTTCCATGAATTGTGAATGTTTTTAATTAAATTAAGCCCTTGCTTGAATTACAATTACCTATTTTATCTGTGATATCACTTGCAAAAAATACTTGCCACTTGCTGTATATAATATGAATATGCGACAACGCAATATAAACATAACCCTTCTTCTGTGAGAAAAATAAAATCGTTTTATAAAACTATATAAAACTATGGATGAATGTTAGTTAGGAATAAAAAAAATTTATATATTCCAATTTTTTTGTAGCAAAAACCAAGATTAATATTGTTCAGTTAGAAAAGATGCAAAGGCCTCCGCTACACACTCGGTTATTAACATGTTTCAAAGACCTGGACAATTAGAGAAGTAGAACAATACAAACGCAGATTGGTACGCAAAAAAAGCGTCGGTCGAGGCCTTGTTAAAATCAGCAATGCAAAGCAAATTAGATGGAGTTAGAGTTGGACTAAATCAGTTAATTTTGAGCTTAGGGACAGTGAAAAAAGTTGAAGCAAAGTAAGTTTATAGTCGCTCTAATTTTTGAGTTATAGGCATTTTTAGGTTTAAAATCAATTCATAATCTGTTTGCTCAAGTGCCAGAATTGTACGATGTACTGAGTGAAGTTCGAGATGAAAATATGAGACACTCACAATATGTTACAGCAAGAAAAAACTTGAAACACATTTTTACTGTTCCGGAAAGCGTCAAGAAAACTGAACAGTGGATTAATGATGCTAAGCTTTTGCACACACATCAGGTGAATAAATAGTTGTAAAACCCCTGATGGGGCAAAATTATAATATTACTGGAGGTTTCTCATTCTTATGTGGCTAGTATAAATTTTCTTTTATCAGCTGCTTTCTCATATGTATCATTCAATGTTTGTTTGTCACATTAGAGGTATTTCACGATATTCATAAACGGTTTTAAAAGTCAATTTTATGAAACTGATTTTCAAGTCGATTTTATAAATGGGTTATTTGAGTCGATTTTGCATCGGTTTTTAAAATGGCGTTTTTAGCAATTGTAATGGCATATTTAAATGCTGTTACTAATGTTAATTAATTTTTAAAAAATTTTTAAAAAAACGCGGAATAAAAAACTGCCAGAAAAAAACAGAGGTAAGAGGCAAAAAAAAGTGTTCCGAGGTCAATGTCTAAAATGTCATTTTAAGCGACCACACAATCGAACTTTTGATACCTTATCGCAAAGGCCGGCTCGAGTAATTCAAACTCCTGGGGCATGATTTGAAATAATGCTCATAATGTGGTTGAATTAGGGCTATTTCTTCACGGTTAGTTCTCTATTTCTATTATTTTATTAGTCAAAGTTGTTTGGGCAAAACGCAATCGATCTGACATGCTTATAAGTTTTAAGTAAGACTAGATTAATAAACAAATTCTAATCGAAGAAGAATTCTTAAAAATTTTTATAGATATTTTAAAGATCTAATAAAACAATCTACTTTATCATGTTTGCTTTTTTTTTTTTGCATAATTTTACATTTCAGATTGTCTTAAAATGGTAGAATTAAACACTAATTATATTTGCAGTGTTTAAGAGACCTTGAAAACTCCGGGACGATTTATTATTTGAATTACACAAACTACTAATCAGTCAGCTCATGACAAAGCTATGTTGAAGGCTTGTTTTGCTGATGTAGAAATGTTATCCGATCTTTTGGAGAAACAATTACGATTAGTACTTGCAAAAGAACTTTAAATACTGTACGAAAAGAACCTACCGTGATAGTTACCGCTTTGAGGATAATAGAAAGAGAAGAAAAGGCTGATGAAGAAGCACTGAAACACTCTGGGCAGAGCGGAGTTTATGCCACCAGGTAGACCAAAAGCGGTGGAAGACAATGGCTTCGAAAGTACTCGAGGAAGGCGGTGGCAACACGAATAGAAGGAACTCAAATCGGGAAGAAAGAGCGATCATAAATTGTGGCTTGTTAGATATTTAGAGTTAATCAGGCAATTAATTTTGGAAGAAGATTTCACGATGTTGTAAAAGACATTATGTGATTTCCATGTTTTTCCTCAAAAGATATGATTTAATAAATAAATGTGTGCACATATTGCCACATTTTGTTTATCTAAACATGTACATTAAAATGCTATTAGGTCATTTTTTTGTTTCTATAAATAACTTTTACCAGTTCAAGAAAAAATACAAAATGGTCTCGAAGGAAGCGAATAGCGTTTCTATTTTTGTCTTAATTTTTTAAGCACTTACAAAAAGGACCACAACTCATGGGAGATCCAAGATTTGAAAGAGCATCGTCTGGCTTAAGTTTACTATTACCTCAAGCTGTTTTAAATAATTTAAAGACCAATATCTTAAGGTAAAGGACCTTTTAGAAGAAGCTCGATTGTAATTAAATTTGTTTACAGAATATGGGAAGCAAATTATATTGAATGGATGCAGAATACATTAATTTCGGTGAACACAGGAATGGCGTTCTAGCAATCCTCCTGAAGAACCCGATGTTGACGCTATCTCTGAAGCGGCTGCACCCGTAATAATTTGTAAATAAAAAAAAAATAATTAAAAAAGAAAAAGGTAAAAAATAAAAAAATAATATATTAAAAAAAAAAAAAAAAAATTTAATTAATAATAAATAAAAAAAATAAAAAAAAAAAAAAAAAAAATAAAAAAATATAGGAAAAAAATTTTAAAAAAAAAAAAAAAAAAATAATAAAAAAAAAAAAAAAAATTAATATATTAATAAAAAAAAAAAAAAAAAAAGAAAAAAAGGAAAAAAAAAAAAAAAAAAAAAAAAAAAAAAAAAAAAAAAAAAAAAAAAAAAAAAAAAAAAAAAAAAAAAAAAAAAAAAAATTTTAAAAAAAAAAAAAAAAAAAAAAAAAAAAAAAAAAAAAAAAAAAAAAAAAAAAAAAAAAAAAAAAAAAAAAAAAAAAAAAAAAAAAAAAAAAAAAAAAAAAAAAAAAAAAAAAAAAAAAAAAAAAAAAAAAAAAAAAAAAAAAAAAAAAAAAAAAAAAAAAAAAAAAAAAAAAAAAAAAAAAAAAAAATAAAAAAAAAAAAAAAAAATAAAAAAAAAAAAAAAAAAAAAAATAAGAAAAAAAAAAAAAAAAAAAAATATAGTTAAAAAAAAAAAAAAAAAAAAAAAAAAAAAAAAAAAAAAAAAAAAAAAAAAAAAAAAAAAAAAAAAAAAAAAAAAAAAAATAAAAAAAAAAAAAAAAAAAAAAAAAAAAAAAAAAGAAAAAAAAAAAAAAAAAAAAAAAAAAAAAAAAAAAAAAAAAAAAAAAAAAAAAAAAAAAAAAAAAAAAAAAAAAAAAAAAAAAAAAAAAAAAAAAAAAAAAAAAAAAAAAAAAGAAAAAAATAAAAAAAAAAAAAAAAAAAAAAAAAAAAAAAAAAAAAAAAAAAAAAAAAAAAAAAAAAAAAAAAAAAAAAAAAAAATAATAATTAAGTAAAAAATTAAAAAAAAAAAAAAAAAAAAAAAAAAAAAAAAAAAAAAAAAAAAAAAAAAAAAAAATAAAAAAAAAAAAAAAAATATTAAAGTATATAAAAAAAAAAAAAAAAAAAAAAAAAAAATTAAAAAAAAATTTTTTAAAAAAAAAAAAAAAAGTAAAAAAAAAAAAAAAAAAAAAAAAAAAAAAAAAAAAATAATTAAAAAGAATTTATTAAAAAAAAAATTAAAAATAAAAAATTTTTATGAATGTTTTATTAATTTAAAAAAAATTATTAATTATTTGTGTTGTATTTTTTTGTTAGTGTTTATACAGGGTCACTGGTAATTGGATACATTCCTTTGGAGATCTGATAGAACAAGAGGTAAGGAGTAAATTTAACCCTAATATGTATTATACAAAACTCAATGGATTTTGAGATATTTCGATTTTCAATTTTTCTTAAAAAGTTGATGTTAATATGTTAAAATGTAATTTTCAAAAAATTTACGCCAACTTTGTGGAACTTTTTGATGGAATACTTGCCCAACACTATGGTCTTCCGTATGGAATAAAAATATCCCTTAGCATTTCCATCATGTGATAATTTCAAAGAAAAACTTGTACAAAATAATTTTTCAAAATCAGATGTGATAATTCTTTGAGGTTTTTCAAATAATTCTCAACGCTTCTTGCGTACAAATTGTGTTAAAACTTCCTTGTTGCAATAGCTATCGAACAAGCTGCGAATCTTACAACAAACCCTTAACAGTTCCAAAAAAAATAGTAAAAATGAAGCAGTCGACGGAATTTATTTAACTGCTGTCCACCATTAGACCTTATACATAGAAGTCAGCTGTAAATTAAATTAACAATAAGTACATTAGTACTTAATTTTTATAAATCTTGTTCAAAATGGGAGCCCCTATTACGTATACACGCACGGCAGCGTCTTCTTATTTCTGTTTTGCCACTCTGGTGGTCAATGTATTCCGTATGGATGCGGCAGCGTCGACTATCCTTTGTCTAAGGTCAAGCCTTGTATTGACTGGGGTTGCGTATACTATATCTTTCATACGACCCCATACAAAGTAATCCAGAGGAGTTAAATCTGGACTTCGCGCTGGCCAAACTATTGGGCTTGCTCTTCCAATCCAACGGTTAGGGAAATTTTTTTTCAAAAAATTCCACACTCTCACTTTAAAATGCTGTAGAAAACCCTTGTTGAAAAAAAAATTTCGCTCTTTGGGGTAAAAAAAAAAATATTATAAAAACCCCTAGAAGATTTTTTTTAAAAAAACCTTAAAAATCTCCCTTTTTAAATTTTGAAGAAAAAAAGGAAGCACTAAAAAACGGCCGACAACAACCAACCAAAAAAAAAATAAAAAAAACCTCCTTTAAAAAGTTTTCCCCATAAAAAAATGATTTTTTTCCTTCAAAAAAATTTATTACCCCCCCAGGAAAAAAATTTATTTCCTTCCTTCAAAAAAAGGTTAAGTTTAGTTTCTATCCTACCCAATTTAAATTAAAACAAAAGAAAAAAAATCTCATCCCCTTTCACCTTCACCTTAAACCTAGACCTGGGCATGATTATAAGGGTGGGGGGGGAATGCGGGTAACGTTAACGAGAAACTGCATTTACAAGGAGCAGTTAGAGTTTGCCGGTTCACAATAGAAATTGAAGTGATTGGGTTAAAAACGAAAAAGATTTATTTTTCTTCATCTTGTTGTTATAGGAAAAGAGGAAGGGCGCCGGCCCCCCCCCGCCCCACAGAACCATTTTCTGCGACATTTCGATATGTCGTACTAAATACACGAACATTCGGTGTGCGACGGTTTGGAAAGCGACGTTCATATTCCCGACGAGCTTCTGCAGCATTCCCATCGCAATATCCGTATACAAATAAGATGTCGGCGTAAATTGCATTGCTTATTAAGCGGCCATTTCAGTTAAACAACAATAACAACGAAAATCTGCAAAACCGAACTCTAAAGAACTTAATACAACTAGTTATAACAAAGAATCTTCAAATATGAACTTAAGACTGTCAAAAAGTTATACGAGTGAAACGTCATATTCTACCTTCAGTTGTTTATCCGCCCACTTCACATGGAAAACGTATAAGGTCTAATGGTGGACAGCAGTTAAATAAATTCCGTCGACTGCTTCATTTTTACTATTTTTTTGGAACTGTTAAGGGTTTGTTGTAAGATTCGCAGCTTGTTCGATAGCTATTGCAACAAGGAAGTTTTAACACAATTTGTACGCAAGAAGCGTTGAGAATTATTTGAAAAAACCTCAAAGAATTATCACATCTGATTTTGAAAAAATTATTTTGTACAAGTTTTTTCTTTGAAATTATCACATGATGGAAATGCTAAGGGATATTTTATTCCATACGGAAGACCATAGTGTTGGGCAAGTATTCCATCAAAAAGTTCCACAAAGTTGGCGTAAATACCTCAAAATCCATTGTTTAGTTTTTTTTTGTATAATGTTTATTGTAGGGTTAAATTTACTCCCTTACCTCTTGTTCTATCAGATCTCCAAAGGAATGTATCCAATTACCAGTGACCCTGTATATGGAATAAATCGTACAATTTACTATTATTACTAATTTACATTACAAAAGGAATCATTTTTAATAAAATCATTGACTAAATATTAGGCAATAGATATGGATTAAGAACAAACAATTGCCTAAGTTGTTACCACAAAAAAAAATGTATTACATATTATTGTACACATGTGAAAAGAGGGGATGGACAATTCTACAATAGTGGTATAGAGGAAGGAGAGACAAGTGAAAGAGGTATCCGGTTACAGATTTTGAGAATGATCGTCAACTTGTAAAGGTGTTCCTGTATGATGGAGAACAGAATATAAAGGAAATGTATCGAAAGGTGTAAGAGGAAGTTGAAGAAAACCCTAGTTGAAGAGAAGGAAGTCGAGAGAGAGATAAATAAGTCAAAAGCGAGGAAGAATGGAGAAGGCCATAGAAAAAATAGATGAAATAGAAATAGTTAGTTTTATTACAAAACGGTAGTTATGTTTATTGCGTTTAGGTAATTATTATGTTAATTAAAACTGAATGTAAAAATAATCACACAACAGCTTGATATTATGCTAAGACTACACTATAGTTGTATCAAAAGTTATCAATTTTTACATTAAACCCACTAAAACGTACAAAATCACTAAAAACTTCGTTTAATCACACCACGTGTAGCTTGTCCTTTCGAGCAGGTGACAGCAGGCGGAGCCGTAACGTCACGGTGACGTAATGGAAAAGGTCAATTGTGTTTGATAAAGTTCCCTCAGAGTTTAAGTCACAATCCGCTGACAAGTTTTTTAACCATCCTCATCACAGTAGGGTAGAAATATGAGTAGCAGGATGGTGACATTGCGGAAGGAACAAAAGATTTAAAGGCATTAAATAATATAAGAAGTTTTAATCGAATATATTTAAGCCTTAATGCTAAATAATGAAAAAAGATTATATGCAAAGGAGTAGAACAACAGATTTAGATGATAAAATATAAAGGAGAAATGTGCATGAAGCAAGAGAGGCGTGTTAAGATACAAAAAGTGAAGTGAAAAAATTGTATGGGTCTGACGAAAGGGAGAAGGAGAAACATATGGAAGAAAAAATTGGAAGGCAGGAGATGGGGGAGATAGAATAAGCTATGCTGAAAGTAAGATAAGATATGCAGAAGGAACGCATATAATAAAAAATGAGGAAAGTGATGAAAGTAAAACTTGGAAAGGAAAAGGATTCCCGGAGATATGGGGATAAATTAGGTATGTTTGATATAAGCGGAGAGAGATAAAAACAACTATAGGGGAGTGAACATCAAAATTCTGGATATAAATTTTATGCGGAGGTTCTAAGATAAATTAGAGGGGGAAATAGAAGAAAAGAGTTTAATAAAGAATTGTCAAACGGGGTTTTAGGGAAGGAAGAAGGACGGTGGGTAAAATTTATATAATCAGACCATTGATAATGGGAAAAAAGGAGCAAGGTTTTGGGATTGTTCCCTCTTGGATGTTAAAGTGGGTTTCGATATTGATAGAAGAAAGTTATGGGGGGTGTTAAGAGATAGAAAGGTAGGATAGGAGAATCTGCATATCGCAATAGAGGAGACAATATTTGCGGAGATTCAGAACATGAGAAGAAGGGAACGTCAAAGGGGAGGAGTGGTAAGGGTGAAGGTCTAGAGTTGGCATATGCGGACCATGCAGTAGTGTTGGCGGACACTGAAAAGGAAATGAGATAGTAATAGGTAGTGCGGAAGTGCTTAAACACGTTAATGAGAAGAAGATAAAGTGATGTTTAAAAAAGAAAGGGAGGATGATGAAAGTAAATTGGTAGTTGGGGAAGGAAAAACTAGAAACTGTAAATGATCATAAGTATCTTGGGTATAATTTAATATACAACAATAGCGTGAAACATATACATCAGGGTGATTCATTAACAATGGGAAATCCGAAACTGGAGATTACTACACGTCAATTGGCGCAAACATGCCTTATCCGAAAGTTGATATTTTTAAAAATACAAGGTGTTAAAAGTCGTAATTTTAATTCGTTTTTTGCCATTTTGAAAATATTTGGGTTAGAAACTTTTGGTGACGTTATGTTTTTAAATGACAAATAAGATACGTGTGCAATTTTCGCGTTACTCATACAGCGCTACTTACCACCAATTTCGCCGACATTTACATTTATAACTTATCACACTGTATGTGTAACATCAAATTTAATTCAAAATCTGAAAGAGCAATCATTTCTACATAAATTATGTACCTATTCTCGTTTCATCTCGATCCGTTTTCGAGAAGGATTTTAACGAACTTTTTAGTGATAGATTTGTTTTTATATGTAAAGTAGCCTCCAAAAATTATTTAATATTAAATTTTCTCTATAAGAGCCCTTCTAGGTGGAGGTGGGAAGAATATTCAACTAGTAGAAGTAATCGCCGAAATATAATATTTTTTTTTTATAGTTTCTAAATAGAAATTTTTGGTCATTATTATATACTTGTTAAATGGTATAAGAGTTCTAATAGTTAATACAAGGATATTGTTTATAGTATTAAAAGATTAGTCTTTTGATAAAAAAAAGTTATTGTAGCTATTCAAAATTAACCCTGGCATGCGGGTGCTTGTTCGGGCTAGTGTCAGATCAGATGGCCTAAAGAAGTATGTACCCGCATACCAGGGGTTGAAAACGTTGTCATTCACTGGAACTGGTTAATGTCAGTTACCCATTAGGTGTTCTATTAGTAGTTTTAAGGTTGGATGGACTTTGTAGATCTCTAGTAATCTTAATATCCAAGAGTTCGGCATAGAATCAAATTCTTTTTAGTAAATCTATCTACGCTACTGATATGTTACGATGTTGTCTTACAGCGTGCTTGGTAATTACTGAATCTATCAGTAACCATTCCTTTTGCTGCCTTGAGATCGTTTGGCACCATTTTGTTGAAGTGGTATTATATTGTTGTAGTTAAAGTATGATTCGCATTAATAGTGTCGCAAAACTTATAGTTAAAGTATGATGTGACCTTGGCTGCTATCATTGGTGTAAGTAGTTTATATATGACTGGAAGACAAGTGATTGATGTGATGTTTTTCGGGATTAGCTACTTTTCATTTTGGGTAATAAGTAAGTAATGCCGTGCGTGAAATATGGAGGTGTCATTATTGGGTTTGAGATGATTAAGCTGAAGAACTGTGTCAGGGACTTAGATTAAAAGCTCTTCCACCAGTAGGCTTAATTTCATCAATTCAAGTGTTTTCAATTATTCATAACTTTTAGTGCTTGTTGGATATCTTTTTCGGTTATCTCAGTTTGTTCATCGGATCAATATTTTCTGTCCTTTTTATTTCATTATTTCTGGAATACGTAGTTGGTTAGTGTTGTACTGCGGGTTTGACCAAATGATACTCCAGAATTCTGCTTTTTTTCTGAATTACATGGTTGTTTCGTTGTATATTAATCTTATTTTCTTTAAGTTTGATTTCGTCTGTCTGAAACATTCTGTTTAGGTTATCCAGGTATTTCTTTAATTTTTCTTTTGCATTCTGCGTGTGGATTATTATTATCTTTAGTCTTTAGCTTAGGAAGTTTACTTGCCTGGGGTTGTGAGTAGACAGTTATGAAGGCAACCTATTTCCTTTCTATAAGCATTGATTTTTGTAAATAATCTTTTCTTCCAGGGAGGATCAATGGTGTTGGATTCAGCTTCGTGGTGTTAGGTTTGATAGAAATTTCCAAAACGTTCTTTCAGAAGCTGCAGCGCAATAGCAGAGATGATACATTGTTGTAAAATCAGTATCATCATCATTGGAGTGTTGTGCAAATACATTATTTGTTTATTATTCACAGCTTGTTTGAAAGCTACACTGTCTGAGACTTTTGGAAGATGAGGTCGATTAACGGGAGTTGTTCATATTTAACGTTTCTTAAAAAGCTTCCATGAGATGTTGTTGGTTTTCTTCAGGGTTACTTTGTCTTGAGAAGGAACGTCTTTCTCTTTTAGGGTGTGAAGGTGATATAGCTTCACGTAGTTGTTCTTCTGCAGTTTCCGGCCCAGTGTTTGTGTTTTACCTTGCCCATTTACTCGCAAGGGTTCTTCAGCTGGCGTTTGTTTTTCTTATTGAGTTTGATATTCTAAATACTGGTTACAAATGTGTTCTAATTCCGCTTGCTGGGAATGCGCTCAGTAGAGACAGGCAAACTCCTGAGTTATTATTATTATAAAAAATGTTAATTATTAATGCTGTGAAAAAGGGTTAATCATGACTTTGCCCAATGACGTCATATGATTAAACGTTGAAAAAAAGTATAATTTCAGACAGTGCCATCTATGATGTAATTTTCAACATTGAATCTGGCAACGTCGGCAACATTGTTATCACGTAACCTTGAACAGCAACTATCCCAAGCTGCAAACCAAACAAAATAGAAGTCAATTACCTTTGGTCTTCATTGTTAATCATTTTTGTTACTATTATTGTTGTATTATTCTCGTCATTCGTATTTACAACTTAATAACGCACGGAAATTATTTTAACATTCGAATTCATGTGCAAAATATCGAGAAATCCTTATTATTTCGTCGGTCAAATCGTTTATAAAATTAGAAATGAATTAAACGTGTGACGAATATCTACAGTATGGGTAATTGTTTAAAACGTTCGACTACGGACGACATTTCTCTTTTACGGGGAAGCGACAGCGTAAAGAGAATCGTCTTCAGACCAGTTAGGGCCTTCATTGTATCAGGTATTGATATAAATTTATCTCTTTTAATTTCTGTTCTCATTTTTTAAGGAAATCTTACCCATTCAGACAGCTACACCAGTGTATCACCCATCTCTAGTGTTACAAGACCAGTGGCGCAACTAACTGAAGAGGAACAAATTAAAATTGCAAAACGTATAGGGCTTATACAACACCTTCCAACTGGAACCTATGCGGTGCAAAAGGCGTGAATGTGTTATATGTATGGTGGAATTTCTAGTCGGTGATGCGGTGCGTTACTTGCCTTGTATGCACACATACCATATGGGATGTATTGACGATTGGCTCATGCGTGCGTCTCACATGTCTAGCTGCATGGAACCTGTCGATGCTGCCTTGTTGACTAGTTATGAGACCAACTGATGGCCAGTGCCCTTTGCAACCGTTAGTGAAACACTGTGATTCGAACTGTCTTCCCACGTTTGGGTATGAATGTCGAATAATTGCGATTTCCCATTATAGGAATATCATAAAATTTGATTTTCTGGTTCCATCTCATAAGTGTGATGCCAAAACACAATTTTAATTAAAAGGGATACATGAAGTCCACAGCCTGATTTTACTTTTATATAATGACACCTTGGCTGCTGTTTTATTTGTTTATCTAAATGGGTATCATGGAAGCCAGAAATTATTAAATTCTTGACTGACAGCTATGCTGCCTTGTACATTTGTTCCTAAACGAACATCAGCTCGATTTTTTTTTTAATTTGAATCAGTTGTCAATCAAATGTTTTTTTAAGTAGGTCATGCTGAAATATTTTATGATTGTATTTGTTTGACACATTCACTTTCTTATTTAGTGGTATGGGGCATATAGTCCTGTCAGCGGCTTTCATATCTAGCGATACGTGGCAGATGTATATTTCTGCAAAATCTGAAACAAATATGTAAATATAGGACAGAATTATATGTAAGGATAATATATTTGTGATCCCCTGATGCAATCTTAAAATGTTGATGTTTGAAAATTTGCAAATTAAAAAAGTTTAATTGAAAAAGAAATACATTAATTTAATGTATCCTTTTATTCAAAATTGTAAAAGCTTATGCCATCAAATACAGGTGTGACTTTAAACATGTCAGAGAGAAAGACTGTCGCAGGGGTATATTTGTCCCGTATCACATAAGAATTTATGGAAATCAACAAACAGGGCGGTACGGATCATATTAGCCTCCAAATTTTAAATAAATCTTTGATAAGTTTTGACGTCACCAGGTCCACCAAAAAATTCCACTTAAATCCTTCAAATAATAACAAAGTTATAGGCTTCGCACATACCAAAAGTTTTTGAAAGAGATGTGATACAGACGTATATGCCCCATAACGCAGTAAACGTGTTAATTCTTAGGGAGTATTTTGTAACCCAGCTAGTCATAGTTTAAGCATTTGAAACCTTGTGATATGAAAGCAATGTTGTTAATCCCAGAAATGTTTACATTCGTAAATGGTCTATTATAAGAGACATAACACAAATTAAGATTTTTTGACTAAAAGTAAAAAACGCATTCAAAAAAAAAACGCAGTGAACATCACGAGTAATACCTTAAAGGGAGATACTTATTTGAATCAAAGTGATTTAACATACTGAAGTTAGAGATGTTAAGTTAAACTGAAAAATTTGTTATGATTCTCTTTACAATTAAAGGGTCTTCTGTAGGAGTGGATGTGTCAGGTTCATTCACGTATCTCCTACAAAAGGCCTTTGTAAAGGGAATCATAATTAGAAATACGGAATAATAAGGAGTTTTCATAAAATTAAAAAATTTATATATTTTGAGCATAAGCATTCACAGTACAAAAGAATTTGTAATATAGATACCCAAGAGTGATAGTAGACTCTCGATACTGTGACCAAAATAAAACTCGCTTTGTTTACGTTAGAGAAAAGTAGATCCTGAGCCATATGCTAGTAAATTAAAAAAACAATGTAAATTTAATTTTTCATTAACCCATTTTCGGCCGGTCATTGAAAGCGGATGGAATACAAAAAACCAAATGTATATTACATAAAAATATTTAAATAACACATATTGTCAAAAAAGTATAATGTTTTAATGGTACGCGCGAAAACAAGTCGTGTGTAAGAAAACATTGCGCCTTGACAATAAATATTGTTTGACTGCAGCAAACCCGGCATCTTCTCCTTAATTAAGTTTTAGTAATTAAATGTCTTATATTATATACGTGGTTTTGTCTAAGTTAGACGGGTGGTTCTACAGCAAGAGGCCTCGTTACTCTAATCGTGGCTTTGATAAGCCGTATAATTTTTATTTCCATTTACTTTGTTGTAAATTTTATCGACAGTATTCACATAATGGCCACCACCATTTTTTCTCATGACACTTATTCTATAATTGGCGACTCCATTGTCATGTAAATCGACACCTCACATGTTTTATTATATAACGAAATAACTGCTGGTTGTGGAATAAATATCTGTTTTTTTGTTTTCGATCGTATCTTTTGGCATTGCTGATTGGTTCAACGTTACAATGTGTACTAATGACCGTAACAATCGAGTTGTAATTCCACTTTACCAATGCGATGTGGTTTGTATCTTCAAATTGTGAGTCATATGAACCTCTCGCTTTCTTTGATAGTATCCTCCATGATTCTAAAGGGCAGCCACTGGTACGATTTTCTCTTGTTGTTCCAGTGGCAAAGATCAAATATGACGAAAAGAAATTGTCGAAAAATATACTATCGCCAAGACCAAGGTCACCTTTTGTTTCCACCAATGTTTGAATCCGAATCGGATCGGTTTTCTCTTTATATACAGTTTACATGAGTGCCGACCAAAATATGGCACCATCTGCTCGTCAATAGCCAAGTTGAACGAAAAAACATCAAATTGCGTAAACTTTTCATTCATTCATTTCAAATGGGCGAAGTTTTGAAAATTTATCATTTGTCTCACGTTCAGAGTTGTCACTCAAATGCAAGTTGCGTTTTATTGTTCTAAATTTATTTCGGCTCATACAGTCTCTTACTATTTTTACCGTTTTGTCTTCATCCATATCTGTCAGGGGCAGCCTGTGGTAACCAGACAAAATAAGAATACCAAAAAATTCAATAATTTCTCTCTTGATATGTAAAAATCATGCTGGTTTTATTTCTAGAATATTTTCAGAAAATCGTATTATCAAATACTAAAAATATTTCTAAAGGAGTTAAACCTTCTAAATGACTTCTCAAAAGTTCTATTGCCTCATCTTCTTTCGATTTTGGAACATTTGGGTGTAAAAATTGTCTAAACTTCAGACCGGCTTCAAATACAGATGTTTCTGCTCTAATATTTTTTTGCTTTTAACCGCCAGACTTTCGTCGTCAGATTCATTACACCAATCACCGTCGTCAACATGAATTTCAAAGGTACTAGTAATGTACGCCCTTTCGTTTTCTTTATTATTTTCTACATCCTCATACAATCCCTCCTCATCCGGTAACTTACTCTACTTTAGAGGAAAATATACCAGCATCTATTTCTAAGAATTAAAACTTTCAAATGTAGCTAACAGAAGTTTTTCCTTACGTTCTTCACCGTATAATTCTTTAATTATTTCCTCAAACGATAATTCTAATTCTCTTTGTGTAAGAAATTTAGGCATCTTAAATAAATATTTACTTTTACACAAAAATAGCTAACGTGCATCTACACAATCAATGCAAAGTTTATAATGCAACATAAACGTTTTGTACAGACGTTTTTCGTCTCACGACAACTATGCATATTAAAAATCACCGTAAAAACGTAAGATATAGAGTGAAAATTTTGAAAAGTTTCAAAAAGCAATATTTTCAAAAAATTATTTGAGTAACAACATAAAATGAAACCTAATATAATTTACAATAGTGACGTTTGTTGCACTTTTGTCTACCTCTTAAAAATTGACATAATAACTTAATATCATTAGTTTTTAATAAATGCAGCCAAACTGAAATGTTGCCTTTACGCAACAATGGCCAAAAATGGGTTAAAACAGGGTGTTAATTAAGTAAGAATTTAATAATCTAGTGTCACAAATGCTTAAAGTTAAAGACAAAAAAATTATGCGTTAAATAACCCGTTGACCTACCCAAAACGGACGCCTATGACCGGTACTAGAAATTCGCAATTAATGGAATCGATTCATCTCTGAAGGCTAAACAAAGCATACCAGTTTTGCTTTTCTAAGTAGAAGCGTTCTAGAGGTATTTAAAAACAACTATTTACAAGGCGCCATCTTCAAAAGAACTCTAGCTCCCTTAGGAAGCATTTTTCGGACTAGGTGAATTGGGTTAAATTGTCTTAAAATTATCTGAAGGAATCTCCGGTCTTCGTTTATCCAAGGAGAGTTTCTGGACAATCCTGTATAAAGTTTAATAAATTGAGTAAGGAACAACATCCTAAAGTTTGTACGCCATGCTTAATTAACACCATGTACATTTACATACATGTAGACTAAAGTAAACTTCCAAATAATCAGACACTTAAGGATAAATGCGAAATTCAAAACTATACATGCTTTGGCGCCATGAAAAAAAATTGCAAATTCGTCTCTTTGAGTAACTTCGCTTTGATCTTTCAAAACGTAATATATTTCTTGCAGTTTTCTTCCATTCAATTTTTTTACGATGAGTTTTATTTTCTGATACTCTTGCCAAGTTTCCAGAAACAATAACTTATACCCAGATGTTTTATTTTTCTTCCAGGAGATCATCAGCTTTTTAAATGGCGTGGAAACATTGCAGGACCTATAGTTTTTATTAAAATTATGGGAAGATTATTCATCAATATCTACGTTCTTGGTATTTGATTTTTTTTTGTTGACGTGTTATCAGTAGGTGGGTTTTTCCTGAGTCTTTGCTTTGTATCAGTCCACAAATATTTCAACAGGATGTCATTTCTTGTAAATTCTGTTAAATCATTAGCGAACTCATCAGTGCTCATTCCGATTTCCTCTTTTGTGAAAAAAGTAGATATTGCCTATCAGAAGTCTACTATATAATTGATCTATCATTATCATCAAGTAAAATAATCAATATTATATCTGATAAAGTTACTTCAAAATTTGATACAGTTACGTTACCTAATCTATTTCATTCTTCTTATTTTGTTCGTGTAATCAAAAGTAGTTTTCAATGTCAAAGTTTCTGTGTTATTATTGTTTAGCTATCAGACTACTTACATCTTATTTAATAACATAAAAGCTCCGTTTTCAGAGTGTTATATTACAGTGAAGATCAACTTAAACTTATATACTAAAATCCATAATTTATTGTATTTCTTTTAGGTCCTTTATAGATTCAGTTCCTGTAGGTTCTAGAGCCGGAAACTAACTATATAATTAGAATCAGCATTGAATTACTGGGGAATGGGTAGTTTGGGCGGTCCACCAGTGGGACTTGGGCTCATGTAGTGGAAAACATTTTTTTTTTAAATTAACTATTTTGTCCGATAGGACGGGCTTTCAACTAGTATTCATATAAAACCGAAAGTACTCGTGCTAGTTATTGTGACGTCTTAGTCGATCAGATTTCATTCCTGACATGACGTATAATAAAAATTATTATATACACGATTTGTGCTGAAATAAATCACTCGCTATTTTTTCATTTTTAATTTTAGTTTAAATGATATAAGTAATTTAATTGATACTGATTAATAAGATTATTTACAAACTTGACTGGCATCTTATTAAAATACTAACAGAGCATAAAAAAAACAATTTGCCATTTACTTACTAATTAATAAACTATTGGAGATGCACAATCGAATAAGAAGTAATGCGTTTTGGTATTCTCAAAGAGAACTGAAACACAACCCTTCGTGGTTGTAAATGAATCAACTGAATGCTGATCCACATCATTAATACATACTTAATGATTTTGTAAATTACATTATTTCTTCATTCCACACCTCAAAAGAGATACTGGACCTCAGGGATAGTAGATGTCGAATTAATTTTCTAGTATATAATGTCCATCTTGAATTTCCATATTTCTAGGATGTCTAAAATCGGTTAATTCTGGTAAAGGCAATTACTATAAAATTTATGTAAAATAGGACACAATTTTGAAAAAAATTTGAATTTTAGAATTTATTTCATTATATATCTATGTATTAACAACATTTCGAAAAGTGTCTGATAAATTAGGACATGTCCGTTAATTGGGACGTTTACATTAAGCTCTTTTAAAAAGTCAGAAATTTGTTTGTTTTTTTTTTTGCTTGATTTTTATATCACTATACTTGATCTCTTAAGTTCTAAAGTATCGGTAAAGACAACTTTACAACTTGTTGACCATTCTATAGGGTATTGCACAGTGGCGGCTTGTCCATATGGTCATTTGGTCAATGACCACCCAAAAATTTTGACAATATATAAAAAATATTCATTATTACGTGTTTTATTAAAATAGGTAATTAAGTCGCAAGTACAATAACTTAAAATTTATCGGCCGTCGTTCGTAATTCATCCTCTTCAACCTTGGGCTGGCGGTACGAATTGTCCTCATTGAATTAGATCTACCCGGAAAAACTCGAAAACGTGCAGCGCCCGAATAAACGCGAACGTCCGAAACAGTAATCAACTTTGGGTCATGAGCCGGATCCCGCAGTTTACGTCGACTTCGTATAGCGTGTACAACTACGCTCGATTTTTGATTCTATTTTCGCGTGTTTTAAATCAATTTAACAATTTATATTGATATGTTTTACTGTTGTTGTGTTGTTTTGTAAAAATACTATTTTTGATTCGCGTGTGCATGCGCTATAATAGAAAATGTCGGTAGTGCAGAAAATTAAACAACTAAAAAGTGCTAACAAACAAATTTTACAAAATTAGTTGAGTTCAAGGCAAATGGTCGTCCTTTGCCAGAACTAAGTTTACGACAGACTAGCAAAGACAAAAATAAAGATGTTCATCGAAACTTTCGCAAGGTAATGTACGATTTAGCTAACTGGATATGTGGTTGTGAAGTATCAAATGTATTTTACTGTTTTGTTTGTTTATTATTTTCTAAAGACTCGTCAGACTCGCTATGATGCAAATCCGGTGTAAGCGATTTAAAACATTTAAAGAGGAAATAAAAAACATGTTTCGTCTGCAAAACACATGAAAAGCTCGGTAAATTTTGCAACCGTAGGAAATGTTGATATTCATACACAGCTAGACAATGCTTATAGAAAATTCCTTAGAGATTTTAATGAGAATGTTTCGAAAAATCGCTATATTTTGAACAAAATTGTAGATTGTATAAAATTTTGCGGTGCATTTGAATTATTTATATTTTTTAAGTATGCCTATTTTTTAAATTAATTTTTGACCTCCCAGTATGATTGACCACGAGCCGCCACTGGTATTGCATCGTCTGGGGCAACTTGGTTTAAATGTTCCTCCCTCTTATGTTGAAAATTTTCTTGCGTTTGAGATAGAATATTTATACTGAAACACTAGCATCTTATGGGTTTTGCATGTATTTTAATTCAATAACAAGTAACAGAATGAATATTCTATAATTATGTTCAACGAATTATTTAGATAGCCATGATTTTCTGTCAATGTCAGAATCTAAGTGCAGGTGAATGCAACGTGTTGGTACATTCCTGTTGGGAGCCGTCTTTTCGGTGTGTGAGATAAATATTTTTTCTGGTATAAAATTTTTTCCATTCGTGGTACCCAATCCAGAACCTTCTTTTGTCAGGGCCAGTACAAGTACTTAATATCATTTGTCTCTGATTTTGATTTTGCAAATAATAGATTTTGAAACACCATACTTTAGCGATGAATTAACTACACACACACACGCACCGTTATGTACCTCTTGAATTACAAGCGATTTTTCAAGTACCAACACTTTTGGAATAATTTGAAAATGCAAGATGTGTCTGGAATATTGTGAACTTTAGAGAAAAGACATAACTAAAAAAACCTCGCAGTTTACGTCATCGAGTGTGTCCCTGTTTACGTTAGTTCAAAAAAGTGGTTGCTCATATTAGCTGGAATTACGCGATCTTTCCAATATCGAGAGTTTACTGTATTTGCAACAAGATTTGTTATTGCTTATTTGATCTCATTTTTTTCAAAATAAAGATTTGTGGTACAAATAAGTTGCGTCACCTTGAAGATATCTTCTCTCGTTACCGTCAGTCAAGAAGTTTCGGAAACCCTATGAAATACAGTATATAAAATACAACACGTGTGTTTCATTAAATTTTGTGCAATATTTTCACTTTTCTAATTAAAATTTTACTTACGACGTATACAAAAGGTCTCGAAAAAAGTTTAACTTTATTTTAAGTACATAATCGTTGATGCAATGCAGCTCGTATAAGTTTGTAGTTTATCATTGCTGAGCTACCATTATCACTGTGATAACTTTTGACTGAAATTGTTTTTAAAACAGTACTCCGTAGATGGTTTGCAGTACTTACGAGTGCCGTTTTGCATCACACTTTAATTAGTCGAATCAACGTCCATTTGATATAACTATAAACAAAATTTTGTATTGTTTTTATCGTAAGAAACTGTCGTTTTCGTTGACAATGAAATACCTCAAGTTCGACTGTAACAAATCTTAATTTTGTCCTTTATGGAAGTCTTAAATGAATAGAATTTAATTGTGATACACCACAAATGATCGAAAACGACTAGGATCTTACGCGTTTATTGAAATGCATATGTACATATAGTGTACATTAACTGTATCGACAATGTCCGTAATGTTTTGTATCACGCTAAATTGTATTTTTCAATTAGCCTTAAGTTAATTTTATGTAGAGCAATACTAAGAGCGTTGATTGTAACGTAAGAGAACATCTAATTAATAATATGTAAATGGGAAAAAAGACGAATCTAAAAATTGTTGTAGGTATTTAAATTTGCGTTCATTTTAAATTAGAGACTGTGTTTTTTTATGTAGAAAAAGTGACTGCTGTTTGTGATACTTCCAAATGAGTTGTGTTAAGTTTATTTGGAGATTGTGGTTTCTTTCCGAAGTGATACAGAATTTCTTAAATGTTTTTGTTTTTGCAAAATACGATTTAAATCAATGATAGATCTTTTACACACACTTAGAATGATTCTAGTAACTTATGTTCATATGTAAGTAGGTTATACTTTAGGGATGAATTTTTCCTCAACACCATACTACTATAATTAAACTAAAAATGTGATAAAGTATATGTTTGCTTTTTATATAAACATTAGTAAATACTGATAATAAAAAATATATAGGTTAGTGTATAATTGTTTTTTCTTCAAGCGACAATAAAGCGACATATTATTGAACTACTGGCAGACGCTAAAAACGCTTTTTACTGTCTAAACATTAAAAGCAACAGTTCTTTTGTTTCACAACTATTTAGAGTTAGGTACCTCGGTTATGTCAGATTATAAATGTAACGGTAAAGTACCAACTTGATTCGTTGAGAATAAAACGTCACTATAACACTCGAGAATCTCGAAAATAACACATGAAAACTAGCAATAAACGCTTGAAAAAAAATATATTTTACTTGAAATTAAAAAATATAATTGTTTTGCTTAATTTGTTGTCTCGACTAACGCCTCGCCAGCAAACTTTTTAAGCTCAACAATTATATTGTTTAACTCCTAGTAAAATAGTCTATTTTCTTCAACCGACATTAAGAAAGGTTTTTTATTGTCTAAACATTAAACACAAACACTGGTCTAAGCACAAACAGTTTTCTTGTTTTCACAACTCAGTTATGTCATATTATCGCCTGATATCAGTCACGTCGCGCAAGGGAGGCGTTTTAGTTCGACGCCACAACATTGCTAGTATGGGGATCGAGCAATCCTAGTGTTTATAGTATCCTTGCGTTTACCGTACGGCCGCCATCTTAAATTTTTTCTCTTCCCAAAAACAATAGCAATGTGTCAGTTACTCAATTTAATACAAAATCTCTTATAATATTGGATTATGACTATTTTCGCAATAGGCAACTATAATAAAGTGCCTCCCACAACCTAACATACACAAAGGAGTTTTAAATTGCTAATAAAATTTTTATTTGTACTAACTAATAAACCAACATAAAAAAACAATACACACGGTGACTGGGAAGAAGCGATAGAGCACCACCGCAAAGGAGCGACAGAGCAGACAATGCAATCACAGAACAATTAATCTCTTCGCGAAACTGCCAGAATAAGACCGCAAGACCACTGCAACTGGACACCGCCGACGGGTCTGGAAAAAAAAGAAACTTAGGAAATTCGAAGAGGAACCCCCAGCTCCAGCATTTATGATAACTAAACCGGTGACGACGGACTTGCCGCCCAAAAAAAAGTGCAATTTTTTCAAAAATCTGGGTCACATAGTCGATGAGTGACCGAAGAAAAAACGGGTCGATATGGGAAACAAACGAGCCGACAACGTCTGCCGCCAGCAGCTCACAGATCGGCTGTTTAGGGTGCCAAATCACAGAAGTTATCAGATGCCATTTCCGAAAGTGCAACGAAAACCCGCAATGGAAAAACGTATGACTAATATCAACGTTTTATTTTATCAGTCGCACAGCCGATTGTAGAATGCCTTTGAGTAATACAAGAACTGGCGTTTCATAGGAGACGATGTAACCGAATGCGGCCTTTGTTTGTACGTGAGTGTAGGACGTTTTGTACGTCTCGTGCGAAGGTCTAGGGTTTACCGGTTCGCACGCGTGTATATTGGGCTGCTTAATGGTGTGTTACACACTTGCCCTCTGAACCTGATAGGTGTCCCGACGTATGGTTCAGGAGTTTCTCGTTTTTTACCGATCTTCCTTTTTATCATATGGGATGGAGTGGTTTTGGAGATGGGATGGAGTGGTTTTGGAGCGTCTTCTTCTCTTCTTAGATGTGTAAGTGCTGAAGCGTGGTATTTTTCCAGAGGTTCCGTTGGTTTTTCAACTGATGCCACTTCGTACGTCTTGGAGAGATTTGGGTTAGTATGCGGTAGGGTCCATCTTGTCATGGCTTTAACTTTGCCGTGATCTTCTTACCGGGTGTGTTCCTGGTTGATAAACTAATTGCCTTTCTCTGTGACTCAAGTCTGTATTGAGCTATTTCGTTAGTTTCTTTTGCTTGTCTCAGTATGTGCGAAGATCCTTTGCCAAACGTGAAGTATGTTACTTCCACATTATTTTTTGCGATAACTGTTTTCGAATCTAGTGGAGAAGTTACTTCGACATTATTTTTCGAATCATTTCGAAACTAGAGGAGAAGTTACTTTGACAAAGGGCGATCATGGACCTGCACGAACCCAAAACCATAAACAGACCTGCTCATCGTATATATGGAAGCTCATACCTGGCTTCACAGAAATCGCACGACTTCTATCCATTTTAATAAAGAAAAACGCCACATGCACCTGGGGACTAGAACAAGCTAACACTTTCGCACGCCTCAAGATATTATAAATGTCAGCACCCTCTAAGACTAGCCGATATGAACGCACCACACATACTAGATTGTCTCATGAGGTTTTGGCCCGTTTATATCTCGAAATTATCTGAACTACGATATTGAAATTTGGTATTATAAACAGTGGATAGTTACGCCTATTGTAAGTTTTGGGTCACCTGATATCATCTTTAAAATGTTTGATGGGACACCTCATATACTTTTGCACTACTATAAAGATCGCTCTAATGTCAATTCAACAATACATATTTGTCATTTATTTATTTCTAATTACTGACATAGACATAGTGCTAACACAAAACAATAACACTTTTACAAATATTACATTGTGGCTCAAATTGATTTCCGATGTCTGGACGGAAACCTTAGTATTCGTCCGACTGACCTCAACCACTGAAATGTTGCTGACAATCAAGTCACCCACAGGTAGACTTTCCCGCTCTAGTAATACTACATTTCACACAATGCCCACCTGGAAAAGCTAACGACCCACCAATAGGCAGTCACCGCTCGATACTATTGCCTTGGTATGAGGAAACACATAGCAGAATGTGTTCGACGCTGCATAGAATGTCAACGATTCAAAAGCCAATAAGCACAATCCATCTATTTGGCCCACTCCCGGAAGCACCTTCTGGAGAACAACGGAAGAGGTTACGTCAAAATGGTTAGTACTTTTTTCCATCTAGACGGCAGAAGCTCTGAAACCTATACCATATAACCTTTAGTCAACGAAATCTTCCTGAGATATGGAACTCCGAAAATAATTCCCAAGAACAATGGCACAGAATTGTAAAAAAATGTTAAAATAAATATTTTTGTAAATAGTGTAATATTTCCAAAATTTATCTAGGTTAACTGCCCTTTCGGCTTGATAGGTATTATGCTCAAATCTAATGATCTGCACTATTATTATATAAAACTCATATGCAAAGTTTTATAAAAATCCGTACGACTGTTTTCCTAATATTTTATTTATAAGATGTGGAGTAAAAATGAGATACGTTGTAGGAAAAAATTTACACTTATGAAGAAAATGTGTACTGCGAAGCAATTCGTACAATCGAAGTAAACATTTCAGTATCGTCCAACAGTTAAACGAGTCTAACTGCTAAAGCCGTAGACGAACGCCTACCTACGAGAGTTGTCGGACAAAACGAACTATCGCGCACCCAAGTACCTTAAGACGAGTTGAAAATTCTCACTCTCGCAAAGCAAAAATGAAATTGCGTTGTAGAAAAAATGGTTCAAACAAAAGCTATAGACAATGGAATTTCCAACAACTTTTCTTTCAACTTTTTTGTATAATTGATATTGGTGGAGATATTGTTAGATCAATTAGTGCCACATGATTGTGATATCTCAGTAACTACTAATCCGATTAAAAAATAATTTAAACAAAAGTTGTGTATAATTAAATTACAAACAACTTTTATTTGAAACAAAAATGTTAAAATGAATATTTTTCTAATTATTTTCAAAATTTAAAAATCTGTAGGTTAACGGCCTTTTTGGCATGTAGATTCTGTCCAAAATCCAATCAGTTCTGCAGACTTATACATAAGGTCGATGTACGAAGTTTCAAAGAAATCGGTCGGGTGGTGTTCTTATTGTTATCTTTGTTTCATACGGACGGACGGCCGGCCATCGGACATAAAATTTTTTTGTAAGTTCCAGACGTTCATTTATTATTTCTTTAATGTCAGATTTTATATTGTTCTTATAGGTCGTTACATGTTGGTTTCATGATTTTTTCATCTTGTTTCTCTATAAAGTTGTAAAGTGCAGGCATTCCTTTGAGCACCATTCTTAAATATATTTTTCAAATCTACACAAGAATTACAAAACCAACTTACATTTTTGTTAGTCGCAAGTTGTATACTTCCATTTCCACATTTCCCACCCTATTTTTGCTTAGGATAGGATATGGTGGCAATTCTTTAAGACTCGCTATAACAATTTTCACCGAGAAAACACGTCCGCTTTTTTTAAAAAAGCAATCTTTGGTAACGTGGTTTTTCCTACCGCAAACTGCGCAAAATTTTGCGCTTACCTGTTCCGAGTTGAATTTTAAAGTTGCTGCGTTGCCCCTCCCATTTGACATGCCCGCTTTCATATGTGACGTAGAAGATTTTGGATTCGTTGTCGGCTTGCGAGCTCGCACCAAATGCACGTGGTCTTCCTGTTTAACGTTGGTACTTGAATTTTCCAATTGAGCTGCCATTTTCGTTGTCGCAATAACTATAGATTTTGAAAATGTTAACTCAAGGGACTCTTCAAAAGACGTTCTTGAATACGACTTCGGCCAAAACCAATAATAAATTTGTCTCTTAAGGCAATATCCAACTCCGCACCAAATTTGCAATGCGCCGTTAAACTACGAACTCTTGCCGCCCATTTCTTAACGGATTCCTCCGTGTTTGACGGCTGAATAAAACTTATATCTTGCTGCAAAAACACTTTCTTGCGGAAGGAAATGTTCATTGATGATATCTAATAAATCTGTATAAGATTTTTTTCGGGAGACGTAGGCAAACAAATTAAAAACTAGTTGATAAGCCTCTTCATTTAGAATGTTGAGCAATATGGCTCTTTTCCTTTCGACTTCGTTATTTTATTTGAGATAAAATAATTTTCTAAACGCGGTTTAAAAATTGTCCAATCACTTACTTGTGGGTCAAATTCTCTGAGGTGCCCGACAATTTCAACACTCGCACTTGTCGCCATTATGGACGATAACTTTTAACTAAAATAACTAAACAAGCACGATTTAATAATTATACAAAATTATTTTTTATCTCTTCGCCAATGTAATATCTTTGAATTAATAATTAAACGAACTATTTTGAGCTCTTTATTCTATAAAAATCCATTTACAACTAAACTGTCGTCTGTGTTACACTATGATAACAACTATCACTCATCTACTTTTAACATAAAATGTATCAATTTGCTACACACATTATTGAAATTGCGACGAATATAATAGTTATATCAACGTACGTACTACTAAAATAATAAAACTTGTGAAACTTTTACTGTTTCGCTATAAATTTTCGTCCTGTTGGCGGTGATTCACCCCGTGCATATTGCAAACTGAATTGGATGGTTTACCGTAATTTTTGGATAAAACTTACAGTGTACCATCAAAGAGAAAAAATCTATTCATATTAGTCAGCTAATTTGCTTATCTAACCAAACACCATTTAATATAGATCTATAATATAATTTGTAGAAATTACTTCAATCGAGGGGTAACCACTAATATCGTGCTTGTCCCAGTGATTACATGAAAATATAATATTACAAAATATTACATGAGATTACATAGCATTACAAAAGATTACATGAGACTACATAGCACTACAAAAATTACACGAGATTACATAGGATTCCAAAAGATTACATGAAGACTACAGATTGCAAATGAAATTTGTATTAGTTTTTGAATTTATTAAAAAAATTATCAGTAGCCAATAACCGGAACAAATTGGATTGGAGAAAGATTTTAATATAAAAATGTTTTACGAGTATAATATTTATTTATAATAAATAGAATAATAAAATAAATAAAAATATATATTCTGAATAATATATAATAACAAAATAAATCTCTATCCTAAATTAAATGACTCAAGTTCATTTGGTATGAAATGATAGTTCATCTTATTCTTAACAATCGGTGGAGTAAGTTTTTTTGTTATGAGTTTGTTATTAATGTTAATAACTTCTTCTGTTGTGGGGAAGAAGTATATAAAGTTGTTGAGTCGTGTCAAAAAACTTATTGTAATTTCATCAACATTACATTTGGTTACAAATCCTACATAATATTTTATAGTTTTGGTCTCAATTTCTGTTTTTGTCCTCAGTTCGAACGGCACCAAGACGTAATCATTTTCAGAAATTTTAATTTCATAACTTTTAATACAGTTTAACATGGTGTCTTGAAGCCTTAAATTGTTACCATTCGTAAAATTGAAAGGGTTAGTTATGGTACAAAGATAATTAGTGACTGCGACATATCCATGGGACTGTAGTTCAAGTAGTGTAACGTTTCCATCACTATCATATGAATACCACTGGCAAAGTATACCTATCTCCCTCTCAGAGGATTCTTTTTTCGAAAAAGTGACAGTTTCAAAGGTATACTCTCTACTCTTTTCACTGCCACAAAGATATGAAAAACTTAACACCAAACCTAAAAATAGTTTGGTGGAAGCTTCTGTATCTTTAAATAGGCACCATTCGCCGATCGTAATGTTATCGCATACTCTGCATATCGAGTCTTTTGCTAAATTCGAATTAGTTGCTTTGTCTCGTTTTATTAATTCACTGTGAGTTTCCTTAACCCTCTGCAAGCGGTCACTGCTAAGGTGGTATCTGTCTTTATTTAACAACCAGCAGATTGAAGATTTCCTCACTATTATTTCTTTACCAACAGCGTCAGTAACCACTGCAAAGGGACTAATGGGACTAACTTTCATATTATTTTCAGTGTAATCTTTCATATGTAGTGTATTTCCTGAAACACAAGATAAAGTACTCATATCTTGTGCCAGATCGTCATCCCAAAATTCGGTTTGTTTTGAAACACTTTTTTTCTCAGAGAATTCTTCATCGCAGTCTGTGTCCGATTCTTGTTTTAATTCAATATCAACGTTTCCATTCATTTGTTCACTTGTGATCAAAGGTAAATCACAAGTGAATGAGCTGGCTTCGGGAAAAATGTCGAATTCATTTAAATCAGAGATCGCTAATCTTTTGGCTTCTTCAATGGTCCTATAAATTTGATCATTATCTGGTAAGTTTGTTGGAATGTAAAATTGTCCGATTTTATTTTCTAACCTCGGGAAGTAAATCCCTTGATCCGATAGTTTGTCTTCAACTATGTCACTTTGTAATTGTATCCTTTTAATTTTATGAATGATGTCTTGCATTGTACAATTGACTACTGTGGAGTAGGTCGTTGACATTGATCGAATTTGTCTAAAGAATGATTCACAGGGTTGACTACTGCATAAAGTGGGTAAAAACTTGTCTGCCATATCTAAAATCTTCAGTCGATTAATTAAATGAATAATTCCATGCGCATTCATTTCTATACAGGCGTAAGCGTTTAGAGTTAAGAAATTTTTAGCAAGAGTATATTCAGTGTGATTGAGAATCCATTTGCGCCATGTTCTTAAAACAAAAATGCAATACCACAAATAAAAAATCCGTTGTAAAGGCTCAAGAAATGAATCTGTAAACGACTTAGTAACATATTCCATCACTTTTAAATATAAAACCGTGCCCTCTGAGTCAGGAACGCATTCATTTAAAAGTTTCTGGACGTGTGGTAGTGAAACTTTGTTAGCTGATTTAAAATTCATACGGTCCTTTGGCTCAATGTCAGATGGGCATAACAAATGTTTGTCTTTTGAAACATTGGCGATAAGAATTTTCAAATGACTAACGGAGACTAATTTTTGCCAATTGGTATGATTATTGAAGGTTTTAGCAATTTATTCCGTAACTTTGTGGCAATATGTACAGTGTCTTGGATGGAGATTTTATTTGGTTGCTCACTACTGAACCAAGGCCAAGATTTAACGAAACTTTCTGAGTTCGCAACTGGTACTGAAAACCCAAGTTTCATTTCGAATCGCATGGATTTCAACAAACGGGCATCTCCGTCTGAAGAAAAACCCAAGACAGTGATCCCACGTTTGTATAATTCTGAACATATGATTTTCCAACGCCTAGTTACTTGTATAGATGTGAACTTATTATCAGTGCCATATACAGCTAAGCAAAAGAAGTTGAATGCGCTTTCATCGGTTGAGCAATAATTGTATAAGCTAGAGAGGCGATTCTCATACCTTTGAAATGGTTTTCGATTTCCTTTGCTGATCGGGCTGGAAACGATGAAAAAATAGGCATACCATTTTTATCTAAAGGTAGAACTGGCCCAATCAGTTGGTTTGTTGAAGGACAGTATTGGATATTTCCATTAATTCTGGTGGCATCTTCGGAAATCCAAACTAGGAGGGGTAGATTTCGAGACTCCAAATACGATTTCAATTCGTCATACCGAAATTGACCCTCAACTACCTTAGGTCCGTGGTCTTTAAGATAGCGTCCAATCGAAGTTGGAGATGGTAGAGGAAGATTTTTGAATAACGTTTCATACAACAATCGTCCTCCAAGCATGAACACATAAGTGGAGAATAATTTAAGCGTGGAGTCGTATCTCTGACCAGAATTTGAACGTCCTGAATTTGAAATAGCAGCATTACTTAAGATTCCTAACAGGGTACCGGATACAAGATTTTTGTCAACGTTTTTATTTTGAGTTTCATTGCTTAAAATGCAGTTGTCTAAGCATTTTTTTAGTTCTTCATTTCTTTGTACAAGCTTTTGAAGTTGATCAATAATGTTAAAATATTGAGGTATTCTTGTTTGATTTCTCTTATTTATGCATGCGTTTCTTTTTCTTAGATTTTTATATGCCCTACTTCTAGTATCAGTTTTTCTTTGAGGCGCACGAAAAACTCCTGGAACAATCTGCGCTTTGATTGTTCCAGGAATTTATTCCCCCGACTCTTCCTCTTTAGATAATAATCTTGCCGTCCTTCTCTTTTTATTGATAAATGTGTTTTCGTCGTCTTCTGAGACTACTGTTGATTCATCAAACGACGAAAGTTCTTTAACGCTTACATCAGAGCTCATTACATATGCTTCGTCGTTTTCTTGAGTAACTAAAGCGGTTGCAGTCGAGGTTGTAGCATGTTGTAGGATAATGTCCTCTAATACCAAAATTTGTTTTTCTTGAAGAGTTTTTGATGGTCCGCTAGTTGGTTGATTCGTCGCGAGGGACTTGGTGTAATCTAGCATGGTATACTGCTTACTGGTTAATTGTTGTGACTGAGCCTCAGACTTAGCATGCGTTTTCAAGTGACGCTCAAAATTTGCCTTAACCCACCTACTCTGGCCTTTTTTTCCATATTGGAACTTCTGAGCTTTGCTTTTCAAATTGCATATTGGACACGTAATATAAGCGACATATGTCCATGATTCCGCATTTGAGCTTTCCCCATTCAGAAGTTCTTCGACACAAACTTCGACAGATTGTGGTTCCAGTTTCTCGAGCCATTTTTCATTCTAAAATTATTATTTATTAATAGTTAGGTGAGTATTTACGTAATTAAAATTCAAGTAATATATAACCAAGTATGCAGCAAAGAACTGCTCTAATGTTAAGAAAATCCTGCTTTTATTAATAGTTATACCGATTGAAAGTCGAGAGCATTGCGCTCTCTCGTGTTAACGTTTCACACGTGACAAAGTTATTATAGATTAATAGTTATAGAAAAAATACTTACATGTAGCTGCTTTTACAGAAAGCTTTGATTAGTCTATATAGAACATCATGCTCTGAATTCATATCAAATCTAACATCGTTTGATGAATTGCTTGTTTCGAAACTTGTCACTTCGCTTGAATTCCCGGCGCTCTTGTGTTCCTTCTGAGGAAGAAGGTTATTAATCCCTTTTTAGTTCTCTTGAAGACGTCGCCTAAAGGTCGGTCACGAGGGTTACATTGTTTGTAATCGGGATGGAAGAACCGTTTGTTTTCACACAGTTTTGCTTCCGTGTATTTTTGAATTTCTTTTAGCAATATTTTGTGGCCGTTACTAATTTTAAATTTATCTTTGCAAATAGAATATTTGTCATAATAGTTCGCAGGATTGGCATTTTCAGGGATAAACATTTCCATTTCGTCTTTCGCAAAAGCTTCCATGTCATTTATATGCTCAGTACTTAATTTTGAGATGACTATTGGGCTATCAAAACCACACAAAACCAACAAATTTTTCAAATACATTGGAATTTTACTTCCAATGCCCATCTCAATATCTATCCAAAAATTGTTACTCAAGTTGTCACAAGAGTTACTATTCTCAGGTTCGACGGAGGGCGAGACCGATGGTTCGACTTCGGGATCAATATCACATGAAAGATTAATCTTTGGATCCATCACAATTTTCACTAAAAATAAATAACGAGAAAGAATTATTTCAAACGATCTGACTAGTAAGTACACTTATTGCCGACTTATTGCTCTCGTTATTGCTATACGAATCATGCGAAGAACTAGTGTGTAATATAAGACTTTATATTATTTTTTTTACCTTTACTTTTTCTATTGAATTTTCTGAGATGATAAGATACAATATACAAAATCGTTACCACGGAGATTTTCGGTTTTAAATCAGGCGATGCATATACAGTGAGCCGAGCAGAGCGCCAAAAAGTTTGGAATAAAAATATTTTTTTTATTTTTAAAATTTCCAAAAAATACTCGGACAGGTCAATTGTTTTTAGGAAGACACTTTATTACGATATAACTAACACTGTCAGCCCTCATTTCAAAAATTTTCAATTTTATTAGAAGCTCAAATCACATATCTGGGAGAGTGAAATAAAATATTTTCTTTACGAAAACCGGCAACATAATTACAAAACCAATTACAGGAGAGTATAAAATTAAAATACCTTTCAACCCTTTTCTATAAGTCGCCATATAATTACCAATTTCTAATAATCTCACATTGCTTTGTCTAATGTTATCAGTAATACTTACCGTTTCTAATCGAGCTGCATTCGGCGAAGCACACGTCTTTAAATCAAATATTGCACCTGCACATATTATGATCACTCAGCCCAGATCACGTGATCACTATTTCGCGCTTAAAACCGAGTTCGAGAAATACGAAAACACAAACCGAAGCAATATTACAATATCGAACTATGATGACATATAGACTACACAAATATTACATATATATTACACATGGATTACATAAAAATTATATGGACTACATGATGATCACATGATGATTCCATAAAGATTACATATTACCAATAGAGTACATAGATTACATGATGATTACAAAGGGATTTCACGAAGATTACACCAAGGCTGTCCCAGGATTGCATGAAGTGGTTACCCCCTCGACTTCAATGATGATAACAAGAAAAGTTTACTTTTCTGTGATGATAAGGAAAAAGTTTACCTAACTGTAGACTAGAAGTTCATTATGTACATTTCATTAAATTTCATATTTTCGTACTTACTCCACGATTTTCTGCAAATTTATGTACTATTTATTTTCAGTTAGTAGATTACGCTTAAAAGACGTGTTTGGACCGGTTTCAAATAAGTATACGTAATACAGGGACGTGAAACTTTCATCGTAAAAATACGTCTTAAGGTTACACTGTACGGCTCTTGGAATATTTATTTATAGTTTAATTATTTTGAAATTTTTTGAAATTTGGAGGTTAAAAAAAATTTTTTGAACTTGCGAATTTTGAAATATTTGAGAAAACTGCGAAAAATTGTATGTTTTATTTTTTTGTGAAAAACTACAAGATCAAAAATCTTTAAAATAATTCAGTTAACGGAAAACACATTTTGATGTTCATGCCGTTTTTTAGTCAAATTGAACCTACAGTTTTTAAATTTGTACAAAAAACGTGTTTTTCATAAGAAAGGTTAATATTTTAACTTTGTTAGTACATTAGGATTATAAAAGAAATAAAATTCGACGAATTTACATTATTGTACGGACAATTAACAATAACCAGTTTAAAATATTTCCAAAGTAACTTTTATATGTCGTCGAGAAGTGGCGTGACCTGTTGCCGACAAGTTTAAGTGTAAACGTTAATTTCAATAGCTCTTACCAAAACCTATTTTTCATAATGAATTATGCTAGTTACCAAAACAAAATTTTATCACAAACACAATATCGTTTTACACAAATAAAGAACGTAAACAATGGTTGTAAACTATTAAACGCAGAGTGACATCTCACGATACAGAAACACACCAATTAGCCTTCTCAACTCACTTAAAAAATGTGACTTGCATGGCTAATACATGTGACAAACACGCAAAACTTATACGTGATTTAATTCTGTACTACAAATCGTAATATCGTCAAATCGAAACATCGTATCTTATGATCTGATCGTAGCGGAAGGTTTTACCGATCGGTATTTTGAAATTCTGTAGCTCTGTCAAATTTTTAAAGGTCTAAGTCTGTCTGTAAGGATTTACGAGAAACCGTAAATGCTTGCGAGAATCTGTAGCTTTAAAGCAGCACACAAAATTGCAATCTTTTACGCTATGATTTTACAATCGCTACAATTTGTACACAGATTTGTAGGCTTAGTTTAAAATTTACCAAATTTTTATATGTGTAAAACGTAGTTTTGGTTGCTGGGATGTAATGTAACATTGAGAAATCATACATAATATCATACATACATATACATAATATCAAATATGCATAAATCACAAGCAACCTTGACTCAAGAACAACTAGCCCGATCGAAATGTTTAATTAATCAAATTGCGACGAATAGGCGGTGGGTCCAAGTTTAACAGTTGTGCTCCAATAACCAATTGGGCGATACGTCTAATTTGGGTCTAGGACGTTTCTACTCCAACTATTTCTACGCTAACCCAGTTCGACTCCGGCTGATTCTGTACTATCCGTTTTTATGCCAAAGTTAAAACTAATAGTAAAACCACAGAAAATAATTTTTCTGTGGCAATCAAACTTCGGTTACATATCATTGTTTTATCGTTAAAGAGTTTTCAGAAACATTTAATTTTATCAACAATACCTTGATTTATTGTGCAAAATATTATTGGAATATATAATACAGCAATTTAGATAAATACTTCACAACACTTTTTTTTTTTAATATTTCCGACATTACAACACCACGTAAGTGAAAGTATAGGTTAAGCGATTTGTTAAAGTTAAAAACAAAAGACGTATATGATAAACGATAATAAGTTCAATGAGTTCTGTCTAAAATGAGATATTATTTGGGTACGAGTAAGTCACTATGATAAAAAGCAAGGTAATCGAGTTTGACTGTTTACAGAAGATTAATTTCACACAGAATAAACTGAAGACAACGTTTTTTAGTTGGACACGAAACCCTAGGCAAGAACTCTCAAAACCACATAAAATAATTAAAAATTAGTTTGACGTTTTGTTTGAAACTGTTCATACAGGAGAAACATTCTAAATCATAACAGTAAAGAACTATAACGATTAATATGTGTTTGGTTTTCATTTTCATATAATCTAAACTTTATTATGACATTTTTAATCGTAGGTGTGTCTAGATCAATATCTGTGCGAGTCTGATTCTAGATCATTTATTAGTAACGAATTAAAAAAAATGTACGTTTTACATAGCAACTTAATATTAATATTTTTTTTGCAAAATAACCAAGAATAATACATAATTTACGGCGTAGAACCGGTCAACGTAGAAACGCTGGCTATGAACCGGCGGCGTAGAAAGGTCTCATACCGGTCTACACTTGGCGTTTTGTCCTGCAACTGTAAGTTAGGCGTTGTATGCATGATGACTACATCACTGCAAAACTTTGGTGAAATATCCTGTGCCGAGTATTTTATATCAATTTAATTTTAACCCAAAAACTAATGATAAATAGTATCGTGGAATTAAATGGGCTAGGTAGCAGTAAAACAATGTATTTTTCATATTTTGTAACAAAATCGATAATTGGAAAAGCTACAAGGCGCTTACATAAATATTACAATGAAATACATCCAGGTATACCATTTGACTGTTTTTCAAACTTCCCATAAATGCAAATACAATAGTAACTGCAAACAAATACCTGACGCTAACATGTATATAACAAATGTAAATGAAATTGTATAACAAACGATATATTTTTAGATGAGAAATTTTAACATAACAGAATTTCAAGCCCAATATAAAATAATTAAAAAACTAAAATGAGCGATATAAATAAAAACTATTTACGTAAAATTGTGTTACTCAATAAAATTGTTTTAAATTAGTTTATGAAAACGAGAGTATTTGGTACAATTTTGGGAAATTTACACATATACAACATTTAATTTCTTTTATTTGGGTTATTAAATCATTTGTTTTTTTTTCTATTTTGGGTCCCTTACAGAGCTATAAAAACATCCAAATAAGTTCTTTTATAGAAAATTGAATTCTTTTATAGAAATAGAACAATTTTTATTCGAACGGTGGTAACACTGATTTGATATTAAAAAACGTTCGGCGTGCGTTAATTTAAATCGTAATTAATGTTCAGTAGATTTATTTATCTACTTATTTTTAATTCCACTCATTTTTTTAAATTAAACGAATGATAAATGTAGTAATCAAACTTAAACTAGCATTTAAACCCAAGTTTAATGAAAATATTGCACCCTAGCAATTATACTTCAAAATTCCTTAAATTTAAAAACTCGCGAAATTTTATTTTAAAATCAATCTGAAAAGCCCAAAATAGAAAAAATAGTATAAAGAATTCGTTTAAGAAGGTATTTTAGAAACTCGTACTTTCGAAAACGAGCGGCTCGTTTTCGAAAACTGTACTCGTCTTATAAAATGCGTCTTCTGAAACTAGTTCTTTAATATACTATTAAACATACAAGCAGTTAAACTGACAAACTTTTAAGTTCCATAAACTAATTTAAAATAGTGATTGTTACTGTGATGTTGATGGCCCTGGAGAACCGTTTCGTTTTTTAACCATTCGCTTCAAATCGTCGAAGTAAGTTAATTGCGACTCTGCGAGACTTGCGCCATGACTGTTTCATCCCAATCTTGATAATCTAATATATCAAAAATAATTATTGCTAAAATTCGATTAATTAATTACCGGCGGCACTAGAACTACCGCTCACTTGAGCGTTAATTGGTACAGACCCATCAGTTGCTTCATTGTGATTATTAGAATCAATTCCGTAAGACTGGTAAGTGGGCGTTTGTGTGGGATCTTTAAGTATCATCTGATTATAGTCTGTATTCTCGAAAGCAGTTAATGTGGTGGTAGGTTCTACACCTACTGCAGAAATACGTGGTGAACCTGTAAAGTGACTGTTTAGGAGAAAATCGATTATGGGCCACTCATACCAGTGTAATTTCTTGGTGATAGATTTCCCATTGGTGACATAGAGTCTTTTAGGTGACACAGATCCTCGTCTTGATGTTCTTGGACTGGAACACACCGCAGAAGTAACAGTTGAGCTGCTACCAGCAGCGGCGCTAGGGGTTGAATGACTTTCTGCTTTTAAACGACGCTCAACATCACGATAAAATTGAATGTAAGACTCCTAGCCACCTGCTCCTCTATTGCTTCATTAGTAGCTTCCCAGTCAGTTGCCTTAATTTTATCTTCTAACATTGTCTGCAAAATTATGAAGCAAAGGGCTCTCAATTTAAATAATACTGTATATACCTGCTCTATAAGAATGTCTTCACTTTGACGCACCGCATCGTGTATATCTCTTCTGTCTAAATCGCATCTGGTACAATAGTTGGGTAAGCCTAAACCAACCAATACTGAGGGTTTCTTAGGATTGGTTATAGAATTATAGTGACACATTCTATGATACGATACTCGAATAGGTTCATAGGTGTTCATACTAGATGCATTGAATATATTAATTGGTTCTGTAATTACAAATTAAAAACACATTTGCAGATATTAAACAAGCATTTCGCAAAGAAGACCACAACGTACTGATACTAACAAACGTGTAAGAAAGTATCGAAAGAGCGCGGCGACATAAAAATTTTTTCCTGAAGAATAAAATAAAGATCTAACAACATCGCAATTTTTGATAGAAAAACGTGAAAAAAACCGATACGTTGTAGAAAAAAAATCCACGTTTAGATAGAAAAAAATGTGTACCGCGAAACAAATTGGAAAATCGAATCATACGATTGTTAAATATATCT
The DNA here is from genome assembly GCA_030710515.1 of Abscondita cerata. Classification (NCBI taxonomy): domain Eukaryota; kingdom Metazoa; phylum Arthropoda; class Insecta; order Coleoptera; family Lampyridae; genus Abscondita; species Abscondita cerata. The sequence continues at coordinate 138,788 of JALBCR010002735.1, forward strand.
GTTAAGCCATTATACGAACGCTATCTGCTTCCTACTATCATTCCTACGTCGGTACTAAACAAGGTACAACAATGAGTGTCACGTGATTGTTATATCTCAGTAATTATTTATCGGAACAAAAAATAGTTTCAATCAAAGTTGTGTATAGGTAATTAAATTACATACTTTTATTTGAGGCAAAAAATGTAAAATAAATATTTTTCTAAATATTCTAAAGTTTATGTAAGTTAACAGCCCTTTTGGCTCGTAGATTATGCCCAAAATCTAAAACATAAGGACTGACGGTCGGCCGATCACCAGACAAAATTTTTTACAACTGTTTCTAAACCGACGAATTACAGTTAGTATGTTACAATGAAGCCAAACAAATTTTTTTGTCGGATGACCAATCATCCGTCCGTATGTAATCAAGTCTTATTTATAATAGTGCACATATACATTTTCTTCAAATAAAAGTTGTTTATAATTTAATTATACACAACTTTTGTTTAAACATTTTGATCCGACAAGTAATTGTTTTAACAATGTCTCCACCAATATTAATTATACAAAAAAAACATTTCACGAAGAAGTCCACATCGCTCTGATACTAAAAAAAATGTGTAAGAGTATCGAAAGTGCGCGGCGACAAAACATTTTGCTCGGAAGAATAAAATAAAGGTTTAACAGCATCGCATTTTTGATAGAAAAAGTGAAAAAATATACAATATATTGTAGAAAAAATCCATGTTTAAGATAGAAGGAAATGTGCACCGCAAAATAAATTGAAAAATAGCATCGTACAATTGTTAAATGTATCTGTTAAGCCATTATACGAACGCTACATTCTTCCTACTACCTTCACAATTGATATTGGTAGAGATATTGTTACAACACTTAGTGTATAAAACATTTAGCTCGAAAAATAAAATAAACGTCTAACAGCGTCACAACTCGCAACTTTCGATTCGTTGTAGGAAAAAAATCAACAATTAAAAAAGAAAATTATAAATTCCAGTAACGGCCAACAATTATTAAATATACCTAACTGGTAAGCCATTTATATGAACACTACGTGCTTTTAGAAAAAATAGTCCAAACAAAAGTTATAGACCATAAATTTTTTTGTATAGTTAATATTGGTGGAGACATGCCGGCAACCAGATTGAATTTTTTTGCGACTTTCCAAACAGAAAATTTTAACACCCCTTTTTTTCACGTTTTGCGACAAGTTAAAAGTTAGTATGTTATAATAAAGCAAAAAAAAATGTTGTACGATGACCGGCTGTACGTCTGTTTGTAATTAAAAATATCAGGAAAATCGCCGGTCAGATTTTTATAAAACTTTGCATATGGGTATTATTTATAATAGTGCAGATATTCATTTTACATATTTGTTCTTCAAATAAAAGTTGTTTATATCCTAATTATACACAACTTTTGATCCGATAAGTAATTACTGAGATATGACTATGACGTCACACTAATTGTTTTAACAATGTCTCCACCAATATGATTATATAAAAAAAGTTATTGTCTGTAACTTTTGTTTGAACTTTTTTTTTTCTAAACCGCAATTTTCATTTCTCTTTCATTTTTAACTTGTCTTAAATGGAACGTGCGCCTACGGTACCTAGTTTTGTCCTGATGTAGGAATGGTAGTAGGTAGCAGATAGCGTTAATAGCTTAGCAATTAGGTACATTTTGTTGGCCGTTACTCAAATTTATAGTTTTATATCACCGCACACCTCTTTACACGGTTGTTAGTATCAGAATGAGGAGTTGTGGCGAAGCGCTTGTTTATAAGATGTGGAGTAAAACCTACCGAAGGAAAAGAAAAAGTAATCACTAAAAACATTTTTCCAGAAATCGTCACTCAAGTAACAAAATATCGGCAGTAAAGTAAATAAAATCGGCACTAAAGAGATACTTTATAGGACGATTTTTAAGTTCAGCATTTTTTCCGGTAGAGATGTGTTAAAACGTAAAACTTAAACTCGCGCATGCGCGGTGCAAACATTTATCATAAAAATGAAAACAGCTGATTACATTTACTCCTTACAGAACTTTAAAAAATTGTCCAATTTTATTCAAATTTGCGATTTCGGAAAAAATATAATATGTATCTCGGTACTAAAGTTCTTTTCATGACTCACGTGCTTTATTTGGTTTCCTCATGTGTTAGACACAACATTTTTTCCACGACATTCCCCAAAAAACCAACCTAATGAAAGAAAAACTATTAATAGTTAACGTAACTTATTGTTACAGGATGTTGTCACATAGTCTTACATAAAAGCAAAAAGTCAACAATGGGTGGGTCGCAAGTCACAATAGTCTCGCCACAGTATTTAGTCTGTGGTTTCAAACTGTCATAGCGCAACGTTGCCATCTGGCCGTAATTCGAACCAATAAATATACGGTAACAATATTTAAAAGTCGAAATAAGATACTAAATTAAACAAAAGTGACTGAATAATAAATTCATTTGTTTAATTAAGTTCTAAGGTCACAATTGTAATAATACATTCTTAAATTTTTTTGCAACATGACATTTTTCCTCACAAGTGAGGGAATAGTCATTTACGTTAAACAGATTCTTTTCGGGAATTAGTGCCGGCATTGGCACAAATTTCAGAATACTGTTTACATACAAGTAGCGTATGCTATTTTTGCACGACCTTTTCTAAATTCGTACTTTCAAATTTCTGATATTATGAAATTCAAACCACAAAATTAATTAGTAAGCTGTGGCTATAATGCAAATGCACATAATGCATACATTTTTGTCATCCAGTTAACCTATTTAATTGTCAAACTTTTATTTGAAGATTTGAATTGTTTTTCGGCATTTACAAAAATACAAGATGCGTAAATTGCATTCTAAATAACGAACAATGTAAGTACATGAACAATTTGTGTGTACAACGCACGCTAGTGGTTCTATCTACATAAAAGTGACAAATAATATACAAGCTGTCGTTCGTCATTTCAAATTTTCAATTATTACAGATCTGAAGGAGTTTTCACTATAGTAGGGGTGTAAAGTGATTTTTGTAACTGAAATTGTGTGCTTATGCAAATGTTTTTGTAGCAAAATGCTCTACTAACTCAGTGTTTGACATTTTTAAACACTTGTAGCGTAATTTGTTGTTTCGGCATGCGTATTGACTTACTTATCTGATAATTTACATGCACTGAGTGCAAAAAATCAATTTTCCTCACTATTTGTAGAGAAGAAACGTCTGTTTTCTAAGTATGTCATGGAAAAAAACACATTCGTCATGAAAAATCAAACTTTAGTGCCTTCATACATAAATAACTATTACCTGTATGATAACAATAAACTTCAATAGTGCGATTATACATTTCTGATAAAGCTTGAATTTCTAAATGATTTCCATGAACATGCCATCCGCGCTTCCTCTCAACGTATTTATGAAAATCTTCAGTTACATATGGGGCAAAAAAGTCTTGGTTCTTGACAATATAATCCATGCACTGTGATCTAACGGTCAAATGTAATTCTTGATCACCATAAACCTGATCTGCAATAGCTCGAAACAAACAAGCACCATCCTCGGCATTTTTTTATTTATACCCTAACTTAAGTAAACATCGTGAAAAGTATGCATCTCTCTAAAATAAACAATTGGTATCACTCTAACCCCATGTTGTCTTACTCTGGCCCATTCTTCTGCAGTTGGAGAGGCAATTGTCACAGGTCGTCGTGAATCATATTCATCTTCACTATTACAACCACTGCCATCTTCATCAACATACATTAAATCTTTTTTGTCGCAATTGCATTTGAAGGTTCTACAACGACGTTGTCATTGGGAGCTGATGAATCACTTGATTCATTACTTTCATTTTTACTTGTTTCTCTTACTTTGGCGATCACGTTTTTCGCTCTCTTCTCAACTCACGCTGTTTCTGGACGTTCTCTTCTCTTTGCTCCCGAGCGGTAGTGATTGAACTTTCTTTATACAATTTTTGTAATTCTTTTCTTTCATTACCATTACCGCTATTATAAAAAAATTAAATTTAAGTAGTAGTAATATGCACAACTGACTTACAAAGTAAATTGTCTTCGTGTTGTAGTTGCTTGATTCAGATGTCCCACTATGTTCATCTCTATGTCGTGAACTCCTATCCTTAGAATTCTATACACAAGAAAAATTGAATCAGTAACAGTTACTTTAACCTTATAGTTTTATAAAATTAATGTGATGTAGAATGTAAATGTTCAAATAAAACAATGAAGAACTTACACTAGAGTTACCATTGTCATTACTTTCATCGTTGCTATTATTACTAACTGCCCGTTTCGTGGGCAGTATAGTCATGTTCAATTATAATTAACCAAAAGTTTTATTTCGATCAAAACACAGAATAATCGCATTATTGAATTAATACAAAATATTATGACAATACAGCTGTTTTGCTGCTGTTTTCAATTCATTCAGTACTACCAACAGTAATTTCGTAAAATTCTCTTAATAAATAACTGGGTTCGCACAATCGGGGGACTTTAAAAAGTCCATTCCCAAGCGTTTTAAAAGTAGACATTAAGTTTGGACTTCTTTTAAATGTTAACAATTAGGCATTTGCATGTGACGTCATGCCTTGAAGATCATTTTAGCTTGGTGTACAAACAAACAGCTATCATTAGCAACACATTTTGTGAAGTGTGTGTTTATTGTTTGTATAAGATAGTATGTTGTTTAGTATAGTTAAGTGTGGTAATACATCTTTGGGTGATAAAAATGTACATTAAATTTAATGTTTCGTCGACCGTGCATTTATGACTTACATTAATGTAAACATGAATGACACCTATTAATGAACGATTTTAGTATAGGCAACTAAACATACATATGGAGTAAATTAAGTAATTGTTTAACCAATATCGTCAGTGAAGACGAAAATATAAATAAAAATCTGTTGTAATTTGTAGTAAATGAAATTTTAATAATAACAAATTGACATTAATCTACTAAGTTATAATAAATGTTCAATTTGTCCACACAAACATTTTGTACTGTACACAACATTCTGATGATAATGTTTAATGACATTTAAAAAGAGTTCAGCTCATCAATTTCACAAACTATTCTCTCACACAGTTCTTCAACATTCTTTACTCATTGTTCAAAAGTTAAATTTTTCAATCAAACAAGAAAAAGTAATGATCCTAAAAATATCTTTGGAGGTCTAGTGGAACCACTTCAACAAAATTACTTTTCTTAGTATACATGTGCATGTTTTGTGAAATTGCAAAACTGCAAAGGTGAAATCAAACCTCATCAATAAAGAATCTTACATAAAAGTGTTGCCAAACTATTGGACAGTATTAAACAGGTATAGAATAATCAGTCTTAATTAGTTGGTGGACCGCTTGCACATGGTAAGGACATAAACAAATATCTTTCTTTGGTATGATGAGAAGTCGTTGTCAAAAGAATTATCAAAGAGAAAGCTCAGAAAAAAGTAGAAACGACGATATTAGGTTATGTTACATACTTCAAAAATTCGGTGGTAAGTTAACAAAAGCACAAAAACGGTGATCTCCAAAGGTGTATTCACAACCAGCATATCTTCTCTAGAATTATTAAAGCATAATTTTAATATAATTATAAATTACGGTCGACGTAAAAGTCGTGTAACTAACTCGTGAATTAATCGGCGATTAAGGTTAACAATCTCAAAATTAACGTGTCAGCGAAAGCGATTGTTAATCTTCCTTAATTATTAATACAAAGATATTTTTTCAATAATGCATAGTTGTAAATACGTTCTTGCAATGCGGGATATTGAAATTCTTTAACTTTAAAATTCATTCTAATGTACAAACTTATTAATGATCACTTAATCGCAATTTAATTATTGTTTGTCAATATGTTATCAAAAAAAATAATCCAGGTCACAATTTATCACTTTGCATTTAATATCTGACGAAGTAGGTACTCACACACGCCTAAAGTAACTAAAGTATCGCACAACAAACCCTCTCGTTATCGTTTATTAACGAGTAAAGTTTATATATTTTTTTTAATCATTGTATTTTGGTTTTCTAAGTGAGTTAAATTATTAGACTTAATAGAAAGTCAAACTTTAATTTCTTTAATTTCGAATCAATCCTGAAGTGTTCTATTTTATCCTTTGTGAGAAACTTTATGTAAATTTGAAAAGCAAGGTGGCTGTTAATAAAACCTGATAACTTGATTTTGACATTCCGGATAAACTTTTACCCTCTCTAATAAAAGTGAGAGGCATTTCTTCAAAACTTACCACCTACGTACGACTATCATCGTGTGCGTCTATTTGACTGTTTGATAGTGTAACACGTTTTTGTATCAAAATGGTCTCGCCGGTCATATTGAAACCCTTAATTATTTTTATTTTTCCAAAATTCCTTTTTGAATACAATTTTGTGTATCCTAATCCATACTAGACTTCGAGATCTAAATGTCTTGAACTTTCTATCGAACTACACTTTTACCCATACCATAACTTTTCTCTTACTAAACCTATAATTAATCAAATTCAAATATTATTGCTGACAGTCTTAGCAGAGAGCGAGTTACTTGGCATTTCATACCACCACGATCTCCAAATTTCGGCGGAATTTAGAAGCGGGCATAAAAAGCACAAAACACATTTAAAAACGTGTTATTGGGAATCAAATTTTAAGATATGACGAATTTTATACAATATTACTTCAAATTGAAGGTGTCCCAAATTCCCGTCCTCTTTGCCCACTTTCCTCAGACCCAAACGACCTGTCAGCACTGACCCCAGCACATTTTTTAATCGGCAAAAGCATTACTGCTATTCTGAAGAAAACCTGACCAACATCGCGAAAATCGGTTAAACAATTTCCAACGATTGCAAGCCATCGTTCAACATTATTGGAAAAGGTGGCACAAGGAGTACCTATCAGAGTTACAAACTGTCGAAGTCACATTAGTTTATACTACTCCATTCCAAATACTGTACATCACTACAATAGCACTTTAATCAATTGTTTTAAGTCAAATTATATATAAATTGATTTGTATAAAGTATGATATTTTCTTTTCAAAACTTTGCACATATTATAATTAAAAGAGAACTATTAAGTTTTTTCTCTGATTAGTTACTATTTAACATTTTATAATTCTATTTCTGTATTAATTGATTTTACTTTAAGTTGATTTTGATAATTATACTTGTATTGATTAATTACGAAATTCCGACGGTATTGAATCGCCATGTTTTTTTTCGGATAAATTACGAAATTCGTATCTGTGAAAAACTAGGCTTAAGACGTTATTTATTTACTACGTCTGTTATACAATCACACATATAAATCGCATTCAAGTACTTAAAGAACTTTGTATATGAAAATGTAGTAAACAGAGATTATGTATTTTTGTACACTGGCAAACTAAAATTGTCACTGATGCAAATGCTTGATAACTGCACAATTTTTATACTGTAATGTTTGATTTTAATTTTATGTCGGTAATTATTCTATGTAATGTTTTAAAAATTATAATGTACCTGAAGGAGTTTTCACCTTCTGAACACGAAACTTGCCACATAATAATAACTTTGTTTCATTATTGCCTCGTCCTGGATAACATTATTTTGATTAAAAACTGTAACCTTGAGAGTGGCGCCCGTGATATAGGAATTTTACATGGGTGGACGGTAAGCAGAAGACTTTGAAGTTTATGGAGTAAAGATTTTGCGGTAAAACCGCATACGCGTAAGGTTGAATTTAATCAATCAACCGATATTCCTCAATGAATCGTTAGCCAAAGCCGATTATTGTCTTAAAACTTGAAATGTTTATTAAACATAAAATTTTAAAGTCATTACAAAAAGCATATCACACCAGTCACTATACTTTTCCACAGATTCTTTGTTACTTTACATTAAATAAAATACATTACATTCTATACGACAGATAGACGCATAGTAAAATTGATTTCCACTTTTCTTACTAACTCAAAAGCAATAATCTTGTCCCAAAGCAAATTTGACTAACAGATATTACTTTTTGATAAGTTGATGTTGATCAAAATCAAAAATACTTTAAGATCCTCTACTTTTAATTTGTCACCGCACCATCAAATTTATTAAAGATATTATGACGTAGTCGTCCAAAAATGATTCTTTGTCGAATATGTTTTTTTGTCAAATAGAAACCTGAGATAATACTGGTGTTCAATAGCACAAAAACAAAATACACAAAATCTACTCTATTAGGTAATCAACAACTACAAAACATAAACTTAATATCCAAGTGGTAAGATTAACGTAGTATAAAAGCGAAAATACTGACATTTCAAAAAAAACAACAACTCCCTATAAGCACTGAAATTGCGACATCAAGGAACAAACTCATGCTCGACCACCATTGAATTACAGACAGCACGGGTGATATTGGAGAGTTGCGGATCAGTTTAGTTGATGGAACTAGTGTTATCCAACTAATTAAATTTTCTTATTGTTTTTGTATCAATAAACAGCCACGGGTCCAGCTCTGGAAAAATAGTGTTTAGTAAACATTTTACTTATACAACGTTTTCAGTTCCCTACTAGCGCCTACAAAATTAGTCGCATTATCTGAATATATATTTGATGTTCTACCTCGTCTAGCCACAAATCTTTTAGCGTATCACTAAACGCTTTTGTTGTTAACTCGAGGTCAAATCTAAATGTACAGCCTTGGTACTTAAACAAATAAATAAACATACATAAGCTTTGACGGTTTTCGCATTACGTGTTTTCGATCTTTAACTGAAAACGGCCCAGCGTAATCAACTCAACATTTTTGAATGAAGAAAATTCAGTACTTATTCTTACGTCGGTAAATTTCCATTAAATGAGTGACAGCTTTGGGCTTAGATTTGAAACACGCAATACATTGTGTACAATTTTTATATGCACTTCCTTGAGGTAAATTCTAATATTTTTCTTATGAATACAAAATTTTGAGCACCACAATGCATAAGTCTGATATGTTCATTTTGAATAATGAGCTCTGTTAATTTATGCTTTGAGATAATAAAATTTTGATGTTTTTTATCAAATGCATATTTTGAATTTCCAATTCTACCCTCTACCCGAATTAACTTATTATGCACAAACGGATTTAAGATTAACAGCCAACTTTTCTTACTTATTTCTGTCTTACTGGCTAAATCATAATATTCTTTGGAAAATCTTGTATTTTTTGAATTTTTTATTAAAATACTTAACGCACTTTCTAATTCTTGGGCCGTTAAGGGTCCAAATTGTCGAGTTTCTGCAGCCGCTTTTGCGTTACTCACAAATCTTAATATATAGCTCATTATGTTGAATTTTGCTAGTGATGAAAATCTATTAATTAGGTTAAAGTTACTAACTTCAATGGAAACACATACTACTGATCTCTTTGGGAATATCAAAGTTTACAATGTTATGGTTAAGATTCCATTGGTAATGGTCTGTAAAAAGTATTTAGGATCATGCTACCATAACTTTGAATTCATCAAATTTTCGGGACTTATACCGCGAGACAATAAGTCAGCAGGGTTCTCGTTTGACTTTACATACTGCCAATTACATATTAACATTAGTTATTAATTGTATTTCGCTTACTCTATTCGCAACAAATGTATTCCATCTGCTTGGCGACCTTCTAATCACGCCAAAGCAATCATTGAATCTGTCCATAAATATATATTGTTAATTTCAATTCATACAGAATCAATAACTACCTTAATTAACCTGGCTACAAGAACAGCCTCGCATAACTCTAAACGCGACAGGCATATCTTTTTTAAAGGCACTACTGTGATTTAGCACATACTAAACTTGACGTTATAACTCCGTTAGTATTTACCACGTATATACCTACACACAAGCTTCATATGCCCTTTCAGGACGCATCTGAAAAACACCGTGTAGTTGTACGATTGCATAACACCCATTCATAAAACGAAGCGGGATGCGCATTGAATTTATAGTACTTAATTGTTCCTGAAAAGTCATTCATTTGAGTGTTAATGACTCGGGCACAGTTTCGTCCCAATCTATGTTTAACCTCCAAAGTTCTTGAATAATTAGTTTGGCCACAACTACAACCGACCTAGTAAACCTAAAGGGTGATAGATTTGTGACATAACAGACAGAATAGCTCTTTTGAATATATTATTCTTAGCAAAATTAATTATAGAATACTGGATAATATCATCTTTAGCGTTCCAAAAGATGCCTAATGTTTTATTATTTTCTTTTCACCTATGCGTAAAATAGTTGAATCTAAATTATCATTTATTTTAAAATTAGTTAACCATGATGGATCATTGCATAAACCATTTTTCTTAAATCAAAACCTCTTTTTGACAACACAAGTGTTATTTGTTGTTCTATTTCCAAAATTTCTTCTCTTGTTTCCGCTCCGGAATAGCTTAGCGAAACGAGTCACTTTACCTTTCGTGATACCACGTTTTACTTTTAATGCGTCTCCCATTATCGTAAATTTAGATAACAATAAATAATCAAATTGAAAGTAAAATTATAAAGGATAAAAACTTACGGAACTGAAGGAATGGATTGAACAGTTTTTTCCTGCTTCTTGCCGTTACATCAAATTGGTCGGCTTAATAATTTTCTTACTTTTCTTGATTATTTTGATTCATTATCCGGTCGATTGGACCATGTTAATTCTAATTTTTAATAAGTAGACTGTGGTTGAATTATTTACCTGCTACGCTTACACTTCTAAGACCTGAACCAGCTTGTCGTCGCCATTCCCTTTAGCATTATGAGTTTAAATTATTCAATTCTTATTTTACAAAAGTTTAGGGTTACCAACCTACAAATAATATTAGACAGAAGTAACAAAGACTGTTCACCATGACTTGCCGGATAACAACGATACATTTTAAAAACAGGTATTTTAAGTATTTTCTCAAAACATTTTCTAAGAGTGATATATAGTTTTGTGTGTAAAGAGCCCAAACAATGCTACAATACTCTAACGCACAAGTGAATAGAAAAGTTTTAGTATACAATTAACATTAGAAAAGTCTATGGTATTTCTTATTAAAAATCCTAACGACCTCATTGCTTTATTTGAAATATCAGTTATATGATCAAAGAATGATAACTTACTATCTAAGATTATACCTAGATCTACAATTGAATTACAGTTTTTTATAATGGTGCCTTCTAAATTGTAATGGAGTTGAAAAATATTAATTTTTTTTGTAAACGTGATTTTATACACTTTTTTATATTTAACTCAAGACAATTCACCTTGCACCAATTTTTTTATTGATTCAGACAATTTTTGCAATTCAAAATAATCTTCAGGAGAAATGATGATTTTTGCTAGTTTTAAGTCATCCGCATAGATGGAAACTTTGCAAGGCATATCTTTCGTAACATCATTATAGAAAATAATAAATAGTAAATGACCTAAATTAGATCCTTGCGCAACTCCGCTGATAGCTTCAAAAGTTTCAGAACTATAACCACCATATTCAACATATTGCAATCTTCCAACAATTAGGGCTTTAAATAGAGATATCGTTTTCATTTTCTTATTTACAAAAGACCAAAACTTTTTCGGATTATGTACTAACTGATTCTCAGTTGAAAATATAATTTTTTTTTATATTCATTTCTACTTTCTCTCTGTATTTTTTGCCTAAGGTCCTTAACTAGATGTAAGTGTGATAGAAACTTATTTTTCTATACTGATTCTAGTGTTTTTATTATTTGCTTTTATCATTAATATAATGGACTTAGTAAACCACACAGAAAATTTTTGAGATGTATAGGAACGTCTCTGAAGTGGTACATACGTATGTAATATCTTATAAAGCACGTCATAAAAAGTTGAACATGCATCATTGGGATTCTTATGTGAACGGAGATGGACCAATCCGTTGTTGATAATGCAGCATACAAACCTGGCAAATCAGTTTTAAAATAATTTTATTTATACAGATCGAAAAATCAGCGAGGTTTAGAGACAATAAGACTTAAGCTAATTTCCAGACATGGATGATGAACATCCTCAGTCACTAATGGAAATGGGTGCTTAACTACATTTATATTCAAATTAGCAGTAGATAAGATGAGATCCAGAACTCTCATGTTAATATTCAATAATATCTTATTGTGCTGAATTAAATCATTCAACGAGATTAACTGGGCGAATAAACATTAATAAATTCTGTTAAGTTAAATCCTTGCATACATTCATTTAATTCAGAATATTAAAATTTCTCCACACACTAATATCAAAGAAGAAAATCCAAAGTTATTCTAGAAACTCAAACAAAATTGAATATACGTCAAGTGTTGTCCTAGGAGTATGTATATAACAATCAAAGTATTTCTTGACTATCAGAATAATTCTAAGTCTAATCTACAACCGAACAGCATGACACCAAATTCTAAGTTTAGCTCCAATTATATTTGGATTTTAAAGCTGCTAACACCCACCACCTTTTGTTGCTTAGTCTGTCACATCTATATACAGTGTAATCTGTTCAGCAATAATCCCCCCTGAAGTTTCCATATTAGAAAAAAATATCCCGTACCTAACATTCTTTCATTTGTACTTTCTTTTTCTTTTACTGATATTTGTTTTTTTTACAGTAAATATAAATACGAAGATCTTTCTTGCGATTCACCGCAATCATCCATAACTGTAGGTTAGAAATAACAGAGAAACAAGAGAAGAAAGAGAGGAAATACGATTTTGCATGCGAACTTCGGACCGAGTTAAAATAATTTTAATGTTCTCCGACCGCTATGTTTTTTCGGACAAAAATTGCGCAAGTTCGTATCTGTGAAAACTAGGCTTTATAAACCGTAGGGGCAAATACATACCATTAGATAAGGACCATTTAAATAGGTTTTTAATTTAATCTAGTTGTACATTTTTATCGCGCAAAGATGTACCACCATACTTCAAAACTCTGTTGCTAATGATAACCTATTGGTTTGTCTATAATGACACAGCTGCTTATTTGTACACCAAACTAAATAATCTTCAAGGCATGACGTCACATGCAGATGCCTAATAGTAATTATGAGTTTAATCACAGTTTAATCTTGATTAAATATGTCCCGACGAGCTAGTAACCACTTCCACATAGAATCTTGTGCCACAACAATTGCTACTATCTTCATTCAGGTTTCTCAGTCCTGTCAAGCAACGTCAGTTGGTGTCACTATAATTTAATTTTGCTGATGTTAAAGAATTTACAATGTTAAAGTCAGTAATTATCGTTGTTCTAGTTGCTAATTATTATGTAAAAAAAAGAAACGGGCAATAATCAACAAACACTGAACTAGTAATAATTTATCTACCCAGTTAGTCAAAATTAGCGCACTATAACCTTGAAAAGTTCACCGGTAAAGATGCAAAGACGAAGTATATCGTAATGTTAGAAACGATATACGTAATTTATGTATATATTCGCAAAAGATTCCTACAAAGAAGAATTCAAAATTACGAAGCTCTCAAAATGAGCATATCAAGCTTTAGCATCAAACCAAATCATCCTGTAGCTGCAACAGAACGAGCACCATTAATGAATTTGTTCTCACAAATATCTATTTCATATCCAAGCAGCATTGTACAAAAGTACAAGCAACTAATACGTTAACTTTGCAAAATCATTATTTCTATTCTCCATATTTGACGATAAAACAAACAACTTCGGTGATCGTTAACACTAGAAGCATTAGAGAATATTTCCGGTTAAATCTTGTGAGTCATTCGGTTCTAGTATTACATATGGACTTTTACAATGATATCGTCGATTTACTATAGATCATATGACTGTTCATTTTGAGAACAACGCTCCATTTCTCACTGTGACTTCGTTAGAACGTCTTATAGAAGTTTCTCATTTCAAATATTGCTGTAGAAGAAAATATTGACATTTTACACACAGGTGCCAAATTGAAAGGATCATTTTCACGCTAACGATTACCAAAGGGACACAAGTAATACGCAACACAGTATTAAATCCTATAAAACTATTTTACCAGCTGCTGAACATAGTGTTTATTATAGAGACAGTAATGGCAATATTTCTACTCCTCGCAAGTGAGAACAAGGAAAGATTGGATCAGTTAGAATTATGGCCCTAGGTATCCACTTTTGGAGGATGGAGAAGTTCATATATGTTAGGTTACAGTGTTCCCAGCTATCAGTACCTTTTTAAGGGAGATAATAATAAATATGTGCTTCGTATGAGACTTATTGATAATGTCTTTGATGACATGAACGTTGACTAATTAGAAACCAATGTTGTTTTGCCTGTGGAGTTACTAATATAAAGCTCAGCACGCCTTATGAAGTTGAACGTTTACCTGACTCTATTGCCTACAAGTACTTAGATACCAAAGGTAGGCCGATAATTAGGTTTTCTAAGAATAATTTAGTCAGAGCAGCATATTCAAGATCTAGAAATATCGTGATCAGTGGCAACCTTTACTTTCCTACATGAGCCTGTTTTACTATCCATTGCCTTGTACATGCTGTTTATAATAGTCATAATTTACGTTAGGTTCTGATTTTTCCATATCAAAAACCTGAACCTGTGAAAACACAATAATTCACTTTGCAAATTTTGCAAAAAACAATTCCCTGTTATTTTGTTGTTATTATTAATTCACAATAGTGTTAAGTCTGTTGAATAAATTTTGAACATTCAAGTATTTGTAAATTTTGCATTAGTGTACACTTTGTCAAGTTGAAGTAATACAATAAATATTTTCTTTGTAAAGCTTTTTTATATTTCATTTCACTGTAGATTATTAATAAATATTGTCCCAGTTTCTAAAGGAGGTTTAAGTGATTGCTTAAGAAAATAGCTTCTGAAAAACTATTGAAAGATGCTAAATTAATTTGTTGGAAGAATGGGGTCAGCCGAATAAAACTAAAACTTAATAAACTCTGTATTACTTTAAAAACTACAAAGGAATAATTTAAAAAAGGATCCATATTTATTGGAGTTGAATGTGAAGAGAATGGTATTGGTACAAACCTGCAAAGTAAAGTTGGAACCCCCCACTTTGTGCAAATTGAAAAAAAAATCATTGACAATTTAGCACTAATTTGTACTGAAATAGATTCACTGGTAATACTGATTTTAAAGTGGGGTGTTAACTAGAACACAAGTTAGCACCCCCCACTGTGTCAAAATCAAATTTCAACACTAATTCTAAACAACCTTGCATTATGCACTAATTCCATAATCGCAATAATTAGTTAATAATCGATTTGTTTTACATAAATTCATCGCATTTAACAGTTTCGGCAAGAAATTTTAAATAAAAAATGGACAATTTTATATCCAATTTAGGACTAATTAGTCTCCACGATGATTTATTTATAATGTCGCTAAATAAATTATAATCAATTTTTAATCCATATCTACAAGGTTATTCACGGAATATTACAGCCAAACTATTTAATAAAATTGGGAAAATATATCTGGGATTGATAGAGACTTATAGGAGCAATATTTTAAAAATTACTTTCGAAATATACAGGTGTCCCAAAAATACACAGAACGTATCAAAGTTGTGTTTTTCTTATGGAATGCCCTGTATATTAATACATTTTCAGTTTCTACGTTCAAAATAAGAATGGATTTTATAGAGGTTTGCCTTACTTAAACCTAAAAAGTTTTTGAGATATTTTGTATTTTATGAAAAGTCACAATTTTACCGATTCATATCTCAGCAACTAATATCTTTTTCCAAAACTAAATTTGCACTAGGGTCGATGAATTGATCAGATTTTTATGTAGAACTTGTGAAAATTCCACCAGCATATACAGGATGTGTACAAAATAAGATTAATTAATGATATGTTTTGAACCGCAATAACTTGCTTAATTTTAAATGGGAACACCCTGTATTTATATCAACAACAAATGTAAAATGTAATTACCTATCAAACAATACTATAGTGTCCTATAGCTAAATGTTCAGGTTGTCATGAAAATGCAAATTTTCATAATGAAGACTGATTTGTCACAATTTTAATATTTATCAAGTAAGCTATACAACTTTGACAGGTGAATATTATGTATTTGTAAGAAGGGAGAAGATTTGCATTGTGTACATTTTATCAACTGTATTAAATTTTGAGAGAAATAAATATGTATAGAGTTCAAAGAAAGGAACACCAACTGCAGCAAATCTATTTAACCAACAGAAAACACCATAAACTGCACCAAAATCGGTATCGCCGATATAACAGCTTAGCTGTTGAAACACGTGTCCGAGTAAAGTTTTTGGTGCAGTTTTTGGTGTTTTTCTGTTGGTTTGATGTATTGAGTTTACAAGAATTTAATAAACGTACAAATTTACTTCACAATAATATTTCTTCTAATGAATTATCTGCTCCACGGATCAATTCCTAAGCTGTTTACAATATTGTAAAATATATTGGTGAAATACAAAAACATTTGCTTAAAAATAAAGCGCCTATTTTTTCATGTCTGTCTCCGAAATTAAACGGGTACTTCTTGACGTCGTAGAGACTTGAAATTCGGCGTGCCGATGGGTCTTGATTTCAAAACCAACGTGAAAATCTAAAACCGAAAGTTTTATACAGGACGGGGGCCAGGGGGTCTTCGTCCGCCATAGGTTTAACATTATTCAGAGAATAATAGTATCAACCTACATGCACGCGGAGTCTACCATTATTAAATTCATGCATTAAAATTTGCCCGTCAAGTAACGGTCTTCTTACAAATACATAATATTCACCTGTCAAAGTTGTATAGCTTACTTGATAAATATTAAAATTGTTACAAATCAGTATTCATTATGAAAATTTGCATTTTCATGACAACCTGAACATTTAGCTATAGGACACTATAGTATTGTTTGATAGGTAATTACATTTTACATTTGTTGTTGATATAAAATACAGGGTGTTCCATTTAAATTAAGCAAGTTATTGCGGTTCAAAAACATGTCATTAATTAATCTTATTTTGTACACATCCTGTATATGCTGGTGGAATTTTCACAAGTTCTACATAAAATCTGATCAATTGATAGACCCTAGTGCAAATTTTAGTTTGGAAAAAGATATTAGTTGCTGAGATATGAATCGGTAAAATTGTGACGACTTTTTCATAAAATACAAAAATATCTCAAAACTTTTAGGTTTAAGTAAGGCAAACCTCTATAAAATCCATTCTTATTTTGAACGTAGAAACTGAAAATGTATTAATATACAGGGCATTCCATAAGAAAAAACACAACTTTGATACGTTCTGTGTATTTTGGAACACCTGTATATTTCAAAATAATTTAAAAATATTCCACCGATAGGTCTCTATCCATCCTAGATATATTTTTCCAATTTTATTGAATAGTTTGGCTGTAATCTTTCCGTGTCGTATGCCGTGAATAACCCTGTATATACAAGGTGTAACAAAAAAATATGTCATAAATTAAAAACCACATATTCTGGGCTAAAAATAACTCGATTAAACCTAACTTACCTCAGTACAAATGTTACAGGGTGTCAAAGTTATAATTTTTGAAAAGTTTTTGGTAATATTTTCTTAATAAAAGCACGATTTTAACCAAATTTGGTATTCAGCAGTTTTTCAGCATGAGAAATCTAAATCTGATCACAGTTTTGATGTACATTGTAGGGGGCGCCACCAGCAGCACTTCGCGTACATTAAAATGTTAATAACTTTTTTTCCCCTCGGTATATTGAATTCTTGTTCGATGATTTTCATTCCTGACGTGGATGAGCTGAAAAAAAGTATACTTGAAAGATGTCGATTCGGCCAACCCTGTTTCAAGAAAATCGACACCGAATCCTCAGTTGTTATCGAGATACGGCCTCTTTTACATTATAAAAAATTCCGAATAACAAAAATAAAGTATAAATGAATTTTTAAGTTATTTGCAGGTTCCAAAATGTTTATTTAATCTTACTTATTTACAAAAAAAAATTATAACTGACACCCTGTAACTTTTTTTACATGCACATTTGTACTGAGGTAAGTTAGGTTCAATCGAGTTATTTTTAGCTCCAGAATATGTGGTTTAATTTATGACCTACCTTTTGTTACACCCCATATATAATTTCCTTGAAATCCTTTTGTCTGTCTGCTTATCATCTCCTCCGAGGTGTTAAAAAAACAGAATACAATTCATTCGGATAGAGTATTTTAAGGAGGTCTGGGATGCAAAGGTTTTTGAAACTCTCAACTTAACCCCTTGGGGGCTGGCCACACTCACTCTCCCCAAACTTCAAAATTTATTTTTGTTTTTATTAGTTATATGTCAAAATTCACGCGTCAATAGGACGTGCTTAAAGCTAGTTTTATATAAAAAAAATAACACACCTTTGAACTAGTGTCGTCTAGATTTTCGGGCCTAAAGGACGTCGTGGAACGGATTCTTTCTAATTCGCTAACACGAGTCTTATTAAAGCTTATTCAATCAGTTTTTATTTTTAGCTAACAGTTTGGTCCAAATAGCAGCTAATTCAAAGTTTTTGTTGTATGCAAAATTGTCATTCGTAAAATAAGAAAGTTGTTACTAATTTTGATAGAAGCGCCAACACCTGTCAAAAATGAGATTATTTTTTAAAAATTTACTTAAGTTGGTCCTTGTCATTCATGTGACGTTCATCAGAATAGAGAAGGGCTATTTGGGATTTGACGCTAATAATTCTTCCATATATTTCAATGTAACAAATCACGTGGAAATGAATTTGAAAATTAGGAAAAATGACAATTCTGTATAAGTTGAATCCCCGGTTACAAAGTTTTCAGAACTTTAGCATATTTATACAATTTAGGGAATTATCTAATGCGATCACGTTTGCAAAGGGCATTCATGAGTGTGGTATCTTCAGTTTTAAATTAAAAAACATATCTGCGCAATACATTTCTTATGGAAATGGTGTTGGCGCGAAACTGCAACGCCCTTCACTGCTATAGCTACCCACACCACGTAATATCTATCTTTCTAAGTAAAACGTCTATTATTATACATTTTGTTAATATATTGAGTTTTGTTACATTCAAATCGTAAGTGACTTTTAAAAATCTAAATTGAACATTGTAAGTTGCCCACATTTTTTGATTACACATACCGTAACCTAGTAATAAATTTCCAAACTTTTTATTTAAGTTTTGCAAACTGCTTTGAATAAACATCAATAGAGATGTTGCTAAATAGCCATCTAGTAGTGAATTTCTTAATGTTATTTAGCGATTTAAGAGAACTGTAAAGTAGTGGCAACTTCTGCAATTTTGTTTATAAATTCATTGTTAGATGGCCATAGTACGAAAACAAGGATATTTCACTGGTTACTGGTTATTAACTTAACCTAATAAAAAAAGTTATCAGATGGTTTTTCAGGATTTTTTCAATTTCAGGTAAACTGGTTCCATGTTTTTTTATTATACTGTTTTTTCCATTATAGTAATAGACAACTACATTAATTGTGACCATTTTTAAATTAAGTCTTATGTAATTATATCAAAAACAATTATTCTAACGAAATATGAAACTATTTTGAGAGGGCATGGTAATGCAGAATAACAATGTACAAAGAAATAAAATAAGGTACGCGGTATCATTGTCTAATTAATTTTTGTGGTTAGTACATGTGTATTAGTAAAACACGGTTTCTGTAGATGGCATGCTGTTGAATAAACCGCATAAACCTGGAATAATGTTGGCATCTGAGTAAGTTGGATTTTATAGTACAAAGCTCGCAGTTATATTTCCAAAAAACTGAAACTTTGGATAAATTGTAGTAGTTCATTTATTATTGTTTGTTTTTATTTAACAACGTACAGAACTTATTTGAAAATAATAATATTGTTTATTACTCAACAGAAACAAGTATCCCAATTACAGAGTAATATTAACTTAAACAAGTTTATACTATAATAAAAGTAACAATGTACTTATGTATGCAAATTTAAAAAAAAAAAATAACTAAGTATAATTTGTTTTATTAAAATTAATATTAAATCCTATTTTCTAATAGCAGAATCTGAATTTCATTTTTAAATTTTGAAAATTCAAATTGAAATAAGTCTATATGGTCAGGTAATTTGTTATATAAAGTAGTCATTTTGAAAACTGGAACATTTAACAGGTAATTGGTTTTCGGCGTAGGTTTTCCATTTTATTAAACTGTATTCTAGGTGTTCGGATATCAACTTTTTCTAATATGTAAGGGTTATCAATTTTTCCCATCAACAGTTTTTCTAAATAACTAAGAAGGACAAGAGTTTTTCTTTGTTCAATTGTTGGAATTTGGTGATAATAGTTATTTAAATATTGGTGACAGTGAAGGAGGTATATGTGATTTTCACGATAATATTTTATTTTTAAAAATCTATACCGAACATTTTCCAACATACGCTTGTATTTGGTGTAAAATGGATACCAAACTATTATAACATATTCCAACTTAGACATTATGTAGCTATTGTATAACGCCGTAATTGCCGAAGTCGATTTAAATTGTGTTGTGGATCTGATAATAAACCCTAAAATTTTGTTAGCACTTTTAACAGTTTTAACCACATGATTAGAGAAGCTTAATTTATCATCGAACCATACACCTAAGTCACAAATACAATTTTTGCACACTAACACAGAATCATTTGAGTTGTATGAGGAGTTTATCGGGTTGATTTTTCTAGTATAGGACCGTGTTGTCTTGAGGATATTACATTCTTAAATATATTTTCGTACAATAACTTTTGAAATATTTTTGCTGGCATATTGAGAATAGATATTCGCCTATAATTTTCAATGTTTGAACGAACTCCGCCTTTGTGTAAAGGTATAATTTTGGATTGTTTCCATAATATAGGAAAAACGCAATTGGCTATGCACTGATTATATATATATATATATATGGTGCAGAGAGTAATTCAATATAGCCTTTGTAAACATAAACAGGTATATTATCCGGACCTGCGGAAATACTTTTTATTTGTTTAGCAGCTTTAATTACTTGACTACCCGTTACAGCAGTTAGGTTACTAACGTAATTGTACAAGTATAGTTTGCTATGTGAATAATAAGAATCAAATCCAGTAGTATTGACGCACTCTTCGACGTAAACAGAACGAAAATAATCCATAAATGTGTTGCAAATTGCTTGACCGCCAGTAATAATTTCTCCTTTTAGAACCATAGATGACGGAATATAACTGCATGTTTTATTCGAATTGATAAAGGACCAAAATAATTTCGGATTTGAAGTAATATTTGTGTTACAATTATTTAAGTAATTACTATAAGCTGTAAACCAACAGAAAAAACACCAAAAAACTTGACTCGGACACGTGTTTCAACAGCTAATCTGTTATCATCAGCGATAGCGATACCGCTGCAGTTGGTGTTCCTTTCCTTTGACTATAAGCTGTCTTAATTTTAGTTTTAATTAATTTTGATTTATTTTATAGTTTTTAAAATCTTGTTCCGAATTAGTTCGAAGATATGATTTCCTATAGAAATTATTCTTCTTTTTAATGTTGTTGATAATTGATTTAGTAAACCGTACTGGGAAACTATTTGAACTCCTACTTAAAGGAACAAATTCTTTAAAGGTTTTGTGTAAAACACTGTAGAATACATTTAAATTACAGTTGTACTCGTCATATACGTTTTCCAGTCTACAGCCTCCAACTTTTTATAAATTGAAATAAAATCAGCTTTTCTAAAGTTAAACTTGTTGCAATTAGTGTTTAAACGTGTCATCTTAAATTTTTTTTGCAATTTTTATACTTACATACATAAAAAACTGGTGGTATAAATCTTCTTTTACTAAAGGATTGTTATCTTTCATAACTACAACTTCATTGTCACTGTTAGAAAGAACTAAATCAAGTATAGAATTAGACGAGTTTAGAACATAGTTAAATTGTTTCAAGTTTAGTAGTTGTGTAAAGTTATTGAATTCATAACTAGTTGACATTTAGTATCATTTATGATTAGCTGAGGAAGATTGAAATCTCCAACAATTAAAATTTTATTGGAGAACAGGAATTGATTAGTAGCTAAGTCGTTGTAAAACTGAGTATAGTCTGTAAGAGATAATTTTGGTGGAATATAAATCACAATAACATACATGAAGCCTTCGGATAGACGTAGTCGAACGCACACCATATCAATATCCACTAAGGTCGTTTGCAGATCAATTTTTATAGTTTCAAAATCATTATTAACCGCAATTAGTACTCCACCACCAGATTTTTTCATTGTTTCTTTTAGATTACGGTCTTCTATATACATAGTAATTTTGATTGAATAATTCAGAATTATGTATACTGTCCTGTAACCTAGTTTCGCATAACAATATTAAATTCCAATCGGACACAATAAGTTTAAATAAAAGTCATTAGTTTTGAATTTAAGCCTCTAACATTTTGATAACATATCGATAATTTAGAAACGGACATATGATTGATAAGTTGTTTTAAGTTTTCGATTTTTAATGATTTTTGGAACACCATTTATATATCGTATAGTAAGGTCATATTCACCATTACACGTTCTTTCCTGTAATTCTTTACGCAAGTTTGTGACGTTTTCCATCTGCATTTTTGTTAAATCAGATCGTATAGAAATTTTACTATTAATCTTTTAATTTCTTATTATTACAAAGAATGTTTATCGCATCATCGTTGTTTTTGAGTATAATTTTTACGGGGCGAGGTTTATCGACGTTGACCTAAACCGTTGATTGAAATATTGGTAAAGATAGTCAACCGCTTGTATTTGCTTGTATCACGGATGCAATTCACATATGCATGTTGGGTTGCGTTTTGTTTACTTTTTTCACCTGTACTGAAGCGCTGTTATAATGTGTACGATTCTTGAAATAGAATAGTTCAATTTATTCCACCGTTGTAAAAATGGCGCAACATACAATCCGTAAAATTTACTTTTGTCAATACAATGTTGCAACGTTTTCAAATATTTAGTAAACGTATTAACTAGTAATTAAAAGTGACGAATTTTTCATTTATGAATAATACCATTGATGATACATATCTTGGATTTTAATGACAATGTTTTTTAATAATTTACTAAAATACATGCGAAGCGTTATTTGTTAAAACAGTTTGGTTTGGTCGGTGTTAGATAAATAAGAAACAATTATTTTACAAATTATGCTTGCACTTTATTTTTAACTTGCAAATAATAATGTTGACATTTGTTTGTCATTTAATAACTTCGTTAGGAATAAAGTAGAACATACTGGGAGAAATACCACTAGAGTTCAGAAACGCAAAATTATTGGTTTTTGTATCTACTTGTTTTTACGTGTTCAGTTGAAAAGGATTTTAAATAAAAATTGGTTTTCAAATTTTTCAATTCAAAAGGCAACAAGTTACCGTGTTTTTTAGGGAAAGTGGGTTCCACTAGACCTTCAAATTTAAATTCACTTGGTAATAAAACCTATTCCTATTACTTCTAAAAATAAAAGTACTAGATTTTAGCTTGAGGTGTGTTGTCTCCCGACGCGGTGCGGATAATACGTGTATAATACACTATTCTTTTCTGTGACGAAATAAATGACGATTTAATATTGAAAAATCATATTACAATAGAATTAGAAAATTATTGAGGGAAATTTGGTGTTAAAAATAGTACTCACTTTTTTCCCGAGGGAAAAAATAATTTACGAAAAGTGACACTTTGTTATCTGTTAGTAGAGATAAAAAGTTAGGATTTTACTCTTTGAAACTGTATCAAAATATCATGGTTTCGAATTAAAATAGTTTAATTAAAGTAAAAATAGCTCATTAATTATAAACATTGTTTCAAAAAAAATTACAATTCCAACTGATCTAAAAATAATAGTAATAATTTACAAACAATTTTACACATATCATATCTTAAAATATAAGTACACCTAAAGTTGATATTGAAACAAATGTATTACGAGGAGTCTTCCGGATTATCGTTTATGAGTCACATTCCTTATCGGCTTAGTCAGAAATTCTACAATTGCATACTTTTAGCAACACCTTTAGTAAATGAGTAGGCTTGTTATAATATTGTTTAGATGCAAACAGTTGAGTACGTTAGATTGTAATATAAGAAAATTCAACATTCGTTCCAACATAAAAAGGGATAGCGTTTCTATGTTAAAAAATTTTAATTTCAATGACCAAAATTTAGAAATTTACTTGCGTAAGCCTAATAGATTTTAAAACATTTTCAACGGATAAACGATGTTAATGTAATAAATATATGAGTATGGAATTTTCAAAAGTATTTAAAGAAATTGTTTTTTTTGGGAGAACGTTTTTCAACGATTTCTTTACGAAATTAATACTTTTTTAATCTGCAGGTTTTTTCATAATAATAAACTTTATTCACATGTGTATGTATACAATCTTTGTACATATATGTGTTTGTCATGATGGTATAACCATTGTTATAACCTTACGTAAGAAAGATACAAATAAATATTATTACATTGAAACAGACAATAGAAAAAAAAATATAACAAAGGACACACATTTAATTAGTACGTCGACAAAAAATCAATAAATTCTTGTATATTGTAGAACGCATGTTTTTGTTTGTTTGTCAACATTGACTCAATGCACCAATATTTCAATCAACGGCATGATGCATTGGCAACAATGTCGTGCCTTAGCATAAACTATCAGCAAAATTACAGTTTTCTATTTCACATTTATCGGCAATACTGTTCTGTAAATTCTACAATACAATTGACGTATTTTCTTAGCACAAAGCGATACTACCGACCTCTGATGTTTAGAACAAATTTCGGGGTCGCATAATCCCATAAGGTTGACTATCTTTACCAATATTTCAATCAACGGTGCTACTGTATTTGTGCAATAGGATTACTACTCCCTTTCAACCTGCGGTAGTTGCAAAATTGATTATCTTTTGTACTGAATAGTTGGATAAGTATTACAAGTGCAGCAACAGACTATTAGAACACAATACCTGATATCAAAAATTTATCTTGGATATACTAGAATACTGAGTATTCGTTATAAAGTATTTATACTTTTTTAAATACTTTAGAAATTGCATTTCCAGGAACAGACTGGAAGTTTTTTATTTGGTTTAAAACGTGTTCAACCAAAGATCTTGTTTTTCATCTGGTTGTTGTAAAATAAGATTTGAAAGTAATAAATTTGATTTTGATTCACCCTCTCACATTTTGTATTTTAAGAAAATTCTAGTTTTTTTTACAAATCACTAATACATATAGTTTTAGGAAAAGGATGGTGGTGAATTGGGGGTCACTTTTAAATTTAAACTGTGTGGTCAGAGATGGTATTCAAAATGAATTCGTAATCAAAACAGACTGAAGGTCTTTGACAGAATCAGAAGTGTTAGTTCTGTATATAGGTAAGTTTTTTATCTTAAACTTACATAAATTGACTAGAAGTAAATTTTAAACGGTATTGCAATATTTATCTAATTTTTATTATTAATTAGAGATCAAATTGTTTTTTTACTATTTTGGTTTCTAATTGCATGGAATGAATACTAATAGATTAAGCTTAAAATATTTTTGTTGTAATTCTTATATATTTTGTTGATGATTGTAATATTTTGAGCTTTGCACGATTTTTAAAATCTGAAAAGTTAATTCTAAATTGATCATTACTTAATTTTGAATACAAGTAGCGCAATCTAGCAGTAAATTGGCAAACCTTTTTAAATTTGGTAATTTTTTTTTTTCTAGAAATAATGTTACCATTGCTAAGGCGTTATCTAGTAGTGAATTTTTAATATTGATTGTTGATAGAAGAAAACTGTAACTTTTCCCCACTTATGTTAGTTTTAGATACCTACTACAGTTTTTTAAATGATTGTTCACTAATTCGTTAGTAGATGGCGCTAGTACGCAAATACTAATTTAACCCATAAAATTGTTTCAATTTCAAAAATTTTAACTTTCCTGAATACTCCTCAAAGTTCTAAATAAGGAATGTTGTATAGCAGATAGTTTACCGGGATTACCCAATCTGAGGTTATTTATTATGTTTCTTTTGTTATTATAGTTACTTAATGCAATATGTTCGTTATATATTTTTTTGCACAAATTTCAGATAGTTTCAATTTACTTCAGGGTGGCTCAGTTCTGAATACGTTCTTTTTTATGACTCACCTAAAAAAATCTGTGGGATGTTTCAACTGCCCTTTTTCCTAGTAGTAGTAGTAGTTGACGTCAAGCCCAGAAAGTGAGTAGTTCTTGAGATAAGATTCAGTTAGTGACGGGAATGCAGAGTATTTGTTATTCATACCAGATCCATTTCCTAACTTGTAAATCGAATAGAAATGAAGTGATCGAATAGCATTTGTTCGTAATTGGTATTCACTAACCACATATTGTAAACCAGTAATGCGATAAAAAGTATATAATTTCAATTTACTGAAATTCTGATCCGATTTATCAACTTCTATTTGATTTTGTAAAAGTTAGGGAATAGGGCTGAATACAATTCCTCAATTTACTTGCATAATCGAAATTATATACTTTTCAAACATTAGGATTTGCATTTGATGGGACTGACTGAAACTTTTGGTAAAAGATTGTAAGTCTTTCTACTTTTTACACCTGTGTTTTTACTTATAAATCTATTAGTTGTTTTTCTTGTTGTTAGGTATTTGTTTTAATTTTACAATGACGGGTTACTTATTTTTTTCATACAAACTTCATCAAAGACTTTTGTAATCGCAATTTAAAATTATTTTCGTGAATCCTTAAACGGCTTAGTTGCTGAGATACAGGGTGTTGAAAGTTTAAAATAAAAATTTGCAATAAATCAAAAATACTTTAAAAATTTTTTCAAATTTAGTGACCAATATGCTTTTCAAGAAAGTCATATTTTGAGATAAACTAACTTATCAAAAATGTAACAAGTGGAGCGCTATAAGGATTATACAACTTTTACCCTCTTATTTTTTATGGCATCGGAGTAAATAATTTTTTTATTTTTTTTTTAATTTTCTTATTCATTTTTGCTCGAAAAAGTAATAACATTTTATAGTGCTAAAGTAAACGATTTTGAAGATATTTGCTTCTAAACAAAAGTCTGCAAGTACTGACATATTCTAAATTATTATGTGCAGTGCAATTTGCCCGTCGGCGTTTTGCTAAACAATTTGCCTCAATCCATACCATTAATTTGATTTTGAATAAATTCTGATAGGTTTTATGTTATTGTGATTATTTTTATTTTCATTACATTGCAGGAACTGCCGCAATTGGTCTTAGAAATTAAGCACAAAAATAGTTTGTATTACTTCTTGAACAATTTACGCTTAACCTTTATTCAAAATCGAATTAATAGTATGGATTGTATCTCAGCAACTAGCCGTTGAAGGGTTCATGTTCCTATATCAAAATTCACCAATGTACGAGGCCTCTTTGGGTTACAGCGTTATAGGTCGAATATAGCAAAACCCTGTATATTCTCACACAATTAGTTGTTGTTGATTTTTTCTCAAAGTTAATATTTAATAATAAAGCACCATTTTATCAAAATTCGAAACATTATTTTTTTGAGTGGTGCATTTTATATGAAAGTGCGTACTTATCGTATCTTTTTATGATTCTTTTCTATTATTTTATATTTTTAGCGCAAGAGCTCTTTACAGACTATGAAGAAGGGATAAATGAAGGTCTCAATTCTAAGGTGGTTTGGTAACTTCTTGGAACACAACATCAAATATGAAAATTTAAAAACAAATTTGAAGAATAAGTAGGTAAGATACTTCGGAGATATACAATTTTTAATGAGTTTCAAAGAAATAAGATGTATTTATTTTTAATATTTTTTGATGTAATTGTTACCTATCAAACTTCTATGAAATAGCCATCTCTTAGTATATTTTTGAATGTTTTCTGCTAATGAAGAGAACTGTAACTTATGCGACGTTGATTGATTTTTTTGTTGCTAGATGGCGCTAATTGAATAACAGCGAATTACAGGAAACTAATTTGCTATAACTTAACCTATACACTTTCTTTTTATTTAAATTTAAACTTTGAAACTCCTAGGTAATTAAACCCTAAACCTCTCTACAAATGTGTAAATACTGCAAGCTGTTGAAACACGTGTCCGATTAAAGTTTTTGGTGCAGTTTTTGGTGTTTTTCTGTTGGTTCAATAGACGCTGCAGTTGGTGTTCCTTTCCTTTGATACTTCTTATTAATTCTAAAAATTTTTCAAAAATTGCGTTCAGTGTTCCAAAAGAGTGACTACATATTGATTTTTTAGTGGGGCCGTCGTTTTAAAAACGTGCAACCTGCTGAAAGAGAAAACAAAGTGGAATTGGTAGATTCAATCAAAACAACGGTTTTAAATAGAATGACTTATTTGTTTCAAGAACTGGAACTGGATATCCATTTTTAGGTAGAATTGGCACTTATTATAGAAGTGAAACGCAGGAAATAATGAAAACTTTATGCTTATAAATTGACCAATACAGTAGATAATATTTTTACTGAAACAACTCAGTTTCAACAAAGAATAATTTAAATTGTCATCTTCAGGTAAATGTTGTCTATATGTTGTTTATAATAATTTACTTGAAGATGACAATTTAAATTATTTTTGTTGTAACTAGTTGTTT
This sequence comes from Abscondita cerata, assembly GCA_030710515.1. Taxonomy (NCBI): domain Eukaryota; kingdom Metazoa; phylum Arthropoda; class Insecta; order Coleoptera; family Lampyridae; genus Abscondita; species Abscondita cerata. The sequence goes on from JALBCR010002735.1 coordinate 167,436, forward strand.
CAGTAAAAATAACTTTTCTACTGTGTTGGCCAATATATAAGATTTAAAGTTTTCATTATTTCTTGCGTCTTATCTCATGTTCTTGGAGAATATTTCTGATGTACATATCACAAGTTGATAATCAATGGTCACTAACTCTGTTTGGCCCTCAATCATATGACGTCCCACCCATAATTGAACTTTCACCAAGAGGTTCAGTAGTAGTAAATTAAATGGTAAATTTCGTTTTTATTGGTGCAGATACAATCTTTCCTTAACTGTCATTTGTTGTCGGTGAAGAGAACTTAATCCCACTGGTTATTGCCCAAATATTGATGTTTTCGATCATATCCTAATTGCGTTACACAATGGTGTCTCTAATGACATTCTATAAGTCATTCTGTTACTGTGCTCTCATTTACAATGCTTTCACGAACATCTTGCAATATATTTCTCTGGTTTAAACTGCTGTTTCGCATTGTTTAAAACTTATACAGTGATCTGTAGCTAGTTGAGTGCCTAGACTCTTTCTTGTAACATATATTTTGTGTTGTGTCTTCAACAATTTACACTACCATGGATGGTTGACAGAGATTTATCCAACATCTGAGCCAACTTCTTTATATGTACAACTACTTTCATTTATTGTTATGGCTCTGGGAATATCAGTCAGTATTCAGTTGCCCAACTGACATTTAACATTTTGGCATTAAAAATTATTGCCGGCGTGTGTATTATTGATACTATTATAAGTATTTTCTATGTATATTCCACTTAAATCAAAAATAATTCACAATTGTAATTGTTTCAGCTGTGGCTGACTTACATATGGGAAGCGGAAATGGAATAAGGCAACATTCGAATAATGGAAATTTATATCATGAGTTCTAAGGATTAATGGTGAAGATGTAAACATTTATCCTGTCAAAAGAGTTCGCCTGGAAAACAATATTGGAACATACAAATCCTAGTGTGTACAGAGAATTGCGCCATTTTAAAGCAAAGATTTAACTGCATTTACTTTGTGTCGAGTATATTCGATGTCTATGTATTAAAACAGTTAATTATTTTATTATATTATATTATTAAAAAATTATTGTTTTTGCAAAATATTTTTATTTTTTATTTAATTTTTTATCATTTTTGACAACTGTCATTAATAATTTAAATTGTAAACTATTATTATTCTGAAGATGACTTTATTTAATAATAAAGGCGAAACTGGTAAATAATTATATAAAAAAGAAAAATATATTGGAAAAGACAATAACTTTTAATAATATAATATAATTAAATTATAATTCAATAATAAATATAATGGATCAAACATTTGTTTTCAAAATGATTATTTTATGTTTATATGTGTTAAGAATTATTTAAATATGTTATTCAGAAAACTCACAAAGTTTAATTTGTAGTTATATTAAATTTAAACTCTAATCATTTCTGATTGTACATATTAACTAACACACAGAATCTATTTTGTACTATTATATTATATTTTCGTTCACTTTGAATTATTTTCTTAAATAAAATAGATATTGTAGTATAAACATTATTTCATAACAAAACAACATAATTTAAGCAACTTCGACAATATTTGTTTTTAAGTTGTAGGTACTGAACAATTTAAGTCAATTAATAGATTGTTTGGTGCAATTTTTTGTAAAACTATTCCTATTAACTCATTCATGTGTGCATGTATTTTTTTGCGCGATATAAATACCTATAATTTTATTCTTAGTTTTCAACAGAGTATTGTTTTCAAATAATGTAAAAATGTATACATAATAATTAGCAATAAAGGGATAAATATTTCTTATCGTTGTTTTAATATCAAGCTGGCAACAAAAAGGATTTTTACTCCAAAGTGTACAAGGTTTTATTGTAGTAGTAGTTATTATACTAGCGTAAATTAATTAGATTAAACTAGCAAAACAAATTAATCCAAAAATTACACGAACCATGAACGAACGTCACTTCTACAATGTTCAAATTAGTATCAGGAGCATATAAGTAATAAGAGTAAAAATTACCAAAAAAGTAACCAAACTTAAGTTGGTGTTCGTGTGTAGTAACTTTTAGAAATTTTGATTTGAAAATCGCTCAGAAATTTTCAAAATTACGAGATTAGGTATTAGGAGCGGAGAAGTTGCAGGAGTAAATCGCTAAGAAAATCACCTAATTTAAGTTGGTACAGCTGCACAGTAACTTTTAACATGGTAGCCAACTTGAAGTTGGTAATATTTTAGTGACTTACTCTTAAAACTTCTGTGCTCCTGATACAAAATCGACGATTTCGAATTATTTGTTAGCAATTTTCCTCTCGATATTAAAAATAATTACGCATTTTTTTACTCTACAATTATGAATTAGAAACGCTTAAATGTCAAACAGAATTAGATTATTGCTATATTTAAACGTCAATAAGGTTATTGTTTATAATTTGTATCATTTTTCCAGATTTCTCATTCTTTTGCCTTACTTTTCAAAGGAAAAATCGAATAATTTGTTTATTTATTTATATAAGTATAATAAAAAAACAGAATTGTTTCAATTTATTTATTCATTTCTTATAGAAGTATACAACAATAATTCCCATTAACATTTACTTAAAATTGTATCTTTAGTATTGAATTTTGTTTTATTGAAAAAAATGTCTAAGTTATGACTAATTCCTAACGATACTATTAAAAAAATAGGTTCCAAAACTAATTTTCGGCATTTCAATGAATACATTTTTATGTATTAATACATAATTTTTCATATTTTGAATGAAAACAGAACACAATACTTAAGTCTACGAAAGCGAGTTAAAGAGACTAATTATCTATGTATTTCATTTTACTTATATTTAACTTATAAAATAACTTTACAAACTCTTAAATGTTTTGCTTGATTACAAAAAACTTCTTTTACATGGTAAAAATACAAAAGACTAATTAGAATTTGCATTATAAATTAAATACATATTAAGTTAAAGTTTAAAAAAAAACTTAATTTATTAAATCTTCAATTCCTCCAGAGTTGACTGAAACTATTGCTTCACCAACTTAGCTCATACGGTAAACGACGACGAAAACATCAATCCATACAACCTGTTACCATTAGTTCGCACCTGAAACAATTACATTTGTTATTATTATTGATTTGGGTTGTATCAAGAACATAGTTGTATTCATATAGACACTGTAATGACAAGAATGTGTGTAAACGTGTAATAATCTGAATTTAATGTACAGGTGTTTTACATCAATAAAATTGATTTTATTGTAACTTTTGTCATTCAAGCCCTTTTAACTTTGTTGATTAGTTCTTAAGTCTATTTTGATGGAACATAAGGTTTTTACTTTTTAAACTGTACTGATTGTAAAAAAGTTTTTGAAACAAAACAAAAGTTGGAAACAGACTATTGTCATGTTATGTATTTAGAATCATACTATTGTCATCTGATGCACTCACAATTTGTTTATCTGTTTTCATATGATAGCATGTCTCTGTTATTCTGCCAATTTACATTTTGTAGCCAAACATAACATCACATTTATATGATTTTGGTATAGAAGAATGGACACACATTTAAATGAACTGAAAGATAGCATGAACTGCTGTACAATCACTCATCAGTCAAGTATAGAGATCATAACATTTGGACGAGAAGAAGAAATTCGTAGACATTTAAAAATAACAGGTACATTTGGTAATTCAATTACTTCTGCTGTATTTCATTAGCAAGTATAAAAGCAGTTAAGGTTTCTACTTGATGACAAAAGTTGTTACATTTGGGTACGTGAACGCTTTCACGAGTCGACACTAGAAGTCGAAAAACTTATCGTTTATAACTTACTAAATTTTTTATTCAGCGCAGCTCTCTATGCTTCTTAAAAAGACGTCCATTCAGTTTCACATTGATTGTAAAAAACCGATCACAACATTCATACGAATTTATCTCACCCTCGAACTAGAGAAAAACATAATTTAAGTGTTTATTTACAATTAATACATACTTTGTTGAAACTGTTTAGATTTGCTCATACTATCTCGTACTTATTTATAAAATTATTGTTTATAATTTAAAAATGAAACTATCACAGAAATCAACAAAATATATTAATGAAATTACCGACAGAGGTGGTTTTAAAAACTGTCATCTATTGCCGAAATTATAAAACGTATTTTAAAAAACTGTCAATAGTTTAAAAAAGTAATAACAGAGGTCGGAATAATTGTTTCTCCACCTCACACTAAACATTCAAACAATTGCGACTAGATGGCTCTCTCGATAACCAATTCAAATAAAGTTTGGTAATTTGCTACTAGAATACGCCCTTTACAATCATTCAATATAGGCAACAAACAATGATAAATTTGATACCGTACTATAAAGGAGAATCAACTTAATATATAAAAAAAGTATAAATTAGTTGAAATTCTTATTCCTTTCAAACATATTAAAAGCTGATTCATTGTATATTTTCAAAGTACCTTACCTCAATCTTCTGTGATAGTGATACTGCCTTGACAACCACTTTTCATCTTTGACATTTCTTTGTAGACTACAGTTGCACTGAAACTACCAAAATATTAGATAATTTATCAGTTTAGCAATCCTGTAATCATCAAAATTAGGATGCATTGTTGCAATTGTATAGAATATGCGTTTTTGATAAACATACAACCACTTGAAATTATAATTTGTACAGAATATTAGTTTTCTTAATTAGCTTCATATAAAATGATTTGAATAAAGACATAGAGTTGAGGTTTTAGTTTTCTACTTGGTTGTTAGTGTCGAAATTAAAACGCAGATTAAAACCATCTTAAATTCTTTTGATAAACCTCTAATTCTCTGAAGACACTTTTCCATGGTTACAAATGCAAAAATTCCAAAAACTAAGAATAATATAAATAAATATACATAAAATTTACGTAAATACGTAAATAAAAAAAATTATGTTTTCAAATTCTTAAATGCGATTACACGGCTCTTCAATGTTAGTATTAACAAAAATGTACATATAATATTTAAATAAGAAAAAATAGATGTTACCTGAGTGTCTCAATTTTTAGACATCGGGTCTCTTCTTGTCGTTTTAATCTTCTTCTAGTGTCATCATTATTGAAACCCAAACACTTCCATTTCTCCTACTAAAACAATACCAATTAGTAATTCAACAAGACACATTGATTAATTAATTCAAATCAAGTTTGATCGATAAAAAATACACTGAATTCAAAACTGTTGAATTTGGGAAAAATAAATTAACACCCTGGAATTTGGCGATTCTACAAAAAACCAACAATTTAATACACAATAAAATCTAATAAGATCTTAATTAAAAGCAATTCACTTTTATTTTCCTGACTATTTAGGTTTTAACATCTCGAATTAAAAACAAACTTTGATAACACATAATATATTGAGCATTGCTAATCATGTTTACAACAACTTGAACAATCAGCTACGTGGTTTGACAATTTGTAGCACAATTTTCCATTAACTCTAAGCCGCGTCCACATTATATCGAGCAATGTGATTGATCGACACAGTCAACTCAACAAAGATTGTGGATATGGTTCAGCCTTGGAAGATGCGGAAAAATATAGCACGAAGAATTGATGAAGAATTTATACACTACAAAAATTGAGTAGACACTTTTATGATCCGTACTAGCCTAGTAATATAATGCTGAATTTTAATGCCGATCTCTGAAAATTTGTATACACCTTCGTTTTGATGTTTAAATGTTATGTGAAAAATTCCTAATATTTAAGCAAAAAGTTATTAAAAGTCATATGACGGAAATTTTGGTTTTTCGCCAATAACTCGTTTTCTATGCGCTCTATGGTTGTGGAACCCCATTATAAAAATTAAAGATAAGAAAATTCTCTACAACTTTACAGTGTAAAACTTATTTCTACAAGCAGCCGTTTTCGAGATACGAATTTTAGATTTTCATTTAAATATTTCGATTTTTCGTTTTTGTGGTATTTTCAATTAAAAGTTATTACTTTTTTTAAGGACCTTCCTAAGGTGGAGGTAGTGGCTACTCCTCTAAAAGACAGTTTCATTTCATTGAAAGCTCCCTCTTATAAACAGTTTCACTGAATGTCGTGTGCACAATGCAAAAGCGAAAATAAATAAATATTTACAAAAATCGGCATTAAATGTGAGACACAAAGTACTGTTACTTTAGGTCTAAGATTTAATGAAATGATTTTTAAAGTAAAACCAAAAACCTGTAGCAACACAATTTTGTTTAAAGAATTTTGGGATTTGATAAAACCATTAAAATTTTTGAAGTTAAAAAAGGATTAGTAGGTAGACTAAGAGCTAATGTAATACATAAATGACAGGAATAAGGGATAATTGTAATAAAATATAAGTGCTGTAACTTATTTGGTTTTTCTTTATGGCCGGATTACGTTCAAACATGTAAATAAGCTATATTTAACAAGATTAAATGTAATATTCGTGTTAATATATTTATACATGGTGTTTCTGAATAGGGGTAACAAAATTCTAGGGTAGATAGAGGGATCATTTGAGACACTTTTTATTTATAAACTCAAAGGCAACCATGTTCACTCTAGAAGCTACACGCCAAAACTGTTTTGTGTTTTTATACAATATTCAAAATATCTCTCTTAAAAGTCGGAATCAAAAAATAATGGGATATGATAATTATAGGTAATTAAAATCTCCATCTTTTTGAACAGCATATCTGGATCTATCTCTAACCGTACTCATGTCGAATGCATTTTTAATTTTGGTTTTGTTATTTTTTAAAAATCATGTTTAAAACTCAAAAATTTGAAAAAATGAGAATTCGAAAGTGAAGGTCATTCAATTGCGCTTCTTTCAACGTATGACATGTTTCAATGTAGCTTTTACCGATTAGGTGCTATTGAAGAAAACTTCATGGGAAACATTTTTTGGAAACTTTAATGAGATATGTAAACTGGTTACAATAATTGCTCAATATGTCTACCACCAACTTCAATGCAAACATTGCACCTTTGCAGCATATTGTCATAAACCCTCTCCAAAATTTTAGGGGTTTCTTGAATTAGCAACGTAGCTGTCATAACACGCGGTAACAAATCTTCTTCAGATTCGACTGGCGTCTCGTACACCAAACTTCTCATGTAACCCCACAGAAAAAAATCTAGGAGCGTTAGGTCCGGCGAGCGTGGCGGCCAAATTACTGGTCCCTCTCGCCCAATCCATCTATCCCTAAACTGTTCGTTGAGGTAGTCCCGAACAGCAACAGAAAAATGTGCCGGCGCCCCGTCATGTTGCAGCCACATCTGTCGGCGAACCCCCAGTGGTACTTCCTCCAACAATTCTGGCAGAACTTCTTCTAAAAAATCTTGCAAATGGGACCGTTGAGACGAACTCTTCATGGTAGCAGAACGTGGTTTGGTTTGCGGATAACGGGACATGTTTATTAAGTAATTGACAAGAGTTCAATTAAGAAATTTGATTTTATAAGTTTATTATTGTGTAATTGGCAAGAGTTCAAATTACCAAAAAGATGAGTACTGAAACAATCAACGTTATTCCATTGAATGGAAATATTAAGTATGAAGATTGGAAGTGTAAATTTATATTATTATTGCGTTATAAAAAATGTTTACCCGTGGTAGAACAAGATGAACGCCCCGACAGCATCAAAAAAGCAGACTGGGAAGAAATGGAAAATAAAGTGATGTATTACCTTTCATTAGCATTAGACGCCGAAAAAATAGGAGATTGTGAAACTCCCAAAAAAGTAATCGATAAACTTGATGCTATTTATTTAAAGAAAAGTGAAGCTAAACAATTGTTAATCGAAAAACAGTTAAATTCAATGTGTTTTACTGAAGGTATGGAAGTGGAAAAATTCTTCACCGATTTTGATCGAAAAATTAATGAACTTAGATTAGCGGGTGGTGACACATCACGAAAATAAATTCGGATTTTTAATAATGGCATTGCCAGCAAGTTGTCGGCATCTGGTTGATGGATTAGATTTATTACCTGAAAGTAATCGTACTGTTGAGTACATACGTGAAAAATTAACAAGTTGGAATGACTTATCGGCAAGGAAAACTGAAAAAGAATCAAATGACGTAAGTTCACAAATGTTTAAGGCGAAAGTCGAAGATGGTGATAAAGGTGATCATGGCTTTAAAAATTGCTACAATTGTGGTAAGCAGGGTCATGTGCAGAAAAATTGTTGGGCACTGAATCAAAGAGGCTTCAGCGGAAGAAGCAGAAGTCACTACAGGAGTCATGGTTATGGAGGTTATCGACGTGGACATCGGCAGCTTGGAGGATTCCCGCCCAGAAGCCGCAGTGGAAATTATCGAGGACAAAATACATAAGGTATATCTAAATCATCATAATGGGATGAGAAGTTGAGCGCAATTTAAACGTGGCACCAAATAAAACCACGGGGAAAACGCCGTTCGAGACACTGCATGGATATTTGCCGAAATTTCATGATGGAGCATTAGCAACATTGATAGAAGAAGAAGATCCCGATTGGATACCTCCAGAAGACATACAGCGAGAAGTTCAAACAACAATTCTAGAAGAGCAACAAAAATATAAATGTAATGTTACGTTGTGTGCCAACTTCAAGTGGAGAAAGCACGAAAACTCAACTGTGGTACAGAAAGCCTTTTGTTGTGACATAGACACTACCATGCAACTATTTATCAGTTTCGATGAGGGAAAACAAAAGCTCTTTGGATTTGGAAACAAACTCAACGAGAGACGACTCAACAAGTGAAGGCGTGATCGAAGAAATGGTGCGACAACCGGAAGTTGTTTTAGAACGACTATGAATAAGAAATAAACCTATGTATTTAAAGGATTACAAGTTAGAGTATTAATTTCATATTTTTTGCATGTAGGTGGGTTTTTTTCTTTATATAACTCGTAGTTTCTTAAATTAGTTGTGTTTATAATTATGTTTAAAAAAGGATGTATTTGTTTTGAATCAACGAGGTCGTTAATCATGCCTGGATGGACTAATGGTAGGGTATTATGCATTTGTGCGAGTAATTTTGAAAGAGAGTTGCACGAGGGTCAGCGAATGGTGCGAACGTGATCAGTAACCTCAACAAATTATTAATCATTAATAAAGCTTAAGGTTGTTTGATAATATTTGATAATCAGTTTGAGTTAAAAGAACTTATCGACTTATTTTGGTCTGAAAAAAATGTGGTAGGGTTTTTTAAATACCTTTAATGTCTAGAAACTATTTATTAACAAATTTAAAAAAAAACCAGGGTGTCCCATTTGAATTAAGCAAGTTTTTGAAGTCGAAAGTTCATATTGGCACGAGAATTTTCATCATCGTGTACATGCAATTCGAGTTTCCACTCATATGTGAGTTACTGTAACGATATCGACAATTGCCACAACAAATTAGAAACTAAAATATTGATATCATCTTGAGATATGAACGATAACAATTCAGCATGATTTTAATTTTTTTTTTTTTAAAATCGATATACCTAAAAAACCAGTCATTTTTTGGGTATGGTATAGTAATTAAACTACACCTTAAATTTTACGTAGAATCTGAAAATAAAATAAAAAATAGCATGTTCCATTTGAAATAAGAAAGTTGACAGCTACTTCGGCACAACCGGAAGTTCTGTATGAACCAAAAAAAAATCTGAGTTCAGTGATGTCGAAAACAGGCGCAGAACTATTTTCAGAAAATAAATCGAATTAGTTCTCCATATACTTTTAATGCACACTCGATGTGCGGACCCTGTATTATGAAAAAATTTTTAGATTTTGTTGTTGCTCTTACTATTTTTTTTGTGCACGTCATCTGATTCATCAGAGAGAAGGATTAAAGTAGGTACTTTTATAGTTTCATCCGAGGGAAAATGAATTATATTTTCTTTTTCCTAAAATTACTGTTACAGGTTTTAAATGTAGGATTAGAGTAATTTTACTATATTATGAATTTCTTGTTTGCAGTGCAATTGTAACAGATCGTGTATGCCTTTACCATACTTTAACCGAGTCTGCACAGCAAGATTAAGTATTGTTAGAGGATCTTCATCTTTATTTGGGTCATTCACTTAAAATAATCATTGTTAAAGTATTTTCAGTTAAGATTAAGATACTTACTTGCAATACCAAAGTATAAAATAGGTTATTAGTTTAAATTTGATTGGTAACGTCATACTTACTGTGTCTATTGACCCGTAGGGTTTTTCAAACACGACGGAAAACTGTGTCACACAGTACAGATATGATTCAAGAGAGCAACTGTTGGGGTTGGGGAAAATACGCCTATCCCATCTCGCTTTATTGTTCATTAGACACAGAATTAATTCGGGCAAAAATAGTTGTATCACGAGTACAAAATTAAAAACAAGAAAGGTACGAAAGTAAGTGGCAGGTAAAGTTCTATTCACAACAAAGTAGAAGTCACTGTAGTAATTGTACAACAATTTTTGGTAATTACTTTAATTCCGCCTGATGGCAGTGTAGATAGAGTGTAACAAAATAGAACAATTGGCATTTTATAATTATTACATACTCTGCATTTCTCTTTATTGGTATAATGAAGTTGTTAGAAATTTTAATGTCTATAACTTTCTTTGAACGATTTTTTTTATATAACGCAATTTTCATTTTCGCTTTTTGAGAGTGAGAATTTCAACTCGTGTTAAAATAAAAGATAAAATGTACTCTTAATTTAATAATTAATTACCAGAACAGCGCCAGCCCCGTCCCGGTTCTATCCGCCATCCCGCGACGTAAAGCAAACTGCGGAAAAAGATTCCTCACAGATTTATATTTAATTAGGCATGCGCATAACACAATTTAAAATTTTGAATAGTTTGATTATAAAATAATGAATGTAATTATTTCTAGAAATCGATGGATTCACTTTATTTGTATTTTAAGTAATGATTATATATATATATATATATCTACATCACAAATTTTAAGCAAAGATAGGCATGCAATATATCGTTCGAAAGGGTACGACAAATGGAGTCTATCCATGTATGACATGACCACACAGGCTTGAATGCGACTCAAATGAGATGCTATTTTTCAATTTTTTTTTAAATTTAAGCGTTCTAGAGCCAATTTTTAGAAAATGGGCATCTGACTAGTAATTAATGAAAGTCAACAGTTGAGTGACCTAATGTCATATAATTTACCATATACTAACTGTTGCAAATATGAATAAATTATTAAAAAACGATCCATTTACAGTCCTGCACAAATATTAATGTCACGTCATTTAAGGGATAAGTCGCCTATTGTCGAAAACAAATTCACCAAAAGTTATTAATAAAAAAAAAATTTATTCATAAATTCAAAAAGTTATAAAAATCATTTTGATAAAAAATGTAGAAAGTGACGTAGGATCGCAAGTTTAGTACCAGGATAAACTTAAAAGGTACGTAGAAAATAAGTAAAGTTAAAGAGTGCGGTCAAAACCTTAAGACACCACCGCATAAACGCATTTTTTAACTAGATAAAGGTGCAGTAATGATAGAAAATGACTATTCACTGCCTGTTCTTTGACAAACACAATGTAACATAAGTTAAACATATATTTTGTTATAAGTGGATATTTTTAATTTCGTTTTTACACTCTGACGTCACGTTTTCCGCGCAGCTTGGTGTCTTGCAATGTTGACTTTACTTTTATATATAAATTTAGAAATAGAACATATAAGTTAAAAGAGGAGATGGTAGTACTAATTAATTCGTAATAAGATTTATTTAAGCCAATAAAATGCTATCAAATGTACATCACCTGAACCTGAATCAACGCTTGAATATTATCCTGACAGTGAGTGTAATGATTCTCGTACTGAAATATTGTCAAAGCATAATACTGATAATCAAACCGTACCAATAGAAACTAATTTAAGTACGTCCCCGTAACTAGCTCCCCGTCCTCTCAATGAAAATTTTCAAATTGAAAACTGCAATATCAGAAATTACGAGCAACTTCTGAGCTTTTGCAATAATCTATTTCCGATTTTTGAGGTACATCCTTTAGTTGAAATTTATGTTATTGAGTGGAGAGGTGACTAAAAACGTGTGTTCTTAGCCCCCCATCCCCCACTGTTAAAAATTATTCAAATTTTAATTTTTCTTTAGTGGTTTATGTCATTTATTCATAAACACTTATAAGTTATTTTACATTGCTATCTATTTACATTCACATATTATCACTAGATTGAAGCCTGGGGTGTAGTGCATTCGGACTGGATCTGCTTCGTGGCCTGCTGCGTGACGGGGCAGGCTGCTACTATGCGGCGCTGGATTGGACCGTGATGTACTCTCTTCGTCGTTGACTGGGGTGTCTCCAGTTGTCGCCGCTTGGCGGCAGCGGCGTTACCAATGATGGCACCGGGAAACGCCACAAGAAGGCGCGTACTCCGTGGTGGAAGTACTGTTCTCTTGCGTCGGTTTCTATCCCTACGTGTGCCGTGTCGAGTGAAGCACGCCAACAGGCAGGATTAAGATAGGTGAAGCACGTGATGATGAAAAATTAGATTTGGAGTAATTTGAGTCCTCATCATTTAATTAACATTCCTGCGATTGCGGAGATGACTATTATATTCTGACTGCTCATAATTTAAATATTTTAAAATTAATATTTGAATAATTTTCAGCAGAAGGGGGTGAGAACATGTTTTTAGACCCCCCACTCAAAAGTATGAATTTCTACCTAAACTAAACGTAGTTTCTGGTAGTAATGTGACACCAAGTACTTCACCTCCAATAACTCACGTTACTGACTCAAAATTCAGAATAGTAAATCAAGATTTTGTGTAAATAATATTAATATTAAATTAATGTTATTAGTCATAATTGTAAAAATAAAACACTATAAAAAAAGAAAGATGTTGTTGACAACATTGCCAACATCGGGGCGCTAGCAACCCGTATAATAAGCTTAGGGGTTTAGTAGAGAAATACTCGTCTTACCGTCAAGTAAGAAAAACTTGTCGGCAGGTAAACAATAAGTTTTACCTGCACTTCATGTGACTCTTATTTAAGTGTATTAGCATTATTAGTAAATAAATGTTACACAATCAATAAAGAGTCGTTTCTTAATGAGCAATTAGTGTGCTACAGATGTCATATAGTTTACCAAATACAAACCTGTGTATTGTTGGTTGTCTAAGCTACTCTTTATAGGTACGTATTGCCATTGTCTAAATACGTAGACAATGGTATTGTAAATATGAATAAAGCCAATTCTCGCTCAGCCGTCTTTGAATAAATAATAATTAATACCAACGTCATAAGTAATAAATAAGATACGTAAAACATCAGTTTATTGCACAATGAATTTGTTAAAAAATATAAGTTACAAGAAACATTATAATTTAATTTTGTTTAAATTTCTTCTTTTCTGTTACAGAAGGTTTTGAAAAATTGTTTTTATTTTAATTTTTGCTGTTTTAAATCTAAGTTGTTTATTTATTTTTTTTATCTGGAGTTTTTTTGTTTTTGAGCAAAGTTTGCGAAGACGTGTGTACGGAATCTTCGAATGCTTCTGGTCTTTGATAGCTTCTGATGACCAATTCAGAATACTTTTTGTTTAATAAACCACCACTTTGCAATATGAATATATTTTTACTTTCGAAAAAAAAACATGCAACTTGATTGGCTTTTGAAACTGGAATGAGCAGGTTGGGGTGCATTTCTATCCCCACTGACAAATAAGCGGTCAACCCGGTTTAAATGCTTGAACATCCCCGCCGCCCTGCGAATTCTTCGCAGAAAGAAAAATAATATACACACGCATATGACTTAACTAAATATACATTAAGAAGAAGAACCAAGAGAAATGAAAGAAGAAATAAAGAAAATAAATGAGATCCCAAGAGGCCAAGTGTAAATGACTACAAGACAAAGTAAAGTAATTAGAGAAGAAGGTGAAATCGGTGCAAAAAGAAAAAGAAGAAAAATTAAGTAGTTAAAGAAATGGAATTGGAAGATGAAAAGAAATAAGAAAGCAGGTAGAAGAAATGTTTAAAACAAAGATGGGGATGGAAAATTAATAATAATAAAAATGAAAACGCTAAAAGACAAATTGAATATATTAAGGAATGAAAAGAAAATGAAAGGTACTAACATATAGGTACTTCAATGAGGACATGAACACAAAGAAAATTAAATACAGGTGAGAATAAGAATGAAGGCAAGAGGAATGGAAATAGGAGAAAAAGAGTAAAAATAGGATGTTTGAAATTATGGGTAGAGGGAGAAGAAAGAAAATAAGCGGAGAAGGAGGAAAGGATAAGAAAAAAAACGGTATTTTAATTTGTGTTAATTGAGTTAATAAGGAGGCTCAGCAACACACAGGAGCAGAAAACATCTCATAGAGTCAGAGGAATTGGGAGACCGTAAACTATCCCAGTTGCTACGACATCTACAGCAACTAGCAACAGCAACAGTCAGGAAACACGGCTAAGATCGATTTGAGTCAGCGGTTCACCATCGAACGTGCGGGACAATCCTCGCAACACAGAAAGATAGTGACCTCGCAAAGTTAGCTGACCTAACAGACGCAATTGTAAGTCAACACACTAGGTGACACAATAAGAAATTTGGTGACCGAAGTAACACAGTTTAGAGCAGAACTGTGGGACATACCAACAAATCGAAGAAAATCATACACGAGAACACTGAGTAGTTTACGAAACAGAACTTATGACACGTGTTGGTACCACTATACTAGTTCGGTGCCAGAACAAAAAATGTAAGCCACGGTGCAAAGAAGCAAACAACTAGGGGAAACGAGCAGAGCTGTCGCTAATGACCAAGTGACGCTCGAAACTACACACGCCGTCTTTTTGTTCTGGTAGACACGAAACCCAATGTGTGCATTTTTCTACAAAAGCTACTGGTAGAAACACGACAAGTCTCGCAGTACAAGCTCTAGGCAACCAACAATACCGAACTCAACACATGCGGAGTAGTAAATCTAGATCTTAATCTTCGGTTACGAAAAAGTATAGCAGAATCACACAAAACAATAATAAAAGCCGACTTTTTATCGTGTTACGGACTCCTAGTAAATATACGGCAACTAAAACTTTATATCACAGCCACCAACCTCACTGCAGAAGGGCGAATAGTCAGCAATCAGAAGCACAAAGGAATGAGCACGATAAACAATAGAAAAAACTCCCACAAGTTATTGAAAAGTTTTCCAGAAATCACGAAATCAGCAGGATTACCTTCATGCACGACGCACTCCACAAAACATCACATAGTATAACAGACAGCCCACCACCGGAATAATAACACGGTTTAGTTATTTGAATTTTTGCAAGAAAAGGTGTAGTGCCGATTGAAGAACAGAATCAACTGCGAGTACAGAGTGTAATTACTTTAACTGCGGGCAACCTTTCCACCACCACCATCACATGTGCTGTCAAGAAGACGCTCTCAATACCCCGCCTAAGACGATGTATATGTAGCTGCGTAGCTCAAAGTCCTCCTCCAGAGGGGGTGTTGCTTGATTTACATTGTACAATTCATGTCTAATTAGCCGCCGCCTCTTTCATACAGTGTCTGCAATTGCGGAGAGAGTATGTTTGTAGTTAGGATTGTGATTGGGTTTAATTATCATTTGCTCATTATGTAAGGGGTTGAAAACTGGCAAGCGCGCCGCCCCATCGCGCCTCGGCATGTTGGCAGTATGTGCTCGTGTACGTGTTGCTGCTGTAATGAGTGTAATGACTATTTGCAATGCGTAATTATTTACTTCTTGAAATATTAAAATGTGAATGTTAAAAGTAATTAATTAGAAGACTATTCAAAAACTTCATAAATTGCTTTGCTTTTAAAAATAAATATAAAAATAGTTTAATCGTATATTAATAAAATAAACAATAATAAAAATAGAAAAAACAATATTAATTAAAAATAAAAACGTCCACCGTTCTTGCCTGCTAGAGCCGCTACCGGTGGTAGCGGTCGACTCCACTGGATCACGCCCGTCGTCAGCGGGCTATTTCGCTGCTACATAAAAAAATTTATGAAACTCTGCACATGAGTCTTATTTTTAATACCGTAAATCTGATTAAATTTTGGGCATAATGTATCTAAAGGGCCGTTAACCTACAAAGATTTTTGAATTTTTTAAATAAGGTAATGGAACCTATTTCTGACATACCCCAATAGCTGACAATCTGAGAGAAATAATAAAAAATAAGAATTTTCAAGTTTTGGCAACAGTGAGTGTGTCAAATAGTCATTTGAACGACTATTTAACGGATTTTCTTAGTAGGTTTCTTAACAACAGAAGATTGTTTTTAGGCTTGTTTTAATGAAATTTTGTTGCAACTCGAAGTAAGTTGAGTTTTTATAGCTTAAGTATAGTCTTAGAATAAATAATTATTACTGAGAAATAGGCTGTGATTAGTTTGTCGGTTTGAAGAGGGTATCAGCTATAGGCTACTGAATAATATTCATTACCCTATAGTTGATAGTGATGTCAGGAATTGGTAATAGTGAAATGTAGATGAAAAGTCATAATTTCCTACCTAAATGTATGTTTTTAATTAGAAACACTAAAGTAGGTACATTTTGTTGACATTGATATATGTTCCAATAGCTGACACCCCTGTCAGGCAAGGGCTTGCATAATCAGATATTGGGTCACTACCTATATTAGCTGGTTAATGGTTTCCAGTGTACTTAAGTGAGATTTTGTGTTTTTCAGAATTTAGATTAAAATGTCTAAGAATAAAAGCATGAAATATTCGCAAGAAAATCTTCGCAGTGCTTTGCAAGAGATCGATAATGGTATGACAATTGCTACAGCTAGTAAGCGTTATGGTGTTCCTAGAACAACACTTTTGTACAAAAAACTCAAAAGTATCCAAGAGAATGCAGGAAGGGTCTGCCTACGAATCTAACTGATTTCGAAAAAAATCACTGGTTGAATGGCTTTTCCATATTGCAGATTGGGGATTTCCCGCAACCAAATTACAACTTATTGATTCGGTTGAACTGATTTTTAAAGAAAATAACAGGGAGAATAATTTTGTCAATGGAAGACCAGAAAGAAGTGGTATGCGTAAAGCGACTTCCCGAAGTAAGCAATAGGGTATCTCAAAATTTGTCTTCTGGGCGGACAGCTGTCAATGAAGAAAAAACTCGTTATTGATTCAAAGAAATAGGAACTTATTTTGAGGAAAATAATTATATGCCCATCCTAGAAGACTCAACTAGGGTGTTTAATGCTGATGAGTCCGCATTTTTCTATCGCCTAAACAAAGTAAGGTCTTAGCTAAGAAAGGATCATCTACAGTGTATAGTTTCACAGCAAATAATGATAAAGAGTGCATGACAGCCCTATTGAATGCCAATGCAGCTGGCATGGTGGCACCTCCTATGGTTATTTTTCAATATGAAAGAATCTCTTCACAATAAAATTCCATTAGGATGGGCAATTGGTAAAAGTGAAACTAGCTGGATGACTGGCCAAACGTTCTATGAATATGTAGAAAAGTTTTTTACCATGGTTAAAAGAATATAATATCTCTTTGCTCATAATATTTTTGTCGATGGACATTCTAGTCACTTAACTCTTCCTCTCAGTGACTTATGTTCGGAAAATGGAATCATACTGGTAGCTCTGTGTCCCAATTCCACCCATATTACACCAACCATGGACGTGGCCGTTTTCCGTACTCTAAAAGTGCTTGGGAGGATGCTGTTCAAAAATGGAAAATCACAAACAATGGTTCTAAGGTAAAAAGAGGATTTCGCTCCAATATTGGAACAAGCAGTTTCTTCATCGGTTACGCCGGATATACTTGCTAATGGTTTTAAAGCTACTGGGCTATTTCCGTTCAATGCAAACGCTATAAGATATGATAAATATTTTAAACAGGACATGTCGTCGATACTCCGAGGCAGCCATCACTAAAATCTACAGCAAGTGTCCAATTCAATGACAAACTATTATATTTTGAAAAGTTTATTGAAAATGCAACATTATTGAAGTTTCGAAGTACCATTAATGATCAGTGTGGGATGGTGATAAAAAAGACGAAAGTCTGTATAATGTTTGGAACTCCATCAAAAATGACAAAGATGAAAACAAAGTACCTCGGGCAAAAGAAACCTGTCCTCGGACAGGAAAATATCCAGGTCAAAATGCCAACTATAAACGAAGTACATATGAAGACACCATTAGATGAACCTCAGGCATCTAATTGCTTTAATGAAAATGAAGATGTGCCCCAACCATCTACGTCTGGAATAGAAGGAACTCCGCTGAAAGATGTGCCCACTCCATTCAAAAGTTGCCTGTTTTGGCCAAAGTCCGATTCAAGACAAACAAAAGAAAATCAAACGAAAAAATTGCCAGCTGAGCGACTTCAAAAAGTGGAAAAGGTCAAAGCTGAACGAAAACTGAAAAGAGAAGAAAAATTCAAACAAAAGCCATCAATTGAAAACATTAAAAGCTTTGAAGAAAGGTTTTATCATCATCTTCCTCAGATTCAAGTCGAGAAGTGGTCTTGGAATCTGAAGAGGAACTTTATCACGGCTTGCCCCCAATTTCCAATCCAGTGCAGCTAAACTTTGCTGTTGGCAATTTTGTAATTATAAGATATGAAGACGATTATTTTCCCGGAATAATTAAGGAAATTAAGAAGAGCCTTTGTCAGCGTGATGCAAAGATGTCTAGCAAACACCTGGAAGTGGCCTTGTAAAGAAGATAGTTTATGGTATGAGTTCAAAGACATCATGGAGATAATAGAAAAACATTTTAAGGCCAATGAGAGAGAGACATTCCGCGTCCCATAATTTTTGAAATATGCTGATTATATCTGATTTACTTTATGTTTTACTACTATTTTTCGTGCTCTCCCTTTTGTAACGTTTTCAGACGATGCTGTAACTGGCTTGCTCAAATGAGTTATTCATTTACAAATTTAAATTGGGTAATACACCTACCAGTTGCAATTCCTCAATAAATATGTTTTCAATATTTTTCAAAATGTGTCAGTTATTGGTTCATCTATTGTCATTTCTATGCCCATTTAAAAAATCAAAAATAAATTCAAAATGTGCCAATACTAAAAATAGACAGTACTTTTCTTTGATAAAAGCAAGAATACAACAGAAGACTCGTATTTGCAGAAAATTACAAACTGACAGGGAAAATTGATGTTTTTTGTGTTAAAGTGTCAGCTAATGGTTCAACTACCTTAATATTAGCACATCCACAATAACGAGATTAATAACAGGGTTATTGAGGTTTGAATCAGGAAGGGCTAAGGCGACCTCAGCCCTCCAACAAAAAAATATCAAATTTTTTATATTTGCACACGAAAGAGAATAGCTAGCACAACTTTATTCAACGGAGTTATTGAAGGTTGGCTTCCTAGATTCACCCTCAATAACTCCGTTATTAAAGGTGCGCTAGCGTTGAGCATAGTTGTGCTAGCTATTCTCTTTCGTGTGCAAACATCAAAAATTCGAAGGCTGAGGTCACCTTATCCCCTCCATATTCAAACCTCAACAACCCTGTTATGAAACGTGTGCTAACATCATTTTTAGTTGTGCTAGCTCAGCTCTTTAATGTTCAAACGTCCAAAGTTCGAAATTTTCTTGTGGGGAGGCTGGCTTTTCCCACTAAAAGGAACATACACGTGTCAATATGACAAACTGAACCCACCGGGTTCGAATCCAGTTGACGGCGAGAGATTGTATCGAGCAAATTTAAAAAAATTGGCAAATCAAGATTCAACAACGAGATAATATAAATAGTTACGAACAATAAGATAAAAATAGTTACGTTTTATTGTACACGTTGTTACAATTTTTAAGTTGACATAGTTACAACGTTGGTAATATGTTACAAAAGCGGTTAAATTAACATTATCATAACGTTACTTTCTTAATGTAACAATTGTTAACATTTTTTACCTTGACATAATCTGTTATATCAACATTTAATAAACGTGTTGAACTGCTTTAAATGGAAACGTTACAATGTAACATTATGGTGTTAAAGTTTCGTTGATGTAATGTTTAGTGGGTTTCTAGATTCAACCCTTAATAATTTCGTTATTAAAGGTGTGCTAGCAATTCTTATTCGTGTGCAAACATCAAAAATTCGAAATTTTTTGTTGGAGGGCTGAGGTCGCCTTAGCCCCTTCAACCTCAATAACCCTGTTATGAAGGTGTGCTAAAATTATTTTTAATTGTGCTAGCTCAGCTCTTTAATATTTAAACGTCAGTTATTGAAGATGTGCTAGCTATTATCTTCCGTGTGCAAACAGCAAAAATTGTAAAAAATATTTTTTGTGGGGGGCTGAGATCGCCTTGCCCCCTAGATTCAAACCTCAATAACTCCGCCAGTAAAGGTGAGCTAGCGTTCTGCTGTTTCATGTGCAAACGTAAAAAATCGAATTCTTTTTGTGAGGGGACTTAGGCGACCGAGCTCTCATTTTAAGACGTACACTCTCATACATTTTTAAAAACCAAACATATAAGGTTATGACGTCAGACAACTAATAAATATATGGCATTTCTTTCAAAAATACTTTATTAGGTAAATACTAAATGAACCTAACGCATTTTAAAACCTAATATGTTAAAGTAGTAAAAGTTTCATCATATAAATGTATACTCTACAGGTATGAACTCTATACAAAAAATCGTTTGGGTACATTCAGTTCGAAAATTTCGGATTAGTAAATTGTAAAGATGGAAAATGTACAAAATACAAAAATATAATTTTTACGTTGTTTCTACAAAAAAAAAACCTAAACACAAAGTATTACATTATTAGTAACAGTAGTATTAAGCGAGAACAACTAAATGTCAATTATTGTCGCATGATGCGTTCATGTACAAACTACAAAAAAATAAATTAATATTACATTATTTTATATAATTTACAGCGTCTTCAGTCTCTTCGTTTTCATCAAATTGAATGGTGTTCAATTTACCCAATATGATTAATAGTAATATTAGTTTTATCGAATTTTTGTGCTGAACCTTCCTGTCCCAACTTTCCTCCAACCCTCTTGGTTCCAAAGGATCGGATTCGAAACTGAATTAAAAACAAAGTTCGTCAGCTAAATTTTTGGGTGGTTCTTCGACTGATATGTTTAAGGAGTTTAATCCGCAATACACGTGATCATCAAAGACGTCAATGTTAGTTTCCTCTAGATTATTGTTGTGGTGAGTAAATGGTTTATTGCTGTCGTTAAAGAAAGTGGAATTGGACAAGTAAAGCGTATTATTTGATTTCATAATTGATTTCGGTAAATTTTTGGTTGCGCTATAATTCGCAAGTCAGGTTCTCTGTAAAATCGCGATTTTCCAGTGGCAAAACACAAAGTGGTATCCTCGAGTAACTGTAACTGCTTTTTCTGTTGCTTGTAACAAATGGGACACAAATAACTTGTGTTTTCTGTAGCATATCCGCCGCACTTGTTGATACAACTAACATATTCAACTTTTCCATCGTTCATTGGTTGTGAGGCTTGTGAATACTCGAACCGCTGTCTTGCAAATTTGATGTAGTTGCGTATAATTTCATTTTGAAACGCATGTTTTTTAATAAATATTTTCACACAAAGTAGAGGCATCCTGGTATTATCACAAACCTTTTCTTTTTTAGGCGTAGCCAATTTTGTTAAAAATAGAAATTGTTTTCCCAAATTTTGTAATTGTTTGGGAATATTATTGTTCGCCATGTCACCACCTTCTTGTTCGTTTCTGTTCTCCGAGTTCTTATGGAACAGAGGCGAATTATAGAAATCAAATATATTCAAATAAGAATTGATCACATTTAACTGGGAACTTCTCTTCGACTCTTCTAAATGTAAGTGAGCTTTCACGAAATTCTTCCAGTTGAAGTCAGCACCTGGGTCTACTAAAAAACGGATTGGTAGATAATCACCTTCATTGTGGGTAATGGGTATGCAAAATTGTGATTGCGTGGATTCATTGGATTCAGGTTCCATAAACACGAGTGATGAAAAATGACTGTTGTTATAAATTAGCAGCAGAGGACTCTTCCAACAAATTCTTTCTTCTAAAGCAAATGGAATATAAATGCCATCGAAGTAAATTGGAGTTAGAGGTTCGTCATGACTATCTTTGGCAATGGTATTCGCAATTACGATAATTACTCGACGCAATACATGAGCTAAACACAAAATGTGAATTGCTTCTAATCCTTGATAGCAACCATT
This sequence comes from Abscondita cerata, assembly GCA_030710515.1. NCBI lineage: Eukaryota > Metazoa > Arthropoda > Insecta > Coleoptera > Lampyridae > Abscondita > Abscondita cerata. The sequence continues at coordinate 189,651 of JALBCR010002735.1, forward strand.
TGCTTCACCACTAAGTTTATTAGTTGAAGCACTGCTCACTACGTCCATCCATTCCCTCTCCCATTCTTCTTCACTCTGCTGTATCCCAATATCAAGGTTTAGTTTACTCTCATGCCAACGCCACCTCCTTTTAATACTCTCAGTAATTGGGTTAGGGTTGCTAATGAAATTGAATAAGGCTTGACGAAGTGTTAAAAGTCGATCGTGGAATCCAAACATACTAAGTGATGCAGCATGCAGTAAACAATTACCATCCCCTGAAGTCAACAACGGCCATAGTCTATAAAATAACAATTAATGACTCACATACGCATACTTAATACGTACCTATTTTTGTAACCAAGTGTGTTACACCACCAATTCAATTTTCCACTGTCTTCCAAAGCTTTCATTACATTTTTATCAATCAAATCATTGACCAAAAACTTCCGAAACTCAAGTTCATATTCGTCAAAATCAGGAAGAAAAAAAATTTGTTTCGGGATGTTTAAACAATTGTTATCAAATTTTCCAAACCGTTTGTTATCAAAGTCATTGGCAAGAGCATCACGTGCTCTATAAACCAAAGCTTCATTATCAGACGCCTCAGAAATTCCACGTGAGAGTTTTTTCACTAAAAATAATATAATCTTAGTTAGGTTGAAACTTGATCATCACAAATTACCCTCAGTAACAACAGTTTGGAGTTTGATAATTTTATTCCACTGTTCGAGAGAGGTGTCTAAATCCCAATTCCACTTTTCTAGAAATTTAAAAGCTGTGTCCGAATCGCAGTTTGTTTTTTCAATAAATTGCTTGACAAAATTTGCTTCCATTCTCTATAATAATTTTAACATGAAGTGCGAGTTTATGAGCGTAGGTAGGTACTTACATCTTTTTCTGTTGCAGTTGGACCATAACCACAATTTCGCAGTTATACAAAACAATTCAAAACTGGCAACCTTTTGCGAGAGTATAAAACGTATAAAAATATCACGCAGTACCAAATAATAGAATGACAATAAAGAAATATTCTATTATTAGCACCTAAACTACAATTTTCATATTTGGCAACATTTGGCTTTGCCAAAACACCTACACCCTTCGATCATACATAAACCTGAGCATTAACTACGAACTGACATATGCGCAAGCGCAATTTAACGGGAGGTGTTTGTAGTGTCTACCTTATCGACATGTGAGAATAGTTTAGATTATTTCTACTATAGTAGTACTATATTTTTTGATAATAAGTTGAGTGAGAAAATAGCTAAATTATGTTTAACACAACAAACAATAAAATAGATAATGAGTTGACAACCAATGTAGCAGACATTAACAATGGGTTGTCTAACCAACAGTACTTAATCGTTGATTGAAGGAGTTTCTGTACAGGGTGTATTTTAAAATCAGTGCAATTCCGCAAATTTTCAACGTGTTAAATATAATTTATTAAGAATTGTCTTTTGTTAATTGGGACGATGTTGGTAAAAAGTGTGGGTGTCAACAATAAATATGATGTTTTTTTTAACTGCTTTAATTATTATTTTAATCTGAATTTTTCTTTGCGTAAAGTGACACTCAATGAAAATAAAAACAATTGTATTACTTCCGAAATTAGAATCTGGTCAACTCAACCAAAAATTTGTATATTCTGTATAAGAGAAGTAATGATGCAAGACTTCTTTGTCAATATAAAAAACAAAACAAAAATTATAAGAAACTACTAAAAAAGGTAAAAATTTGGCATTGTAACAATGCCATACTACAATCACAAAATAAAAAATAAGACGGCATGGAGTTTAATGAATAAAATGTTAAACAAAAATAAAACTTTCAGTCAACCCAAATTAGTAAATGGGGATCTGTCATTACTGAGCCTATTACCAAGTAAATTCTCAGCGGGTCTTGACAACATACCAAGTTTCATTGTAAAAGAAGTAGCTTCGATCATATCACCTCCCTTGGCTAATGTGGTAAATGAATGTTTGCTGACTGGACATTTTCCTGATCAACTAAAATCTGCAAAGATAGTGGGGTATTAAAGAGTGGTATCTAAATCTAACAACTAATTATAGACCTATATCATTATTATCAGTTTTTCTAAGATAATTGAAAAAGTTATATACAATAGAATATACTCGTTTTTTTGTAAAAATCAGTTATGGTCTCCAAGTCACTTTGGGTTTCTGCCTGGTAAATCTACCACAGATGCTCTTGCAACATGTCTTTTCTACTTATACAACCAAAAAAAAAAATAATTTTTCGAGTTTTTTATTTAAGTAAAGCTTTTGATATTATCGACATTGATTTATTGTTACTTAAATTTGATAAATATGGGATCAGAGGAACAGGTTTAAAGTTGATTCGATCGTATTTAACTGGCGGAACCCAAAAAGTTGGTATGCAATGTTTAAATGAACAAAAATAACAAATTTTTATTCTAATTTAGTACCAGAAGGCTCTATACTTGGACCTCTATTTTTCTATTTTTCGTGTATCCAGAGTGTTATACAATACAGTATTATGTACTGGTACCATTCGTCTTCCATGATAAGAGTTTTTAAAGCTCAAAAAAGAATTATAAGAGTAATTTTCAAACTTAAAACCCTCACTTTAAGAATCTTCGGATAATGACACTTCATTGTCTCTACATATACACAGTTGCTAACTATGTAAGAAAACACTTGAACCTTTTCACACATAACAATCAAATTTACAATCATATGTATCAAAGAATGTAAAACAACTTTATCCTTCAAAACTAAATTAAAAAACCATCTGATTAATTGTGCTTAGCTCAATTTTTTTCTTTACCTGTCTTACATGACTATTTTATTCTATATTTATTTTATATATTAGATTAGTTTAAATTAGTAATTTAGTATTGAGAATTAGTAATTTAGTATTGTGATTATAACGAATGTTATGGCAATAAAGTTTATTATTATTATTATTAAGAAGAGTACAAGCTTGTATTCGAAAGGATTTTTTATTTTTTAATAAATAGTTATAAAAACAAAACAGGTTTTGGTTTTACTGAAGTGTAGTACGCGGACCTTTAATATTGCCTTTAAAAGTAGATTTTTAAAATTAGTTTCTGGTTTTCAGTGCAACAATTTAAAAATATTTTTAATTATACCTACACGGTGACCCACTTTCATGGACCACCTGACAACTTTGACATTTTAAATAGAAACATTTATTTTTTATTCTGAATCTATGTGATAAACTAGGACAGTAAAGACCCTAAATGTCCTTGATATGTTTACATGTTATACAGGGTATGAGAAAAAATGTCAAACTTCGTAACCGAAAATGATGAATAACTTAATAAAATCAAATGGAACACCCTCTATATTTTTACCAGATCTATGTAGAATTAAATTCTCTACAATTTTGCTATGCATGTTTCTCTACAAAAATCCACTGCTAGCCGAGAAACTCATTTTATCGAAAAACATCAACGAATAATTAAATAGGCGAGGAAATGGTTGTGTTAGTAATTGTCCAATCTATCACAATTTTATTGTATCTTTGTATTGTTAGTAAAATAAGTGAGTTGTCAACAGCAGAATTAGTTAGTATGGTTTATTCCACCGGAAAATCGAATGTAAGTTGTTTATTAACAGCTCATAAAACATGTTTGTACTGAAGAGGATGTGCAATTTGACATCGTTTTTGTTATCAGCAGTTGATAATCTTATCTTTGGAGTACGACAAATAGTAGATAACGTTGGAACTTTAAAGACTCCTGTGTTAGAAAAAAACAAATTCCATCCTCATTGCGTACAACACCACATTAATATCTGACAAAAACAGATGTTAAATACTGACACGTTGATTAGGAATTCTTCTTGTATACTTGACATTTCCAGTTTATTCAGATATTCAGTTCGGTTATTTAAAATAATCAGTCCAGCGATTTTGTTCTAATTTCGACGATCTATTTCATAATATCCAGTTGTCAATAAAAATGTTTTGATAAAACGTGTATTTTTAATAAAAAAACAAGTTTCACGGCTAACGGTTGAGTTTTGGTAAATGAACATCCATAGTAAAATATCACTTTTTGACTAAGTTTCTTATACATAAAATCCCTATAGTTTTCATGCAGATTCAAAGAAAATAATCAATACGAAAACTTTAATTGTTATAACACATTATGGGGCTACAAAGACAACGATACAAATAGAATAACGTTACAAACGTGAATGGAGTTTCAAAACATATATTAAAACGTTTGCAGCCCGGTTCTGTGTTTAGTGTCAAACGATATTTCAAGAAGTCAACATAGACCTACGCTATTACAAATTGGAGTTCCAATTCCGTTTGTAGAATCTGTAGAAAAACTAAGATAAAACAAACAGATTGTAAAAATCAAGAAAATGCAAATTAAGAAACTGGGGATGCTGTACTGTCATCCCTAAACAATGGAAGAATAGAGAAATTAAATTCATTAATGGAAAATATAAATTTCGTACATTCACGTCGTAAAAGCTGGACACTTTTAAATAAATTAGGTTCTACGAATCAATCTGCTAAAACAAATACAAAAATTTCCCCAATTTTGTTGCTTCTCGGTTAATTAATGTTCAAACTCAATAAAAGTGGAGAAACCGATTATCACAAAGATGAAAAGGTGTCTACAAAAGAAAAGAAAATCTACACTTATCTCAGAAGAGATATCCAGACGTTTTACTATAGAAGAGCTAAACATGCTTTAAAAAGACAAAATCAAAGAAAGCTGCCGGGTTTGATGGAATACATCCAGAATTTTGGAAAAATTTGGAAAATTATTCTTTGAAGTAGCTACTTATGTTTCCCAATGATATTTATAACACAGGTAAGTTACCAACAGATTTGAAGAAATGTAGTCGTGCAAATTTTAAAGAAAAATAAATCAGCTACAGACCCCATTTCTTATCGTCCAATAAGTTTGTTAAGTGTACTTTATAAGGTTTTGGAAAGATTGATTTTTCGAATAACTAATCCATTTATTACCAATTGAACAAGCAGGGTTTCGATCAGGTAGAAGTTGTTGTGATGAAGTATTGGCATTAACAAAGCATATCGAAGCTGGATCTCAGAAGAATCTTAAAACTGTAGTTGTCTTTTTCGATTTAACTGCTGCATACTACGAGGGCGGTCTGAAAAGTTTCCGACTTCAACCTGAAGATGGCAGCACTCTTCAATTAAAGTCAGGGAATGTAGTATTTTTGTGAAAATGGAGATAATCGAGTATCGAGCTGTCATAAAATATTTGTTTTGAAAGGAAATACGCCTACGCAAAATAAAGATGAGTTAGACTCAGTGTACGGGGACTCTACACTGTCATTTACCACTGTGAAATTTTGGGCAGCTGAATTTAAACGTGGCCGTAAGAGCTTGGGAGGTGATGAACGTTCGGGAAGTCCAAAAACTGTAACTACTGACGATAACATCGCTAAAGTTCACCAAATGGTGTTAAACGACCGCCAAATTAAAGTGAGAGAGATAGCAGAGGCAATGAGGAAATGAAAATTATCCCACATACACAAAAGGTCTTCAAAAAATATTTTCAAAATTTGATTATCAAACAGTGACTTCTAGTAATAACAAGTTGCAAAATCTTTTAGGCAATCCGAAAGACCCAATAGAAATGTGTGATAAATCGGCAATATATAAAACTAATTGTAACCAAGTATATATAGGGCAAACCAAGAGACCTATTAAAACTCGTTTTAAAGAGCACGTAGCTGATGTCAAATATCATCGCACAGATAGGTCCAGTGTTGCCATGCATATGTTTGAAAATGGCCATAGAGTAGGCGACATTGAATTAATTAAGAGGGTAGATAATAAAAACGAACTTGATTCTTATGAAAGTTTAGAAATTTTAAAACAGAAATTTGCTTATGAGTTATGATTATAACGGTCCATTAGGATTTTCGGAATTATTTAAGCTTATCTAAGAATCAATTAAGTTTAACGATGCGTGATAAGCAGATAGTATATATAAGCTTCTCGTTGTTTTTATTTTTAGTATCGGTATCGCTGATGATAACAGCTTAGCTGTTGAAACACGTGTCCGAGTCAAGTTTTTGGTGCAGTTTGTGGTGTTTTTTCTGTTGGTTCCATTATTTTGTTTTGGTATTTCTTTCACTTAGTATTTTTTTATGTCGTGACTGGGGTTTGGACCGGTCCATTATATGTCGGCTGTGCTGTTATAGTTTTGTTTATGTTCTTATTTAACTTCTATAATGTTTATACACTTACTTAATATTATTACATATGAATACTAAAGTGGGTAAAGGGTTGGAATGTTTAGGTTTTAGTGGTGTTCCTAAACCTTGAAGCAATGTTTTCTCACTGTTAAAGACATTCTTTAATTTTGTATTTTGGCTCCGATTTGACGCTGTTTCGTTAATATAGATTGTGTGTGAAGAAAAACATTTAAATCCTTGATTAAAGGATTTAATAAATGTTTGTATAAATTGCCCTGAGATATAAAACGGCACCATAAGCCAAAAAGGAAGCATCATAATAACCCACTAATTTAATAGATGTCAATTAAATTTTTAGAAAAAGCGTGACATTCCGTAAGTAAATTATTTGGTAAGACGTCGTCCCAATTAAGCCTAAATTTCCATAGTTTTTTCATAAATAATTTGGCTGTAACTGACACAGGCTCCACAAATCCCAATGGATTATAAAAGAAGAAATAAAGCTCAATACATGCCTTTTCGTAATTAATTTTGGAAACAAGACTTCAAAACAATCTAACTTAGTATTAAAATGTAATCCCAAAGTTTTTAATTTGACACTGTGTTTATATTTCCCAACAATTGATGATCAGAAGAAGTGTCCTTTAGAATTATTGGACAGTTACTACCCCATTTGTGTAGTTAAAAACCACCACTTGCTAGCAAGTCAATTAATTGAAGATTTAATTGAATAGCATCTTGAATGGTATCTCCACCACAAAGAATATCATCAACGTATGCATTATGGAGCAAAGCATTTGCGGCCAACGGAAATTTATCCTTATTAATAACAGCAAGTTCGTACAAACATCTAGTAGCTAAAAAGCGCTACCAATCCAGATTATTCTGTACATTTGCTTTATGTCACATAATATTATAAATTTATAACTTCTAAACAATATTAGAATCTCAAAAAGGTCTCTCTGTACATCGGGTTAATTGAGCAACACGTCGTTTATAGATTTATTAGATTTTGATTTCATACTACCATACGTAATTTTGTAGTGCATTTGTCCTTTCTTATTACTGGGTGTTGTGTCATAAAATAAACTAAACCACTATCTAAATCATAACTATTGATATCAATAATCTTTGCATGTCCCAGGGTTAAATATCCATTTATAAGCGTATTGTTGGAAAAGAAGCGGATCAAATTTAAATCTTTTTCTAGATTGTGAAATCGTTTTAAAGCAACCGAAAAAGAATCTCCTAAGTTACATAAATAAAGTGCTTGTTTTAGAGGAAGTTGCACCTGGAGTTTTGTTCCACTCGAGCAACAGATGATTGAAAACTGTTTTCGCAAGCATCTTGTTCTGAATTGTAGTCTTTGAATAACTCCGGCACCTTTTCAGTGTCCCAAAATTTTGAAATCAGATTTTCTATCCTAGAGATTGAATGAAGAGAATACGATGCGGAATTACAAATTAAGCGTTCATTCATGGCAATTGAACCGCTCAAAACATAACCGAATAAAGTATTTTGCAATATAAGATTTGATCCTAAAATTGTGTGTTTTCCAGTAGCAATAATTTTAAAGAATATCTCAGCACCGAGTAATAGGTACATCAATATCTTTTGGAATATTAAAATTAGAATCAGATAAAATAATATTTTTAGGTAAGTTTAAATTGAATATTTCAATAGAAAAATTGGGAAATTGTGACGTGATGTTGTCAATTGCGTAACTAACACATAATATTATGTTTATTCAAACGGCCTTCTGCACTTTGGAAGTGGTTTGACATATATGGCAATTATTTCTAAATTGTTATAGTAGTTTGAACACCTAATTTCGTTATTAATCGATTAGTTATGAAAGAAGCTTGAGATCCGCTGTCTAATAAACAGTAGGCAATGATAACTCACCAGTAATAGATTTTACCTTAACCTTTATAATGGGTAATAAGATGTTTTTTGAACAACGCAAGTTGTAAACTTGATGATTGTTGATGTTCTGGTTCAAGGATGAACGGTGAAAGTGATGTATCCAAATGCAACAGCGTGTTGTGACTTCGACAGCATTTATGGCATTTCATGAACAACCTACAATTACCAAATGATTATTTAAACATAATTTGCAGATTTTGTTTTTATTTGCAAATGAAACTGCGTTTTTCTCGAAACAAATGAAATTATCGTATTTAAACAAGAGTACCAATATTGTGTAGAAATGTTGTTTACGTTATATTCTCTAATCAAAATCACTAAAAAGTTTTCAAAAAAAGTTACCAGTCGATTTCATCATCAGGAATCATTCACGTAGCGCCCCTACAAAAAATTTTAAAATAGTACATAAAATAATGTTCTTGATCTAAAGTTATGGCTCTATGCCAATTTTGATAAGAATTGATAAATTTACAGTGAAATTATTAACAAAAAATGAAAAAAAAAATTTTTAATTTAACGCTCTGTATCTTTTCCACAGCAAAATTTTTTTTATAAGAAATATTGGGTCCTATGGTCACATTTTAGCCTAAATAACCCGCCCTTAGCCTATCTCCCAATAGTTATGAATCACCCTATATAATTCTTCTAATTTAATTTGATTAGTAATTGGAAATTTTCTTGAATCTTCTTAATGTGGACCTCCAGAAGTCACACTTTAATTGCTTTTCATATGCAGCTCTTCTAATTCATAAATCCGTTATCGATGACCCAGCATGTTGGACAACTTGCCCTTAATTTAATTTGTAATTTTTAAATTTGTAATGGACTGTATTTTAATTAAATTGTCATTTAAAATTGAAACTCAAATACGTATACTACTCTTTGTGGTGGTGATGCTATTCAATTAAAGCATCAGCTGGAGCACCATACATAACACTTACTTCACAATACAATATTAAAAATGTACCATACGAATAAATAAATAAATGTAGATTCAGAATAAAAAAATATGTTTCTATTTAAAATCTCAAAGTTGACAAGTGCTCCATATGAAAGTGGGACATCCCGTATAATTAAAAATATTTTTAAATTGTAGCCATTAAGGAACGTAAAAAATGGTCAAACCGATTTTGAATAAATCTACTTTTAAAGGCAATATCAGGTCGGCGTACTACACGGACAGCCTGTATATTCATAAATATTTCAAAATCGGTTGAAAAATGGTAAGTACCTACAATTTTATTTGCATAATTAAATTTTGAATTTAACTAAAATAATCTTTTTTAAAAAAGCAGGGGTTTACGTTTTTTATTAATTTAAAAGGGTCTTATATGCAGTGAAATGATGGAATATCACTTCTAATGTTAACTTCAAAACCGTTTTTACCTTAATAGTAATAATTTCTAAGTGAAGGTCGATGGCTGTAATGGTTTAGAGAAGCTATTACTAAGGAGGTATCTTTTTCTTTTTCCTGAATATTTTAGTTTTTTAGTAATTTAATAATTACTGAATATCAATAAAACCATTTCAATCAGGGAGTGCTTTAAAATTAGCCAAGTAAAATAAGCATTTTGGTATGCAAAAGGTCGGGTAATTCTGATTTTTTGATATGCCGTTAGTGTTGAGCAAGTAATATAAAATTTTTGACCTTGGAGTGCCAATGCGCACCACCTGGTGTCGAAAAAAGATTAAAATTTTTGACTTCTTTGATTAAGTTAAAAACCAGCTCTGTAGCTCAAATAATCACTGAGATAACTTATTTCAAAATAGCCCTGTTTTTTCAAAAAGTTGTTATTTTTCTTCGGTTTTCGTTAATTATCTCCTGAACTAAAATGTTTAGTAAAAACGTCAAATATATAAATCACAGGTGAGTAAATTTTCTATTAATCAAGCAAAACGGAAAGTCTATACGACGGATAGTTCAAGATAGTATGTAGTTGTTTAAAGATAATGAGTTGAACACTATTTTAGTTATTAAAAAACATTGTGCAGAAAGTCAGTTCATTTAATTTTTTTTGCGAATTAACATTAATTGTTGTTACAAGTTTAAGTTGACATAAAAAATATGAATACATACATTTTTTTAACCAATTTAGATACTAAGTTAATTGACGAACATTAAAACTAACATATCTTTTTTTACTTTTGACGGACCAGGACGGACCTCTTCAAACTCTATTTGCTACTCCTTGTCCTTTTCATCCGCTTCAAGATCTTGTTACGGTTCAAAATACTGAACCCGAACGTAAGTCGCAAGAGTTGCACGTTGCGACGAAAATCAAATTTACCGCGCACGCTACAATTTTTCTTATTGGTGGATCGATTTATTCTCAATATTCATCGAGACGACGGGCGGACATCTTGTGACTTTCTCTTCCTATTGCGCGGTTGTCGGTGCTTCACGAAGCTAAAAATTACTCGTAAAATATCAATGTGGCTTTAATAATTCCAAATTAAATGAGTGTGGAAATAAAAATCCGACCGATTTTGCCGTAAGTGCTATCTTTTGCTATTTCTTTTGTTGTCTCGTGGTTGTGTTAACTTTAATGTAATTTTTCTTTTTCTTTTTGTTATAGGTACTTAAATTTAGTTACTAACACTTTCTTAAAATATTGGTATTTATCTAAAATTTTTGTTTTTTTTACTAAACTCACTTCTTGTGATAAGAATTTTTTTGTAAAAATTTTTGAGATACAATAAAATTTTGATTGATTGATTGATTGATTGTGTTAATTTCTAATTAAAACTTATGCTTTAGCACGTGTCTTGACCTCATACTCTACTTGTATATTACAGTCTGAATAATTTCTGGTGGCGCTGGAACGAGCATTTGAGAATCCTTCGCTATAAAAACGTTCCGACTACCACGGTGTCGCAACCTCAAAACTGCAACGGCCGATTATACTCACCGGTCGAGGGTCGCTCACGCTGCGTTCCTGCTATTTCGAAGGAAGCTACCTGTTTCGAGCTTTGTCGTCTTGTCCTCCTCAGAGAAATTCTATAGCTACCGATCTTCTAATAGCTGTCAACTGCTGTCGTTAGCAAGAACCTTTCTTATCAGAACTACCTGCATCAGTATACAGCTAAGTTTATTGTTTAAGGAACCTATTTCTGCATGCGTTTGGAGCTCACGTACATGTGCATTAAACGGTTTGAATCTCTAGTGTATAAGCAAATTGTTATTCGAGGTAGACTCCACCCATCGACATTCGGTTTTGCTCCATCAGAGCTGTGGCGTTTCCAATAAAGTGGGTGAAGCTAAAACAAAAGGCCTTTTAAGTTGGCAGGAGCTACGTACCGTATTAGTCCGAGTTTAATTCTAGTTTTTAAGTCACCGTGTGTAAGTGACGTGTGTACGTCGAGTTTCCTTAAACACCAATCTTAAATTGATACGCTCACTTTAATTTGGGCTGTAACAAACAAAAACTTAACTGAATTTAGACATATTTGATTGCGAACTCTAATTATTTTGTTGTTGCTAATGCACGCAAGTTTCATGCGACAGAATCTCTCACTTCTCAAAGATTCTTCTAATATTTTAACTTGTATTTGCTATATTTACATGTTTTTTTGTCTCTCTATTTTGTGTTCGTTGTAGCGTAGTAGACCTTAAGTAAAACCTATTAAATTCCTGTTGGTCGGTTTTATTTCTCTCTGTTATTTATCAGGTGGCGCCTCGTTACTCAGCAGTTTATTTCTTTCAGTTCCCTTAAGAACTTCCCCAACTCACCGACTAAGCCGGACACTGCTGTGTTAACTCTTACAAATACGAGATCTTCCACGAATTTAGTGCGCTATTCCATCCAAATATTATTGTTCTTTTTTTTCTAGGTTGTATCGCTAGAGCCGTCACTTTCTTTTTATTTTCATTACTTGTGAACTACAACCGTTACAATCTAAATCTCTTATCTCTTCGTATATAAAATTATTTATGTACCGTAGAACGTCGTTTTCATCGTCAATGTTGTCGTCAATAGAGTGATGTCTGGAACGTTTTCGCAAGTAACAGGTAACAGATATACATCAAGAACACGTGAGACCTGCTTTCCAAACCCACAAGATTTTTTGCATCCTTTCTTACAGTTGCAATTTATCATTTTAAGAAGAGATTTAGGAGCGGCGCCCCTTTTCATTTCGCGGGAGTTGAGGGCCAATCGAGTAGGTGCCCCTTTCTATTAGAATTTTTTCATGTCCTAACCACTTCTGAATCTAAAGGTAATATCTGAAAGCATGAAATCGTGATGCGTCAACGGTTGGGGGTAAGCGTGCAAGATTGATTTTGCTTTCGTTGCTGATTTGGTAAACAGTTGGTAACGCAAGTTATTGAGATCACATGCACAAGTTCTGGTATTACTTTCATATAAATGAATCAGGAAAGTTTCACCTGCTTTAGCCACTTGGTCAATGGTAGCTTTATAGATAAATGGGTTTTTTCACATCAGAGAGCAAAATTTTATCTTACCTTGGCCGAAGGGTGCACACACAAGGAAAGTGTGAATGAATAAAATCATTTCGCTAAACTTGTATTTAAAAAACGTTGTGGAGTATAACACATTAGGCGTTCTCCCTTTTCTACATTTTCGGAAGTACAAGTTCTTTTTCGTTGGTGCTAACCCCGTTAGAAGTACTAATAGGTCAATGTCTTTACCAACCACAAAAATGTTGTCATACTGAGATCCAACAGAAACAACGGTTTCGACAATTAGTACGTCCACATCTCCTTCTGTCTGTTTCACTACTATATTTGCTTTTTGCAGAACCTTTTTCAGGAGGGCAATGTTGCTTTCGTTCGCTAAAATTTTTGAGAAACTTCTGGGTATGTGTGTTCATTGACGATGAATTTATGTGATGAATATAAGGTTTTTCGTCGAATGAGTTCCGCACTTCACATCACATCAGAAGGGTATCCATCAAACACTACAACAACTTTTGAGCTATAATGTACTTGTAAGTACGTTAGATAATCTTTAGCAATACCCCTGAAATTCATGTTTCTCTTTGTGATGTAGGTGACCTCCATCTACCACTGCAAAATTATTCGTTCCTTAGACATCTTTAACTTCGGTTGTTGTGAAAGCTGATAACAATAATGATTTAGTCCGCTTTCGCATTCTTTCTTTACTAAACAGTGACAAAAGAAAAGGTGATAGTTCAAATGTGAAAAACGTTTTCAAATCTTTATCTGATTGTTAGGCAACATAAATCCTGTGGAAGAGGGTTAATGGGTCCACAACAATTTTTTTCTACCCAATTTTAGTACTGTTGGTAACAGAAGCAAGTGTGATAACTTTATCTTTACGTTTAAATTTGACGTTGATCCAATAATTCTGGAGATGCCTTAAACACTAACTTGGCGAGATAAGTGGCAATTAACAGCACTCGTTCCAACTATGGTACTGCTTATTGAGTTTATTGATATCTCCACATAATTTGTGGGAAATGGAGTGTGTTCAGAAAATCAGTAAACCTTTCAATTTTGGTATTCAATTGAAGTGAAAAAATTAATCCTAAAAAAAATTCGATCGACAAAATGTACAAATAATCTAGAGTGTTATATTTAATTCTCTAAATTACGAACGAAATGTAAAAATCTAATAACCTCTTGTTTCAAATCATACATTGACAATGTGGAGTCAAATATTAAAAATAACCCTAATTATTTTTGGGCGTATATAAAATCTCAAAAATGAGATGATAATATGCCACCTGAAATGAACCTTCGTTCATACCATACTAGTAATCAACAGATAATTTCCAATCTTTTTGGAATACATTTTAGTTCTGTATACGAAATAAGAAATAATCAACAAAACTTTTACTACTTGAATAATATTGAACAAAATAAAGTAAATTTAAATATGATTAATTTTACTTCATATGAGATTTTTATTGAACTAAGTAAATTACCAGATAGTACTAGGTGGGCCAAAAGAAGTCATCCGATGTTGTTTGGCTCTCTTTTTTTTCTAAATAAAAAACTTCGATTCGGTTTTTTTGATTATGTTTATTTGAACTTTTAGAATTTTTCGAGAAGATGATATTCGTCAAGTGGCCGTCGCCAGTATTGATGCACATTTGTGCCCGTTTTATCGCATTTTCCATGACTTTTCGCCAGATTTCCGGTGATAACTCTTCGCATTCTCCTTAAGGGCTTTTATTGTTTGAAGCTTGTTGGCATAAACCCGTGACTTCCAGTAGCCCCAAAGAAAAAAGTCTGGGACGGTTAAATCAGGCGAACTTACTGGCCGACTAATCGCCAAAACGCGAGATTACGCGACCAATTTATTCAATTAAAACAAAATTATTCCACGTTCTTGTGGAGTATAGCGCTCCATTGCTTGTTTGTTTGTATTCTGCATCTATCTAGTTCACAAATGTCAAATATGAATGACGTACGTCATTTGCAAAAATGAGAGCATCTTCCAATAGGGTGATTTCTTTTGGCCCACCTAGTATTAATAGTAGTCCTGATGGCTTTTTCTTTTAAAATCATGTAGTTTTGTATTGGCTTATCCTCTTCAAATATTATATCATAAGTCTTTAACGTCTCGAAAGTTAACAAATTTTTGGAAAACTAGTTACGTGACACCCTTACATAAAAATAAAGGTAAAGCTTATATTGAAAATTATAGGCCAATATCGAAGATTTCCGTAATACCTAAACTATTTAAAAATATATAGTTAAAACTATGTTTCCTCTTCTTAAAAAATTATTATTGATAAACAACACGGTTTCTTTTCTAATCGATTAATGTGTACAAACTTTTGAGTCTTCTAAACAATATTCACAATGCTTGTTTTGATAAAAAAACACAACATGATGTTATTTAGGCGGACTTGGCAAAGGCTTTTGATACAATACATCATGAAATACTACCTTTCTAATAGGAAGCAAATAGTCCGTTATAAAAATTACGTTTCAGATCCTATATCTGTTTATTCGGGAGTCCCAAAAGGTTATCATCTTGCTCCGTTACTATTTCTAATATTCATAAACGATATAATAGATGTGTTTAAATATTCAGATATTTTACTTTTTGCTGATGACATAAAGATCTTTAAACTTATTAAATCCACTGAAGATTGTACTCAATTACAACATGATCTTGATTCTTTTTATAACTAGTGCCAAATAAATAGCTTGGATTTAAATTAAAAAAATGTTTTTCAATTACTTTCCATAAAATAAAAACTCCTATTAGATTATCTAACAAAATTGAAAAAAATACAATACAAAATACTAATTCTATTACTGAGGAGTATATAATACTACACATCACAATTTATCTTTTAGTGGACATATACAAGTTATTCGTAACAAAGCTATGAAATAATTAGGTTTTATTTTCAGATCTTGTATACATTTTAGAAATTCAACGGTAATTAAGATCTTGAATACATCGATGATCAGATCTCATTTAGAGTACTGTTCCTAGGTATAGTCGCCTTACCAGTCGACTAACGTAGTAAAACTAGAAAGAGTACAACATAGATTTCTAAAATTCTTCGCCTATAAGACAGAAACGTCTTTTAATAATTACATTGAAATTTTGGAACGTGTAAATATTAATACTTTAATGTCACGAAGAATATATCTAGATCTTCTATTTTTTATAAACTTATAAATGGTATCTTGGATTGTTCATATCTTCTAGAGCAATTAAGTTTTTTGAGTACCAAACACAGTGGCGTAGCTAGCGAGCCTTGGTCCCGGTGCAATCCATGCATATGGGTGGGCCCTGTTTGTTTGTAGGTACACAATATCTAATAGCATTATTAATATATCATAAGGTATGTTGTGTGTTAAAAAAATAAAACATCAAAAATAGTGTTGACAATTTCATATTTAATCAAAACGACGGTTACAAGATTTTTGTTTGGGAAAATCGTTAAGCGACGTCACATAAAGAAAAAATTATAAACTCACTAGTCAAAATTTGACTTTACGAGCTTTCTTCTCTGCGAATAAATTAACTAATTCATCCAAGTCGATACTTCTTGCAGTCTGGTTTTCGATGGAAATTATTGCAATATTACTAAGCCTCTCTTATCCCATGCCACTTCGTAAATAGTTCTTAATAAGTTTTAATTTTGATAATGACCGTTCAGCGGACGCAGTTGTTACAGGGATTGTCAAAAATAGCAAAAGCACAGTTATAATGTCGGAAAAACTAGGAATTAGCACTGAATAATCCACTATCACAAATTTTAACATATCTAAAACTCTTTTAAGATTAGGCAGTTGTTCTTTAAAACACGATCAGAATGATAATAGCTGAGACGAAAATTCTGAAGATGTGTCTTTATCATAATTTTTTGTAAGTTTTCAGATCTTGCATTTATTTTATTATTCGAATATTGAATGAAATTTTGTGGGAAAACATATCACAAACGTAATTTAAACCTTCAAATCTTGACTTAGTTTGAAGAGTCAATGTATCTAAGGTGGCATTAAATACATTAACTTTATAATAACTTTCTGCATTTGTTAGTCTCTTATCTTCCATTGCTTCATAAAAAAACTTCTTTACTTTTCTATTACGTTTATTGGTGAATACCGATTGTATACCCCACTGGCAGCACTGTTTTGAGCATCTTTTAGAACGTCATTAAATTTACTTCGTAAATCTATTATACCTTTGTGGGAATTTCTAAGCAATTCAACAGCTTAGTCTAATTGCATATTTTTGTTTCGAAGTTATTTTGATACTGCGTATATAATAGCTAGCATCTTTGTATGAAAAATTGTTAGAGTACGAATTCAAATTTTTCTAATTGATTCTTTAATGAAATAGCACTTGTCTTTTCTTCATGATTGTTGGATACAAAATTGATTTTTGATAACGCTTTTAGAATTGCTACATAATTATATTTCACTGCAGATAGTGACTGATGCCTTGAAGACCAACGTGTAGGATTAATTTTTTTTAAAGAGAAAGTTTTAATTGTATTATGTAAATTTCTAGGTTCCTTTAATGATTGCCATCTCTTAATACTACTTCCAAAAAATGAATATAGTCGTTCAATTAAATCAAAAAATGATTTTATTTTCTGGGATTTTGGTTTTTTTTGTTGAATCCTGGCTTGAAGTCCGGAATATGTGCCACTCATAGACACTCCCCGTCGCATCGTATCCTTGACCCCTGTAATTCTCTAATTATAATCCATGCTTATTTAAAACTCCTATTACTGTTTCTTCTAATGCAGCATTTGATTGATTGTGTACTTCTATAAATCCCAAAAAGATTCATTTATAGTAACATCTGTAGCTTCACCTTCATCATTTTTAACAATTTTTACGTATCGAACGATTTGGCTCAATTGATCGATTTTGCTTATATCTTGAGTTGTATCTATTATTATTGCAAAAAGGAGAATTTTTATATCCTTTATTATTGTTTCTTCTACTTTGCCTGCTATTAAGTTAATGACTGCATTTTGAACATGAGGACTTAAATAATTGATTGCGCCTTTTTCTTTTTGGAGTAAATCTTTCAGAACATTGTCATCTTCGGCCGATAGATGAATAATTGCAAGAAAATTACCACTGTTCGATTCACTGCTATATTCTAGATGATAACTCATGCGTTTTGATACGTTCACTTAAATGAACCCAGTCATTTATTCCTCTACTCCATGCCTCGTGAAACGTTAGAGCATTACGGTTGGCAAAAAGCCAGCATGGTTCGCAATAAACAAAATTTTAGGTAATGAGTAATATAACCATTTTCGTTGTAATTTAACTTTACCATCCGAAAATTTAAAATAATAAAATTCGGAAAAACATCTTTTGCGGTGGTTTTATCACGTGGAATAGACCTTTGGTTGGCATGGATCGCTATTTATAATTAATTTAATTAAGTTGGGATCTTTTACAATATCGGGATGTAGTCCGCGATCATTTGATATAAATAATGTTTTACCACATTCATAATCAGCATCACTTGCTGCCGTACTTGTGTCTTCCTGGCTAGTTGACGGTTTGATAGTAAATTCTTTAAAACTGTCGTCAGGAATAAATTTTGGGTTTTCATCCTCTACACTCACTGGCACTGTTAAAAATGTGTCTATTTTTTTAATTTTTCGTAAAGATTCTTCTTTTTGTTTTTTAGTTTTCGTTTTTGAGCTCCACTTTTGTGTATAGGTGTGAACAGAAACGACATGTTTACACAATGAAAGTATCACTTGAATTGAACGACGCACACACTAATTTAAAAGACGTATTTAATTATTTAAAATTATAATATAAAATATAATAATGTCATTCACAATCTTGTACACGTCCAAGGCGAGGTCAGGCATCAAAGTTAATTATTCCCTCGGGGATTAAAGGTGCTTCCGTTCTACTGATGTAGATGATATAGAATCGTTGAAATGAAAGGAATCCTCCCGAGCATTAAGTTTGATTAGCACAAAATGTCGGTGATTGCAAAGCATCCAACAAAATCTTACGTATGGTATGTCACTTCACCCACATCCCAATTAATATTTTTGAGAAAAGAGTTGACTCCCTGTTAGCACCTATAGAAAAATTTCATCTATTCGAGAAGTTACCGCCATTTTGTGGTTCGCCATTTTGTGGTCCTCAACCCGCCCTAAAAATACCTCGATTTTGTGGTCCTGAACCCGTTCCAAAGTTACCGCTATCTTGCGGTCCGACATTTTTGGGTCCTGTTCCCGCCCCCGAAAACACTGCTATCTTATGGTCCGCCATTTTGTCACAATTTTTAGTCCTGAACCCGCCCCAAAGTTACCGCTTCCTTGTAGTTGGCTATTTTGGAGTCCTAAACCCAACCTCGACGTTATCGCCATCTTGTGTTTCGCCATTTTGTGGGCCTGAATTCGCCAAAAAATTACCGCTGTTTTGTGGTCTCCCATATCATAGTCTTAAACCCGCCTAGAAGTTACCGCCATCTTGTGGTCCGCCATTTTTGGTCTTAAACACGCCCCTGAAGTTACCCCCTCTTGTGGTAGGCCACTTTGTGGTCCTGAACCCGCCCCCGAAATTACCGCCATCTTGTGTTCCGCCATTTTTGGTCCTAAACCCGCCCCCGAAGTTCCCCTGTCATGGTCTTAAACCTGCTCCCTAAGGTACCGCCATCTTGTGTTGCGCCGTCCTAAACCCGCCCCAAAGTTACCGCCATCTTGTGGTCGGTTATTTTGTGGTCCTAAAACAGCCCTCGAAGTTACCGCCATCTTGTGGTTTGTTATTTTGAGGTCGGTAACACGCCACCAAAATTACCGCAAACTTGTGGTCCGCCATTTTGTGGTCCTAAACCCGCCCCCAAAATTTCCGCCATTTTGTGGTCCTGTATCTGTCCCTGCACCTTAAATTTTTTGCCATTTTTGTGTTCCTGCCCGCCCTAACGTTACCGCAATTTTGTGGTCCGCGATTCTGTGATCCTAAACCTGCTCCAAAGTTACCGCCATCTTGTAGTCCACAATTTTTTAGTCTTGAACCCGCCCCCGAACTTACCGTCATTATGTGGTCCTGAACCTGTCGCTACACCTCTAATTTTTGCCATTTTTGTGCTTCTAAACCCACCCTAAAAGTTACTGCCATTTTGTGGTCGGCCATTTTGTGGTTCTCTACCTGCAGCTCCACCTGAAATTTTCTGCCATTTGTGGTCCTGAACCCACCTCCGAAATTGCCGCAATCTTGTGGTCGCCATTTTGTGGTCCTGACCCGACGCAAAGTTACCGCTATCTTGTAGTCCACAATTTTAGTCCTGAACCCGCCTCCAAAATTACAGTCATCTTGTAGTCCGCCATTTTTTGGTCTTTCACCCGCCCTCGAAGTTACATCCATTATGGTCCTAAACCTGCCCCCAAAGTTACCGCCATCTTATGGTGTGCTATTTTGTGATCCTGAACCCACCCCAAAGTTACCGCCATCTTGTGATTGATTATATTGTGGTCCTAAACCCGCCCCCGAAGTTACCGCCATCATGTGGTTTGTTATTTTGAGATCGTAAACCCGCCACCAAAGTTTCTGCCATCTTGTGTTCCTAAACCCGACCCCGAAATTACCACCATTTTGTGGTTCTGAAACTGTACCTGTACCTCAAATTTTCTGCCATTTTTGTGTTCCTGAAGGCGCCCTAACGTTACCGCAATCTTATGGTCCACCATTTTGTGGTCCTCAACCCGCCCCAAAATTACTGCCATTTTGTGATCTGCCATTTTGTAGTCTTAAACCCGCCCAGAAGTTACCGCCATCTTGTGGTTCACAATTTTTGATCCTGAACTCGCCCTAAAGTTACCGCAATCTTGTGATCCACTATTTTGTGGTTTTAAACCCGCCACCAAAGTTACCGCCACCTTGTAATTCTCCATTTTGGAGTCTTGAACCCACCCCTGAAGTTACCGCTATCTTGTGGTCCGAATTTTTGTGGCCTTAACTCGCCCTAAATTTACCGCTATCTTGCGATCCGACATTTTGTGGTTTTGCCCCTCCCCGAAATTATGGCTATCTTATGGTCCGCCATTTTATGGTCCTAAACCCGCCCCCGAAGTTACCGCCATTTTGTGGTCCGTTATTTTGTGGTCCTTAACCCGCTCCGAAGTTACCGCCTTCTTGTGGTCCTCCATTTTTGGGTCCTGTACCAACCCCCAAAGCTACCGCATCTTATGGTCCGCTATTTTGTAGTCCTGAACCCGCCTCCAAAGTTACCGCCTTCTTGTGGTCCGCCATTTTGTGGTCCTGAACCCGCTCCCGAAGTTACTGGCATGTTGTGGTCCGCCATTTTGTGGTCTTGAATCTACCCTAACGATGCCCCTATCTCGTGGTCAGTAATTTTGTTGTCTTAAACCGGCCCCCAAAATACCGCCATCTTATAGTCCACCATTTGTGGCCCTGAACCCGCCCCCGAAGTTCCCGCCATATTGTGATTACGCCATTTTTTGGTTCTGACGTCGCCCTAAAGTTACCGCCATTTTGTAGTCTGCCATTTTATGGTCTTAAACCCGCCCTAAAGTTACCGGTGTTTTGAGGTCCACAAATTTTTTGTCCTGAACTCGCCACAAAGATACCGCCTTCTTGTAGTCCGCAATTTTGTAGTCCAGAACCCGCCCTAAAAATGGCGTCATTTTGAGATCCGCCATTTTGTTGTCCTGAACCCGCCCCCCAAAGTAACCGCCGTCTTGAGGTTCACCATTTTGTGGTTCTGAACCCGCTCCCGAAGTTACCGTTATCTTGTGGTTTCTCATTTTGTGGTCCTGAACCTGCCCTTGATGTTACCGCCATCTTGTAGTCCGCCATTTTGTATTCCGCCATTTTGTAGTCCAGAACCCGCCCTAAAGATGCCGTCATTTTGTGGTTCGCCATTTTGTTGTCCTCAACCCGCCCCCGAAGTTACTGCTGTCTTGAGGTTCACCATTTTGTGGTCCTGAACCCGCCCAAAAAATGGGGTCATTTTGTGGTCCGCCATTTTGTTATCCTAAACCCTCCCCCAAAGTAACCGCCGAATTGAGGTTCACCGTTTTGCGGTCCTGAACCCGCTCCCGAAGTTACTGTTATCTTGTGATTTGCCATTTTGTGGTCCTGAACCTGCCCCCGAAGTTACCGCCATCTTGTAGTCCGCCATTTTGTAGTCCAGAACCCGCCCTAAAGGTGCGTCATTTTGTGGTTCGCCATTTTGTTGTCATCAACCCGCCCCCAAAGTAACCGCCGAATTGAGGTTCACCGTTTTGCGGTCCTGAACCTGCTCCCGAAGTTACTGTTATCTTGTGATTTGCCATTTTGTGGTCCTGAACCTGCCCCCGAAGTTACCGCCATCTTGTAGTCCGCCATTTTGTAGTCCAGAACCCGCCCTAAAGGTGCCGTCATTTTGTGGTTCGCCATTTTGTTGTCATCAACCTGCCCCCGAAGTTACCGCCGTCTTGAGGTTCACCATTTTGTGGTACTGAACCCGCTCCCGAATTTACCGCTAACTTGTGGTTTGCCATTTTGTGATCCTAAACCCGCCGACGATGTTACCGCCATCTTATGGTTCGCCATTTTGTGGTCTTGAACCCGCCCACAAAGTTACCGCTATTTTGTGGGCCTGAACCCGCGCCCGAAGTTACCGTTATTTTGTAGTCCTGAACCTGTCCGTCCACCTCAAATTTTCTGCAATTTTTGTGCTGCTGAACCCGCCCTAAAGTTACCCCTATCTTGTGGTCTGCCATTTTGCGGTCCTGAACTTGCTGCTCCACCTCATATTTCTGCCATTTTGTGGTCCTAAACCCGCCTCCGAAATTGCCACCATCTTGTGGTCCTAAGTTCCCCCACCACAAAATTTTCGCCATTTTGTGGTTCTGAACCCGCCCCCAAAGTTACCGCCATCTTGTAGTCCGCCATTTTGTGGTCCTGAACCTGTCCCTTCGCCTCAAATTTTCTGCTATTTTTGTGCTTCTGAACCCGCCCTGAAGTTACCTCCATCTTGTGGTCCTAAACCTGTTGCTCCACTAAATTTTATGCCATTTTGTGGTCCTGAACCCGCCCCCAAAATTGCCGCCATATTGTCGTTCTTTCACCACAAATTATCCGTCGTGTCCAGGATCCTAAGTTCCTCCAACACAAAGTAACCGCTGTGGTCAGAAGTATCCGATGTAGCCCAGAATCGGTACTATATTACTACTGAAGGTAAATAAAAACATAAAATATAATAGCACAGCTTTTGCATGACGACGTATAATGGATCGGTCTAAGCGACGATTCTCGTTTTAACCCAGTTTTTCGTCGAATGTTTGATGGAGTAGGTAATATTACAAAAACAGAAAGCCAATCGAGAAGAGTAAATTTAATGGTTCCACGCATAGTGCAATTATACTGGGCATCTATTTTTTTCGTATGATAACTATTCAACCAGACAGGAGCACAATATTCTGCTCTGCAATAAACAAATGCCAATGCAGGGTGTCCCAAAAGTATAGGACCACAACTTAAATACAGCTTCCTTAGGTTAAATAGGATCCATTAAACCAAACATACTTTAATACATATGTGCTTACTGAAGAAGTTACAGCTCTTTAAAAAGTGATAAAAAATACTTTTAACATTGGATATATTTCAGAAATTAAATGATGTATCGAGCTGCAAATTGGAACACATCCACTTTGGAGGAAGCTAAATATTCTCAGTTTATGAACCATACTGCATATTGTAGAGGGCACTGTCAACAGATATTTTTCGTATACTTCTATCATATTTTTGTTAAAATCAACACTTTTGTTCCGGCTGGTAAAGTTTATGTTGAGGAAACATAAACATAAAAGGTGTACTTGTTTCATATCCACAAAATGTAACGTTTTTAAAAAAAACATTTTAATGCACTAATTTGAAGGTTTTTCACGAATTAATTTGTTACATTGTTTGCAAGTTGTACTTAATCTGTCTGTTGTTTCAGCTCTGAAGCCATTTTCTTGTTTTATTGTAAAATGTCCCGTTGCAATATATTTCCAACTCTGATTTGGCCGATATGGTTGCCACTTATTGCAAAGAGCAATTTATTGGAGGAGCAGCAGCAAGAAGGTATAATGAGTTGTATCCAAATCGTCGCCAACCCAACAGAAAATTTTTTCAAACTTTATTCCAACAATTAAAAGAACATGAGAGATTTCAAGTGAGATATCCTGCTGGACGTCCAACTTCTTTACCTTTTGGGAGGAAGAAGATATTTTACGTCAATTTGTAGAAAATCCTGAAAATTTTGTGGATATGACACAAATACACCTTTTTTATGTAAAATTTGTTTCGCCATCATAAACTTTAGTGGCAGCAACAAACGTGTTGATCATAAAAAAAATATAACAGAAACATACGAAGAAAATTCTGTCGAGAGCGCCCTCTATTATATGCAGTATGGCTCATAAACTGAGAATATTTAGCTTTCAAGTGCTGTGTTCCAATTTTTAGCTTAATACGTCATGTGATTTCTGAAATATACCTAGTGTTAAAAGTATTTTTTATCACTTGAAAGAGCGGTAACATCTTCAGGTGCTAGCATTTCGATTTTCAACTACAACTTGCATTACCATAAATTCAGCCTCTTCTTTTCTGACAGTTTTTCTTTGAACAGGTGCCTTAGTAGTTTACCGATCCGGTTTGTTCGAATCAAACCAATAATAAACTAAACACGATAAGCACCTTTTACTCTGGCCATTTCTTTTTGTTTAATAATAATAATAATAATAATATGATTTATTGTCCAACAGCTACAAAGCCAATTACAGGACAACAATAAATAATTCAGTTTTATATATACATATGTTATTAGAAATATTAATAATAGTAAATAGTTTAATAGAAGCAAAGTCTATTAAAGTAAACCTGCTTGTTGTTATTTAACTGAAAATTGATAAATGGTAACTCCGCAATCTATTTAAAAAATTAAAAGTAAATTAAAGCTCGACCAAGAAGAATAAAAAATGTATAGGTTGGTATTTAAAAAGGTAACTTTATGCTGCCCAGCAAAAACTAAACACCTTGTATAAACAAAAATATTTTTAAAATATGCAGCTTTTCAATAGAAATGAGTACAGTACTAAACATTTTATGCTGACATTTATACAAAGGCACTAGAAACCGAGATCGGAGTAATGACGAACCCTGTATATTGAATAAAAATACTGACTTGTAAAGTAATTAAATCCATTGTTGTATTTTATAAAATGACATTTAAAGAATTTGTGAAAACCCACCGCATATTTGGATTACAATTTTAATTGTTTAACCCCCGTGAATGCAATAAGTGTGACATTTCCAACGGTAAATGTCCGTTATGGTCGAAGTGCACTGATAATTGCTTGTCGAGTTAGTTGATTAAAATTCGACTTCCACCATGGGAATAGGGAGAATAGACAACTAATTACGTCATCGTTTATTTTAAGTTAAAAATACTTACTGTCAAATAATTACATAATATATTATATCTTGTAACGTTTGAAAAAATACATAAAAAATATTTGACATTGATTATAGTTTCATTTCCCAATGTGAAACTAGCTGAATAGGTCAAATATAATTTAGTTATAATATTGTTATAGTTATAGCAAACTAATAAGGATATAAATACGACACCGTCTAAACCGATGCACTTTAGAAAAAATGTTCAATTGTTGTAGAAATGTAATTTACAACATTTGTTTTTCCAAATTTATTTTAATATAAATAATGCAATTAAAGATATTATTAAAAAATGGCCACCCGACAGTCTTACATTGGTAGTTATTTATAATACAATATTTAAACATACTAGAAACCAGTTTTGTTAAAAAACTATTGTATACATCGTGTTTAATGTAACAGCATAGAAATTATGAAATTGGTAAGAATGTAAAGTTGGGAAATAATAACTGCTTTAAAATGCCCCAAACAGATTCTATTTTAATATTTGAGTTATTCGAAAAAATCAACTACTCTGTTAAATACGTCTCTGGACATTTTATTGCAATCTAAACTTTTACCTTTTAAGGAGTTGTAGAAAATGTAATTTACAACAATGTTTATTTGTAATTTTTGTATACATAAGCAATTGGAGATATTCTTATAAAAAACTTATATACTGTTTTAATTATTTTTAAATAATTTAGAAACAAAACTCGTGTAAATTACGTTGAAAGCAAGTTAAATTTAAAAATTGTTGCATAGAATGCGTTTAAGATAAGAATGAACAACATGAAAACCTTAGAATCAATACAGATTTGATTAATAGAAAAAAGTTGAGAAATCATAAGTGATTTTACTAGTAAATAAATTATGGCGTTATATCTCAGGAAAAAATATATTTTCCGTTTTAAACTATTAACCAAACTTAAAGCATGACTCTAGATTTTGGTTTATGCAGTTTAAAAAAATGAAAAAAACGAAATAAAATTATTAAGTGTGATAGGCGGTTGAATTTAAAAGAAAAGAGCAATAAATATTAGCAATAAAAAATCCAGAAGCGTATTTAAAAAAATATGTAGAACAAAACAGTAAACACCACCATAAAGCATGTTAGATAGTGTTTTTGTTTTGTCTGAATTATCTGATTATTATTACTATTCTTCAAAAATGATTATTTTTTTTATTTTTGTATTATTGTAATTATTACTATTATTTTATTTTTGCCCACTGTAGTATTATGGAGCTAATTTGCATGTTTGAAAAAAAAATACTACTTAATACGTAATAAGCTAATGGTAATCTGTTTGCAGATGATGATGATTAAATCATACGTCATACAAAATGGCGCTACGTAATTGCTATTTTTGTTTGTGAATTAGTTTATAATGAATGAGAGTGATAAATATATGTTTTTTTATCCTTTTTCATCTTGTTTATTAAATGATCAATCATACAAAATGGCGCTACGTGAGTGTTATTTTTGTTTGTGAATTAGTTTATAATGAATGAGAGTGATAAATATATGTTTTTATCCTTTTTCATCTTGTTTATTAAATGTTTAATCAACAGGTCTTATCCTACATTTTACACCATCATTAATTCATCTTAATCAACCTTTACAGCTATATACAAACTTCAAACTCCATCTTTCAATTGTCGCCGTAGCCTCAGTGGTTAAAGCCTTGGCTCGGTAATACAATGGTTGCAAGTTCGAATCCCAACCAAGTTTTTTAAATACATAAAAAAAACTTTAGGACGCCATGATGGGACGCCATGTTGGAAATTCAAATCGACCGCCGAAACATCCGCCATGATGAAAATCAACTTCAACAACAACAGCCTAATGAGGTGAGAGGCCGTATTTTCCATTGACGTCTTCAAAAACAAAAACAAGTAATTAAATAGAATGCCATGGTCAACAGCCTGTTGACAACAACAGCCTAATGAGGTGAGAGGCCTGATTAGGGAACTGCCTGATGAGGTGAGAGGTAGGTGAGAGGCTGTTAGCCTAATTAGGCTAGCTGCCGTTCACTTTTTCCTCATTATCTCAAGGTTGAGGTGTCCCCTTCTACTAAATTTTTTGGAAATAAATGAAATAAAAATGAAATAAAAAATTTAAAAAACTTTGGTTTTTCTTTTAATATAAATTAAAAACGTAAGACGTACATTAAAATTATTATTTTCTCAAACCGAAGACGGTATCTTAAAACAAGTGAAGATTTTGTAAAGTAAACTTTTATTGCTATTGTTATATGACAAAGTTTATCCTCAATTCCTTAAACGAAATCAGTCACGATTTATTACCTAATAATTTTCAAAAATAAGAAAAAATCTAAATGTTGAACCATGAATTACTTCAAAAACTGATAAAATGAAGAAGTTGGTGTACATTTTCCTAAGACGTTTTAAATAATTGAAATTTGTAATACAAACAGTTTAAGTATCAGATATGGAATGTTTTTATTTATTACTCATTATTTATCACATTTTGAGTAAAAATAGTCTGAATTTAGTTTTAAATATTTAAAGAATCTGTGATCAGTTGTTTCATAAAATTACTAGTTTCATTTAAAAACATTTTATTCAAACTTGTTATACAGACTCAGTGAAGTTCGAATTTCTTCCAAGATTTTAAAACAAAAAAGAATTAAAAATTGTAATTTGATGTGATTGTATATTCACTGTATTAGTTTTTTTTTCACTACATCTTAATTGATTTTAATTACCTACTTGCAATGGAGTGAACCGTTCTAGAAATAAAATGCAAAGTTTATTTTGAACAGTAAAATAAAATTTAAAAAATAAAATAGTTGCCATGTATACTCAATGTATTACCAAACATCCGGTATGATGGAAATATTTGAAATCAAAAATAGGTAATTAAAATGGGATGTCTATGTTACCAGCTATAAATATTTCATCTTTCTAAAATAAATACGTTATAGATTTTTTCTATATAATTTTTTCATCTATATCGTTTAGTTTATTGATTTATCCCAGTATGTATATGAGATAAAACCTGAAACATCCGCTTTGACTAACATGGGTACAAAATATTTAGTTAATATCATGTTCTAAATATTTAATTGCATAGATATACTAATATTTTATTTGGTGTGATTAGTGGTTTATTAGAAAAAAGCTAAGATTATAAACGATATTAAGTAATTAAGTAAATTAAGTCATACTTAAGTAGGATACATGTTAAAAATATCTTTGTGAATACGGTAGGGGTAGATGATGTAAAAAAAATCGTTTAGCGAAGTACTTCTATAATAAAATTAGTGCAACATTTGTTTTTGTCAACTTTCATTAAACTGATAATAATACCTACGTGAATTAATAAATTGCATTTAATTTCTTCGGATTACTTCCTTATATCAATCGTTTTGAATAGATTAGCAAATAAAAATTCTTTCATGTAATTATTAATTAAACGTTCTGTAAAAATTGAAGAACTCAGTGATTGTCAAACCGTTTAGTTAATCGTAACAGTTTATACTTAAAAATACGTTAATTGTTTAGAACTTCTAGCTGACTTATATTTTAGAATGAATATAACAATTAAAATATAATTAAGGTGTATAACATTGAAAAAAAACAACATAAAATTAAATACGATTACAAAGTACAATCGTCGATCTGTTATTAAATCTATTGATCAAAAAATTAATTAATTGTTTAAAACGATACATGACTTAGATAAAAATATCTAGTACTATAGGATCGCATGATGATATCTTCTTCATTTAGCATA
Organism: Abscondita cerata; assembly: GCA_030710515.1. Classification (NCBI taxonomy): domain Eukaryota; kingdom Metazoa; phylum Arthropoda; class Insecta; order Coleoptera; family Lampyridae; genus Abscondita; species Abscondita cerata. Next base: position 218,389 of record JALBCR010002735.1, read on the forward strand.
GAGCATTCGGACTGATTTTAATTAGATGTAGTAAATTAAATCATGAATGTAAAAGTACATCATGTTATCTTGGTTTTGTTTTGCTTGTTTTTAATTTTACTAATGTGTTCAATACGCTCAATTAGGAGTTTTGACTTTACTGCATTTATATTTTCTTATTATGTAACTTTGTTATTAATTTACATTTTTCAACATTCATTAAAGGTAGACAATTAATATTTACAAAAAGCGTTTTATTGAATTAAAAAGTAATTACATCAATACGTATGTATACCATAGGCTTAAGATGAATGCAACACCGTAATTTTTACGAGAACTGTTTTTAACAAAAACTATGTATAGGTAATTAATAATTTTGTAAACTATTAAGATGTGAAATTGATTTTTGTGTAATCATTGTGTATAAGTTTGTGCAAAAATTAAAATTGTTTAAACTAATAAGACTGTTTTTGCATAAATACACAAGCAATGTATTAAGTTTGTGCAGATGCATTGATTACGTATAAATATATTACGTATTTTAAATGATTGCATATTTGGTTTTTTCATCAGTTCTTGTTAAAAGCATATTAAGAATAGAAATTGTTTTTCAACTAATTACCTTGAATCCAATCAAGTTTTTGTTGACATTGAAATGAGAACATTAAATGTTTTTCGTGTATGATAGATTTTCGGTATTTTGATTTTCAAAATCTCATTCTTGATATAAAATCATCTTACTTTTACACTTTAATTAATTGATATGTATTGTTAACAAAAAGTTTGTCAAAAACGTTTCTTTATAACAGCAATATAACAAACCTAATTAGCAGGAAATTTTTGAAAGTTGATCTTTCACTTTTTAATGTAGAAAACACAATTAACGATGTTATTTTCGAATTTTCGGGTATAAATACAAGGTGATGATATGTATTTGTTAGTGTAACCAGATACGACTTTAAGATCTTGGTAAGTATACATTTTTTAATTTTAAAATTGTGTTTCTTCATCTTTTAAAAAACTTTTGTTTTTGCTGCTGTTATTATTCTTGTTAATACTTTTTAAAATGTTTGTGGTTTTATTTTTTATTTCAAATTACAGATGCTGGAGAGGAATAACTCTACGTTTGCAGAAAGAAAATTTTTGGTGACAGCGTAAAATGATTTTCAAACCGGTAAACGAATGCTAGATATGGTGTGCCATTCATAGATGGAACTCTGAAGTTGTAACGTTTCATATTTTGTAAAATAATTTTATATTGTGTGTGAAACAGAGAGAGAAATAAAATTTGTTTCCTGCTTTCTTTATTCTTCCAATTAAAAATATATGTTATTGGTACTTGTAAATGTGTTGTGTAACAGAGATGCAAATAAAATTTTATCCTCCTTGTTGTTTTTTTTATTTTCCTTAACACATACGCCACCTTGATGGTGTATTAAAACGAACCTCGGTATGTTAAAGTTTTTTTTTTAAACTACTTGTTAAATACGTAGTGCTGGTTTAAACGTTAATGGTTCGAACCTCAGTATGTTAAAGTTTTTTTTTAATCAAATGTAAATTAAAAACTAGTTGTTAAAAACGTAGTGGTGTATCAAACGTTAATGGTTCGAACCTCGGTATGTTAGTTTTTTTTTTAAAAACTACTTGTTAAATATGTGGTGGTGTATCAAACGTTAATGGTTCGAACCCTGAAGTATTAAAGTTTTTTTTTAATCAAATGTAAAGTTAAAAACTAGTTGTTAAATACGTAGTGGTGTATCAAACGTTAATGGTTTTTCATCTTGTTTATTAAATGATCAATCATACGTCATACAAGATGGCGGTACGTAATTGCTATTTTTGTTTGTGAACTAGTTTATAAAAGTATGAGAGTGATAAATATATGTTTTTTTATCCTTTTTCATCTTGTTTATTAAATGTTTAATCATACAAAATGGCGCTACGTGAGTGTTATTTTTGTTTGTGAATTAGTTTATAATGAATGAGAGTGATAAATATATGTTTTTTTTATCCTTTTTCATCTTGTTTATTAAATGTTTTATCCTTATTCAACTTTTAATTAACAGGTCTTATCCTACATTTTACACCATCATTAATTCATCTTAATCAACCTTTACAGCTATATACAAACTTCAAACTCCATCTTTCAATTGTCGCCGTAGCCTAGTGGTTAAAGCCTTGGCTCGGTAATGCAATGGTTGCAAGTTCGAATCTCAACCAAGTTTTTTAAATTCATAAAAAAACTTTAGGACGCCATGATGGGACGCCATGTTGGAAATTCAAATCGACCGCCGAAACATCCGCCATGATGGGACGCCATGTTGGAAATTCAAATCTACCGCCGAAACAACCGCCATGATGGAAATCAACTTCAACAACAACAGCCTAAGAGGTGAGAGGCCGTATTTTCCATTGACGTCTTCAAAAACAAAAACAAGTAATTAAATAGAATGCCTGCGTCAACAGCCTGTTGACAACAACAGCCTAATGAGGTGAGAGGCCTAATTAGGAAACTGCCTGATGAGGTGAGAGGTAGGTGAGAGGTTGTTAGCCTAATTAGGCTAGCCGCTTTTCACTTTTTCCTCATTATCTCAAGGTTGCGTCCTCCTCATTCTACTAGTGTTCTTTAAATTGTTTGATTATTTATGTCTAAGGTATTTTTTCTATCGAGTCTGCCTATTCGTTTTTAATTTTTAGAGTTGATCCGAATGTACTGGATCGTTCTGTTTTATACCTAAACGGATTAACATGTTGTAAGTTTTCTGTTCAAACAAAAAAGGTGTTTTAAAATCGAAAATTTGAACACCTTATTTTTTAATTTTTTCGACGATAATTACGGGTTTCAGACATGCTGGCAGTCTCAAAAACGGGTAGTGGGTTTTCAATGAAACGTAGAACATAAACTTTTTCTATATACATTTTTCTATTTTTAGAATATTTACAAAAATATTTATTTACTATTTTTTCGTATAACTACACATAACTTTTGGTTGAACTATTTTTTGATTCCGTAAGTAATTACTTACATAATATTCTTATATAAAATATACATAAATAGTTATGAAACAAAATTTGTTGGAAATTAAATTATCTCCAATGTTATTTTTAGCAAATATTTTTTACTTATTATTCTTTTTGAGATTTGTATAGTCCACAGATAACTACCATATTATCTACAACCTGATTTGAATTTTATTTCTACAATGTATTTTTTCAGATTTTTGAGCAAAACGTTCTGAAAAATTCTGCTTTGGTTCTGTTTTTGGACTATTTTTTCGAATGTTTTCCTATTACTTCCAGTAACCGTATTGATATTTTTGTTGTATTATTTTTAGTTGGTTTTGTATTAGTGCTAGTTTTGCTACCTTTCTTGATTTTAAATATTTTTTTGCAGTAATTCGTTAAGTATGTATAATTATTTTAATGATTTGGGATATTTTTGGCTCTTTTATTGTTATTTCTTATTCATTCAATTCATTCATTGTAAATCAAAGTTGTTTTGAGGTCTCTATTGTTTTTTCTAAACTTGATCTTTCTTGCATGGCGAATCTTTGATTGCTGTTTTATTCGACTGTCTTTACTTATACTAATTACTTTTTCGATCAATCGTGCACTTAGTTCGAAAATTTGTGACATATTTTTTGTTGATATTGGAGGCAATTAGTAGTGTAAAATAGTAAAATCAGTGATAAATGATCATCGGATGCTTTTTCTTATTGTTTGTTTGTTTTATTTGGAGCCAAAAGATCATGTTTTTTGTATAGAAACCATTTTCTATGGTTACGTTGAATTTCTTTTTATTGGTCTACAAATATTTGTATATTTTGCAAATCTATGTCGAACTATCATTAACAGTTTCATAGATCAAGCCCGTGTGGAGATTAGAGAAACTCCTATCGGTCGCGACCCCAAGTGCAAATGCAAAAAACACTTTCTGGTTTGTAGGAGAGTAGGAGGGTCTTTACCTCTCGTAAACTAACAGAAAACTAACGATCCGGGAGTTCATATTCCTATCCAGTCCTGTCTTTGCTTTAACGTTGGTGCCCGTCGTCCACGTTCGGTTCTCTAAAGGGTGGAGTCTACTAAGAAAATCCAACAAGAACCTAGCTGACAATCTCTGCAATGATCAAAGACATAAAAGATGATAGATCATGAAACACCACAAAAGGATAGAAAAAAGACTCTATAATTTCAGGTTGTTGAAGCAAGCTTCTCGGGTCGATATTCAGCGTTGACTACTTCGCAATTGTAGGCGACCAGACTTCTTCATTTTCATCTAGTAGAATAAAACAAATCGACTTGCAAAGGAGACTGAAGGCCAAGTATTGCCGGATGAGTAAGATGACTATAAATAACTAATGCCAAGAACACATTAATGTTGATAAACATCACATCATTTATTATTTTTTAATACTATTACATTTGACAGTCCAATACTTCGAAAACTGTTCACATGACAAGTATGAAATTTGTCAGTATAAACTATCACAACTTATGCTTACGTCTACTATAAAAAGATTTCTGGTTTTGATCTAATTTATTGCCACGTGACCTCAAGTTTTATTCAAATCGGGTAACGTATAGGTATAATAACACATTTTTTTCCAACCCTTTGAAAAACAAATTCAACTATACCACACTTGCCATTATTCTAGTTAACGATATTATGGGCCATTAACTGGATAGGTGTAGTTTCAAAAAGTCTTAAAAAAAAAAAACTTTAAAATACGTAACATAGGTATTTTTTATTTGCATTGTACTTTTCAATTACCTATGTTATGTATTTTAATAAAATTATTTATTGTTAGTACTATTTTTAAAACTACACTCTTATCCAGTTAATGGCTCATATTATCATTATTACACACTAAAATCATGACATGATTGAATATGTTTTTCAAAGAGCTGTCACAAAATGTGTTATTAAACAGATTGTCCAATTTGAAAAAATGTTCTTGTCACAAAAAATGAGAGGAAAACTGGAAGTTTTTTTATAGTAAATGTAAGCATCAAGTTTCATAGTTCTTATGTGATCAGTTTTTGAAATATTGGACTGTCAAACGTCGCAGGACACACTGTATATGGCTTGTACTATTTTACAATGTATAAAACCATTTGCGTAATAGTTTATGTGCTCTATACGACTGATAATTTTGTGTTTCGCGTATGTCATGTGGCAGGTTCTTTGCATTACGCGATTGCATAGTAGCCAATTTTAACACGACCATAAAAGCAAATAATGTTCTAACCAGCAAGTGCTCTAGAATGGTATGCCCAAGTGACTACAAAAATAACATAGGTGCATGATGTTTTCTTTTGTACCTGTTTCTTTGGTAGCGTTCTGCTAAGAAAACTTTTTCGTTATGTAGAATCAATCATTCTATGTTCGGTGTTATCCTGTTCTTCTTGATGGTAGTGTTGTGATAACGACTGAGTGAAATCTGAACGGTAAATTTGAGTGTTTCTGAGGGCATTGGTCTATTTTCTCTCTATTATGTTTGTTTATTCTATTCTTCGTGACAATGGTGTTCAACCAAAACAGAGTGTAGGAAGTGGAAGAGTTCTTGAAGCGAGATCCAGAATCCAGAGTCGGGATGGTAATTCTAGTATGAACAAGATGACAATTTCTATCTCTCGTACTCGTAAGCCGTTGTCTCAGAAATCACCACATTTGCTTCTATTTTGGACCCTTGCCTTTATGTACTAACTCTATTTTATCACGAAAATTAAAAAGATTTTTTTTATGAAAATAAAAAGGTTGTATTTGTGCATTATTTTTCATTATTTTATGAATTACTAGCTGTCCTGGCGCGCTTCGCTACGCCAAATAAAAGAATTGTTAGCAGTTATCTGTTAGATCTGATTTTAACCCATTTCCTCTCGAAGGGAGGTGAAAAAGTATCACTGATTTTCAAAAATCGTATCTAGAAAAGTATGCGTCCGATCGCAATTTTTTTTGTTGGAAAGGTACATCTTTTGGCTACCTTCGCTCCATACATTTCGACCTCCTCAGAAAAATGCACACCCACTGTGCGATGAAAAACGGCTAAAAAGTGGTAAATTTCGCGGTTTTTCGCGATTTCCGCGGAAACCGCGAAGGCAATCGCGAAAATCAAACATACGTGACCTATTCTGGATCGACCTGAAGAAGTGTGTAAAATTTAATTCCAATCGGACTAACGGTTTAGGAGGAGTTCGAGGACAAACAAACATACACACATTCATTTATATATAGATATTAATTGTCGTTATTCATATTAAATTGACTTTAAGCTTTGAAAGAAGTAATCGATAGATGTTTTACATTCTAACGATTAAATTAACTGCATTGGGAAAGGAATAATTGCATATTGCAGAATAATAGAAAATGAAATGCAATAGAGTGCGGACTGTTGGTTTTTTCAATTATAAACTCTATTTGGCTTAGCACAGATTGTTGTGTAATCAGTTTATCTCGTTACGGGCTGCGCGCACTCGACGGTGAACTACAGCGGGAAACAATATAACTAAAGCAAACCTAAACCTTAACTGGGGTAGAATGATTGCATTTCTGGCCGCAATCCAGAACCTCTTCGCTACACAAATTCATTATTGCTAAATCATCATTTCTAAGTATTATTCACTTCTTTTTGTAGATATTATTTTGGCTTTTTAATCACCTCGAGCGCTCCACCAATCAACTAATCAATTACAAATTTTCGAAAATGGTTTCTACATATAACTCTTTTATTTTCCCTAGTATTTAATTTAACAATTCCCGTAAGAAAAAGAATAGAAAATGCTAAAAATTGAGTGTATCATTTCTTTGTATTTTGTTAATAAATGTTCAAAAGCTTCCCAGTAGTGAAACAACAAAGGTCAATGTCATCTATTCAGATTGAACACAATAACTATTTGCATTTGTTAAAAGAGCTTTGAATTGATTATCGAGTAGAAGTTTGTGTGGACATTGAAGCACTTGCTGCACCCTCATTAGTTCCGTTTGATCTGAAAGGTATGATCCGACGGGTGACGGGTTACGGTTTATTGTGGTGGTGTAGCTTAGTAACATCTGTTATGCGCTTATCAGTGTATTGTTGTGCAGATCAATATTATCAACGATTACGGGATGGTTAGCTAATCGCCACTTTATGACACGTGATATGCACGCGTCAAGTTTATGACCTATTATTTTACAACACACCCGCAAGCTAGTTTAGCTGAACTTTAATAAGGACAACATATTTCGAGTTCGTTTAAAAACAACGTAAAGTGTTTAAAATCTATCAAATATCTAATAATATTGATTCAATACAAGGGGGGTTGAGTCTTTAAGAGCCATGAAAACGTAAATACTACACATCAACAAGCAGATTTATACTTACATAAAAATGATAAAATTTAATGAGCACAGAGACCTGAACACCACTCCCCATTTTTAAAAAGCCCCTCACAAAATGATTACTTCTTTATATTAAATACACGCTTCAAAAATATTATCTCTAAGGAAGCAGACAAAAAGAATACTAATTACGACTTTTCCAATTAAACCGTAACAAAATATTTAAATCAACAATACACTTATTAAATTATAAACGCGTTTATTTAATTTTCTTCAACAATACATTACCATGCTTTTTTAAGAAATTATTGAATAATAAATTTTAAATAGTTAAAAATTGTTGATTTAACTTTGTAATTTAGCATAACCCTGTTGGGTTTGTTTTAGTATAAATAAATGTGTAACTAGTATAATAGTTTGGTATGTGTTTGATTTACTGTTAATTTTTGAATTAATCAAAACGGGAAATACATACATAAAATAAAAAGAATCAACCTTTGATTGTAGTCTGATGAAAATAATTATCGTCTATTCAGCAATTAACAAGTGTTTACACATGGTGGATCAATAAAATTGCAATTTAAAACTTCGTGGACCATGAAGAAGTTTAAACATACAAAATTGGATACACATGTATACTGATTGTTAACCGCCATACGTTTCAGAGAAACCATTGCTCAAATCAATTATCAAGTAGTTTTTACTTCTCCCTTTGTTATAGTGTCGTAGAAAGGTGAAATTTACGGATTATTATAAAACTTACAAGTTTATTTTCAAGAACAAATTTATATAAAACAGTTACGCCATTGTAAAGTTACCGAGATAAGGCTACTTTCTCTTGCTTGTTATAGGTTATAAAGATTTTTGTTGAAAAACTGCTCTTTTAGCGCATAGGTAAAAATAAATATTTGTATGAATTTCAGCAGGATAGTGGTGCCACCTCCATTTGATTGATATGACAAGTCGTGGACACTTCGCCGAATAGACATAACGTCGAATGGACATCAACGCCGAAACTTGGACACAACGTCGAAACGAATTATTGGACATAACGCCGAAATCACCTGCTGGACACAACGCCGAAATCAGTAATTGGACATATCGTCGAAATGTAGACACAACCTCGAAAACCAAAAGCTGACACCACGTATAGACCGAATATTGATTAAAACAAATTTTTAAAGAAAAAAATTGTAATAACTGTAACCTACCCACCAAAACCGTTTACCCCGAACACATGAAAACAATTTACATTGATTAAAACAAATTTACGTGAAAAAAATAGTACCTATATTAAAGAATTAGTTTCAGAAGACGCATTTTATAAGACGAGTACGAGTTGCTAATGTCCTAGGAAACGAATTCTTCATATTATTTTCTATTTTGGGCTTTTAAATCTGATTTTAAAATAATTTTGCAAGAATTTTTAAGTTTAGGGAATTTTGAAGTGTAATTGCTAGGGTGGCAATACTTCATTAAACTTTGTTTAAATGTTAGTTAAGTTTTAATTATTACATTTATCATACGTTTCATTAAAAAAATGGATGGAAATAAAAAAAGCAGATAAATAAATCTACTCAAACATTAATTACGATTTAAATTAACGCACACCGAACGTAAAGACGGCTTTGACGTTATCAGTAAGTTACCATCGTTCGAATAAAAATTGTTTTATTTCTATAAAGAACTCAATTTTCTATAAAAGAACTCATTTGGGTGCTTTTATAGCTCTGTAAAAGATCTAAAATAGAAGAAAGTGTTTTATAGAAATAGAACAATTTTTTATTCCGAACGGTGGTAACACTGATTTGATATTAAACGTCAAAGCTGTCGTTTGGAATGCGTTAATTTAAATCGTAATCAATGTTCAGTAAATTTATTTATCTAATTATTTTATTTCCACCCTTTTTTTAAAATTAAACGTAGGATAAATGTACTAATTAAACTTAAACTAGCATTTAAACTAAAATTTAATGAAAAATATTGTCACTCTAGCAATTAAACTTCAAAATTCCTTAAATTTAAAACTAGCGAAATTTTATTTTAAAATAAATAGAAAAAATAGAAACAATAGTATAAAGAATTCGTTTCAGATACCTTAATTGATAGATTTTCGATGAACAAAAGTTCATCTTATGAATTCACAAAGTCTGTCTGTCTGGATGTCCGTAGCTTTTTTTCCTGTTGACATTTTTGAAAATTTTCGATTCCTATAGAACATCAAAATCTAAGACATTTTTGCTTCGATCATTTTTTGTCTATCTCATCGGCAAAGTGGTTAAATCGGCTCCCGAAAAAAATTAAAAAAAAATTTTACAAGTCCAGTCAAATTTTCGAAAAATTTTTAAGCTAAATAAGCAGTTCTTTTGTTCATCCCGGCAATGCAAGCTTGCGCATTCCCAACTGGTTTTATTCTCAATACAATTTGGTAAATATTGCCGTTATTTTTCAACCGATTTTAATAAATTTTTTTCGTTGTATTGAGAATAAAAAATCTATTAATTAAGGTGTCGCAAGGGGTATTTTGCTATTTGAATTTTTAAAGGTAGGGTTACCACCCCATAGGAGGAAAAGGGTGGAGGGCTGAAAGATTATTTTAGGATAGTAATTTAAAAATAAAAATCGACGTGTCAGAGCATTTTTATGAAATATTTTTGTTTACGATTTTATAGAATTTATCCGTTACTTTTGGGAAGCACTGTATATTGTAGACCTTGGATTGTGGCTGGGCTTGCTAACTGATACCTGTGTTTCTATTGATGAAATTGTAAAATTGCGAATATTTCAAAAACTACAATTTTTTGGAATAAACTATCTTACATGAAGTCACTGTTATTTTTTATGATAAACGAGAAAAGATTATAAAAATAGGGCGTTTCCATTTAAAAAATTGATTTTGACGAGTTTTTCAATAAAATTTTACCTTCCTTGTTTGACCACCCTGTATTAATATTTATCATAATGGCATGAAGAATCTGAAAATATTTTTTAGCTGAGCTCGCCCTGTTGACATTAGCATGTGACGAATTTTCAGAATAATCAGACGTCTAGTTTCCGAGAAATCGTTTGCGGCTATTCAACGTGGGACACCCTGTATTTTAAAAGATAACAGTATTAAAAAAATTTCGAAAAAATAATTCATCAATTACAAACTTTTCAATAACTTGATAAATTTTTGTAACTGTTTTCGGTAAAGCGCTACGGAGACCTGAACGAGGTTCTACGAAATTTAAGTTTTTGTTATCGTAGAACTACAATATTTGGTAAAAGTGATGATAATAACTGGGACTAACTTTTTTGTATCTTGACAGTTTTTTGTATATGTTTTCTTAGAGGAGATAATGTCGATCAAACAAGAGCTACGAGATTTTTCTTAGGTTATTGTCCGTAGTGATTGCTTTAACTTATCCTAAGAAACATTTCGTATCAGTTTTCGTAAGAAAGAAATCGATAATCAAACTTAATGCTACAATTTTGAAATTTCGTAGTCCTTTTGTTAATGATAGACTCAAGTTAGGGAACACCAAAAACTGGGTATAATTAGTTTCTAATACCGGAGTCCTATCCGTAAATAAAGGAAAATCGAGTATTGTCTTACTTAATGAACATCTCCCTTTTCAAAAGAAAGAAAACATCAAAATTCAAATAAAGTGTATAATCACATCTTTCAAATTTCAAATACTCTGAAACGTCGTTTCTCCAATCCGCATGAGTACTGTGTTTGATCACTTAGAGTACAATTAATTTATTAATTGTATAAAGAAATGTTTATACACTGTCGAAACGAGATAATAATAGTTAATGAACAAAATGTAATAAACTTGTTGGAGTCAATCCGTTTGTTTGACGTATACTTTACTTCCTTAATTGTCAATCTTCTAATTATTTTATGATAATAATGGTGATAACCTTTTTATAATGTTGAAGAACAAAATAGAGAACTAATAAAGAAATCGTAAAACGAAATGAATTAAATAATAAAATGAAATGATTATGATTACCTTCAATGAAGGATTTCCTAAATTCTATTACATATACCGTGTGGATTCTATATTCAGCAAGATTGCTGTTAATTATAATTTGCTTAGGCCCAGTTTATAGTCATCGTTTATCTTTAACCGTGGTTTGTTGCTCTAGATTCAATTATTGCAAAAATGGAATCTATAGCAACAAACCTACAGTTAAAGTTGAACGATGACTATAAAAAATAAAATAAAAATTAAAGAGAAACGAGAACGTAACAGTACATACTGAAATACAAATAAACATTCTTACCAGTCAGCGGAAAAATACCATAAGAAAAAAACCCATGAAAAAAAATCCAAGGTAAAAATATCCACAGAAAAAAGAATTCAAAGGAAAAAATTTGAAAACTGCTTCACTTACATGATTTTTGCGCCAATTACCGTACCAGATGTTTCCCTTTTTTGCATTACTGGAAAACGTAGTATAAGTCTCTTTGGTAATGATGAAAGGTAAATATTCTCCTATAAATTATCACTAATTTGATTGTTTTGTTAGGAGGGCACAACCACTATGACGTTTTATCAACGTTTCGTGCACATTCGGCTGCACGAAACGTTGACTGAGAAAACGTCATAGTGGTTTTTGGTGCCCTCTCCAACGAAGAACAAGCCAATTATTGTTTTTTGGTAACTATAGTACCTACCATTAAACATTCCTCAAGACATTATTGTTCGATATTAAAAAAAAAAAACCATTCCACTAAAATTATGATTAATCAATATTTTGGAATTTATGGTTGATGGAATTTGACAATGACAATTTTCGTAATTAATTTCAATTTACCAGAAATAGTAAACATATTTCTTGAATTGTAAAATACTCTTCAATAGAATTTGAAATATACACATATGAAATTTAAAAATAATGTTCAGATTTCAACTTCGACGTCCTATTTCCGATATATGTTGACGTTAGTTTTGCTTTTCGGACTTGCGTCCACATTCGACGATATGTCCAATTACTGATTTCTGCGTTGTGTCCATTTTCGGCATTCTGTCCAACAGGCGATTTCGGCATTATGTCCAATTTCGACGATGTGTCCAACAATTTGTTTCGACGTTGTGTCCACGTTTCGGCGATGTGTCCAATTAGAAATTTTAGCCTTTGTTAATCGTTAATATTTCTGCAAAATAAGCTGCCGTCGTTTTAACTTCGTCTTCGACACCCGATTTCCGATCTTGTAGCGTCAGTTTTTTTTCGACGTTGTGTCCACATTCGACGATATGTCCAATTACTGATTTCAGCGTTATGTCCAGTTTCGGCGATGTGTCCAACTATTCGTTTCGACGTTGTGTCCAAGTTTCGGTGTTGTGTCCATTCGGCGTTGTGTCCATTCGACGTTGTGTCCATTCGACGTTGTGTCCGGGTCCCTTTAATATACTATTTTGAATACCGTTTTAATTCAAAAATACGTCAGTTTTTGTTTTTTGACGTTGTGTCCAGATTCGACGATATGTCCAATTACTGATTTCGACGTTGTGTCTATTTTCGGCATTGCGTCTAGCGACGATATGTCCAATTACTAATTACTAGTTTCGGCGTTGTGTCAATTCGACGTTATGTTCATTCGGCGAAGTGTCCGGATCCCGAAATGACAGTAGACCAAAGCAAGTAACAATCCCAAATCACTATAAAAATTACACTATACAATTGAATTATTGCTAAGTTGCCGGCCCCAGTTTTAGTTGGCCAAATATAATTAATACATGTCTTGTCTGAAGAATAGAACACGTTCATTTCTTAATAGATTATCAATAGAGGCGGAACACGTGCAGTTTGCATTTGTGTTGGATTTTATCAATTTTACCGGATTTAATCGTATACAATATACAAGTGTTTGTGTGTTTATGTTTTTACATCACCAAATATCAGAAAATACGAGCATATCACTAAATCGTACGTTGATCTAAATTGTTTAAAAATGAATAACAGACGAAAACCACATTCTGCATACTTTTGATAAAATTAATTTTGACCAAACAGCCGACATTCTTTTCATGAAGATGAAGGTTCGAAGGTTCAATTTATATAAAACTTTTTTTTTCAACTGAGTTTTCATATCGATTATTTAACTTTTATAAATTAATACTTCTAAATTAAATCTTTATTCTTTAACCAAATTTTAAACTGAGTTCAAAAATATTTTTTACTGGAAAAAATTTTATGAATAACGTGTTATTTTATATTTTTCTTTCCTTTATTTATTGTAATAAATTAAACATTTGTATTTACATATTTCTTTATTATTTTGTTAAATATTTTACTATGAAGTCTCTTGCAAATTCATGGCTTTAGTAGAAGACCAAGCTGTTGCTTGAACTACTCTATGTGGTTTCCAGTTTTAACTTTTATGAATAACAGATTAATGTTTTTTCTTTTTATTTTTAATGATTGATATTTATAACAAACTTTATTATATCAATCAAATTTTTATTTTGTTCTTATACAAATTTTAAAAATAAAAAATACTTCTTTCCTAACCTCCACAGCTATTATTTGCTATATCTTCAATATTTTAATATTTTACTAACCTCTTAAAAATCTATCCTCTTTTCTCCATATCTTTCCCAAATGTCCTTTTCGTTATCCCCATACTGGCCCCACTATTTTATTATCTTTCATATCTCGGCTTTCTTATATGCAATCCATCCTTATTGTCATACCTAAATATTATACCCTAAATATCTATATTTGTCTATTCTCTTTATCTTTTTCCCCTTACCTTATCCCACTTCATCACACCTTTTCCTTTTATCTTTTTAAATTCTGTTGTATTTTTGGTTTCTCCATATTTGCTTGTAGTTTTTCCCTCATACGTACGCAACACTCATACCTTTTCCTTCCTATTATTACTTTTCTCCCCTGATTTTTTTTCAATTCTTTCTCTAGACCTCCAATATAAATTGAAAACAGACGAGAACATAACGGACATTCCTGCTTTTTAGTCCTTTTTCCGTTCAAAATCCTTGTCCCAACTTTTTGCCCACCCGTATTCTACACTTTGTCTCCTCGTATATCTCTTTTATTGCCTCCTTTATATATATATTTTTTATCCCTGTTTCTCTCACCATTCTCCATAGTTTCTAGTTCTACCTACTACTTAAGTTGGCGACATATGAGAAACATTTTGTTATTAATTTTACAAAAAAAAGTTATTCCTTATTTAAAGTTCTACATATTCTAACTTCACCCACACTTTTAGCCACACAAATTATTTTCTATACAAAAGTGGGGCAGTTTATACGCGTCGCGTCGGTTGATATATGGAATAGTATTCAACATTTTAAAACCCTGTTTCATTAGATTTATAGAGGGTTTTAAAGACTACGTTTTAAAATAATTTTGAGATATACAGAGTGTCCATATCAAAGTTTTTTAAATGGAACATGGTGTTTTTTATGACATTTTTGAAATCTACAGTCAAGATAACTACAAGTTGCTATTAAGTTTCTTATACCAAAAATCAACTGTTTATGAGATATTCACTTTTTTCCAAAATATTGAGGTAAGTGTTAAAGTTTGCTCCTGCTTCAGATATTGACACTGTCTACTCAAAACCGTATCAGGTAGTTAGAAGAAGGAATAGACTACAAGGCAGACTAAAGTGTATTTCGATAAATTATACAAGATAATAAACAGTGGTCATCATATTAAGTCGTATAACTTTATTATTTTAAGTGGAAGACCCTGTATCTGATCGTGTAATCTGACATAAAATTTAATGGTCTTCCAACAAGTATAAGGGTTCTCTATACCTATAAGGAAGAAAGCAACTTAATATTAAAATATAAAAATAATATCTTGTTCACGGCAGACACTTAAAAATTATTTCGTGATGGGGATAGATTAACATACAAAATTCACAGTGGCTATATCCAGCAAAAATGGCAAATAAAATGAAAAAAAATGGAATATCCTTAAAGCGAAAGGATATGGTTTATTTTAATTTATTCTGTGAACATTAAAAGAAAAATTCAAATTAGATGCTCAACAACGTCACCGTCTTGGTCCAAGCATTTTTGAGCCCGCTTGTAAAGGCTTTTTAGTAGTTGTAAACTGTTTACCAGTGAAACTTCAATTTGACACTTTAATCCTGATGACATTTATACAACAAACGATTGAAGTTTATGAAATCACAGCCACTTTAAACTTATTCGAACAATCATAAATAGCTCTGTCATTTTTGACTGTAGGATAAAAAATAATACTACACTTTTTATTCAGTATTCAATTTCTACCGATTGAGAATATTGTATACAGGGTGTCCCATTTGAAAAAATGGTTCAATTTGACATAACTCGAGAGAATCAAATGCTACTAGTTTGCCTATTTAACCGACCCTGTAGCTCTAATAATAACAAAGTTAGCAATAGTGCCGACTTAAGTTTGAAAAACCTGTATAAATTCAAGCAAACAACTATTTATACCGATATCATTGAACGCTAATAAATATAAGGTGTTGACTGGAAGTATTACTCAAAGATTTATCAAACCTTGGTACATCTTTGTTCTTCAGCTTCATACAATGTACATTCAAACATAATATGGTCTATTGTGCCAGAAACCAAACAGGTTGGACATATTTGCTAGTGTCAAATAATTTCATTTTAAGCAGATCAGCTGGATAACAACTATGACCCAATCTCACTCGACTAAGTAAATACCACGCACAGTCATCTACATATTTTTAAATTTTCAAATTCAAGTTTTTTTAAGGATATAACTTACTATTTCATGGTATCTAGTGTGGTTATTAGTCATTGCTTCCTTATAATAAGAGTACCATTTATTGAACGATTCATCTTTATAAATGCTTATTATGTCGACTATAGTGATTACGATGTTGTCTATTTCAGAGTTGAGTAGGGTAGTTTTAGCTAGTTCTTCTGCCTTTCGTTGTAATTTATTTTATTATACCCATATAAATTAAATAGAAATTTTTGGAGAGCAATTACTAAAGTTTTAATATTAGTGATAAGCGGGCTCATAAAGTTGTAGGATAGGGTTGTTTACCTTTCTTTTTTGAATCATAGAAAAGACAGATAAATAATAATAACTTTTATTAGTTTTGTTATGTTTTGTATATTCTAGTGCTTTTAAGATGGCAAAAGCTTCAACATTGAAAATTGGAATATCCTTGTTTAACCTTAAGTTTTTTTACATGCAAGAAGGGTATCAAATATGCACACCTCGATGGGTATACAGTTGTGGAGGCATCGGTGTAAATATGAAGAAATTTTTGAAATCTTTCTAATTCTGAATTGAATATTACGTTATTTAAACTAGTAAGGCCTGAATATGTAGAAATCAAGAGAGGAATTTCTCGTAAGAGATAACCTTAGTTATAAATATTGTTATACATTAGAAACTTTTTCTTTTTTCATAAATTGTGCAATAAGCTAAGCATAGTAAAAGAGATTCCTTTTTACCTAGTACTTATTTGTAAGATCTTCCACGTTCAATTGGTTTATTTTGTGAACAATTGAGAGATTCTTTATAAGCAATTCAATTAAAAACTTAAGTGCTAGAAACTCCATCCTGATTCTGATTGGGTTTCCATGAGCTCCCTACTTGTATGGCGCTTATTGAGATTACAACGGAACGCTCCAATTGCAATTCTTACACCTGTATTTTGGGTAACTTCAATTTTTAAGAATGTTTTATGCAGATCCGTATAATATTGCTCCGTAATGTATGATTGATCTTATATAGAATTTATAGAACATTATTGATATGCTTGGATTAGCCCAGTAGTTTGAGATTAGCTTAAGAAAATTAATACATTTTGAACATTTGTTTACGACTTGTTGAATGTGAGGAGTCCAGCTAAGGTTTTTTATCAAGCACTATACCCAGATACTTAACATTATGCTACCAAACGAGAATGACCTGTTATTCAAAATAATTATGTTTATTTTGGGAAGGTTGTGTCTAGTAAAAACAGTTACAATTGATTTTTCAGTACACACCTCAAAACCGTTTCTTCTGGGTATTGAATAATGGAGAAGTTGTTAGCTAAGTTATGTATATCTGATGTATATACATTAAAAGAGAATGGGGCTTAAAAACACTGCCTTGAGCAAGTACAGATGATGTATAATGAGGACCAGATAACTGATTCTGCTGATTAATTACATAAATTGCTCTATCTTGGTACAAACTTACTATAGAATATGCGATATTTGGCGTGATAAAGTAGTAATTTGTGGTAAAGAAAAATCCATAAATGCGCTAGCTATGTATTCGTTTTTAGAAACGCAATGATAAATGTCAACCAAGGCTTCAACGGTACCGTTGATTGCATTTCAGTCAACGACGGAACTGAAACCGCTTTTAAATCCGTATTGGTTATTTGGTAGCATAGAATGTTTGACAAACCACCATTCATAAGCGTTAATTTTATAAGTCTTTCAAACATTGAAATATATACAAGAGGTAGGAGGTATTGGTCTATATGATTCAGCAAGTTCCGGCAATTTTTAGGTTTGAGGATAGGCACTACAATTACTTTATTCCAATCTTTTATCACCTCGTTATGCAAAAGCATCTGAGTTTTATAACTCGGTATGTATTTCGGTTTGCGAAACATGCTTATCGTCTTCTGCTCTAACTAGTGAATACTTTAACGACGATTATGTTAAGAAAATGCCAATAGTTAACTGTAACGGCATGTGTGTGTTATAGTGCATAGCGCTATCTAAGCGATAGCTTTAATGCTTGAAACACACGTTGTCGATAAAGTCAATTGATTGAGAATGCATATTTTGAATAACTTGAGAATTCGATTGCAAGTGACCTTAAACTATTCTGGGCATTTGTTAATAAAAAAAGAAAAACCTCTAGAATCCCTGGCATAATAAGGTATAATAGAAATGAATTGACAACTCCTCAAGATATATCAGTGGTGTTTATATTACTTCTATGTCACTTGATTGAATTCAAGATGGCGGAACGTGAAGAAAGGTTATCATTTATTAAGTGTTGTGTTTGTTACAAATCTGCAGTTACCAAAAAAGTCAAATGTGTAAATTGTGAAAAAGTTTATCACATTAGTTGTGCTAACAAGAAAAATTTTGAAAAAGTAGATGATGCTACAGTTATATGCTGTGAAACGTCAGTAGAAGAAATACTAAACGACAACAGGAATCATACGTTGAATGACACAGAAATTTCGAACGCACTAAAAATAAATGTCTTGTTGATTAATTTTCTAAATAGCAAGGAACAAATTATAAACTTGCAAAACTGAATTATTGCAATCAAAAGATAAATTAATAACGGATTTAAATGCAGAAGTTAAATCTCTTAAACTTCATATGAATAACACTACATCACCAGCATGTGTTCAAACTCAAAAAGAAACAGTAATTAAACAATCAAAGGTGCCAAAACTTTACTCGGACGTAAGTAAAAATAAATTGCAATCTAACAATGTACACGTAAATAACAACAACCAAAGTCAAGAATTGGATATCTCGCCTATACCTGTACAAATTGATACCAAAAATCGTCTACAAACTATTATAAATTTAAATAGTGACATTATCACAAATTCAAATTATAAACCAACAATGATCTCACTGACTTAAACTTGTTACATATTAAAGAACCCAAAATAAAGTGGAAAATGCACACAAAAGAAAACCGATTTTAGGTACAAACTCTAGCAATAATTTTAGTATTATGGCAGCACCGAAAAAGCATGGGAATTTATCGGAAGACTTTCTCCTGCGGTTACAGAGAAGAATATGCTTGACCACCTCAAAACTATGACAAAGGATGATGTCATGTCGAATGTCTTAAATTAGAAAGTAAGGAGAATTCATGTTTTAGAGTCGCAACAAATATTTAAACACCCAAATACCTGATGGATCCTAATAATTGGCCCGAACAGTTCGAGTAGATCGTTACAATTTTCGATTCGCTCAACATAAAAGATAGTAAAATGATCAATACTGTTAATCACATATATCCCGTTATAGCTTAGATATTTCTCATAAACAACAATCGAAAAAAACGCCAGAACAAAAATTTCAAATACAAAAAATACATATTTTTCACCAAAACGTACAAGAAATAACAAATGAGATAACGATGTTAGAAACGGTAGCTATAGTGAAATTGGTGCTGATGTCATATTTATCACTGAACACTGGATTAGTAAAGAATATATAATGCACATTAAATTGAACAATTATATCTTAACTGCAAATTATTGTCGTAAAAATCAAGTTTATATTGGAACAGCGATATTTAGCATTACAAATTTTTTAACAAGCAGTCGACCTGACTTAGATTTGTTTTCTAAATACGGAATATTGAAATTATGTTCCATACAAAGTAAAGACAGACCTGGTCATGATTTCAATTTATAAACCACCAAAATAAAAAGTGAAGAGTTTCTAGACATTCTAGAAAGCCTCCTACAGAAAATTTCAAATGAAAACGTAAGAACTGTAGTTGGAGGAGACTTTAATGTAGATCTCTGATCAGGTGTAGTTTAAAAAGAAAGTTTTGTGACGGGTTTTCCACAAACAATTTTACCCTACCATCAATAACCCCCCAAGACGGCACTATGTGGGGACTCTTATATGTATCGATAATTTTTTTGTAACTTTTCCGATGAATTTTCATTAGAAGGTAAAGGTAGTAAACTCACTTTGCTCAAAAACTGTCATTTATGTACAAATCAAATAAAAAACAATCAGAAATACGTTATATTCGAGTCTTGAGCGAAAGAAACATATCTCAATTTAAATTTAAATTAGGTAAAGTAAATTGGTCGGTTGTATATAAATGCAGCTCCCTCAGAATCTGCTTTTGATACATTCTTCTCCCTATTTATAAAACATTTACAATGTGCTTATCATTAGTCAAATCAACATCGAAAACCCAAACCAAAACACCTTGACTGACATTTGAATTGATCAAAATGAAGCTAGAGGGTGTCAACTATAGATAATTTATGTTTTAAACACCACATATTTCAAAACTATTATGGAAATTAAATGCGGAATATAAAAAGTCTAAAAACTTGAAAAAAAACTCATTACGATAACCTCATAAAAAAATTCAAACAATCAGAATAAAACGGTATGGTAAATAATAAATAATTCCGTACTTAGGCCAACGTATCAGCAGATATTGACTCAAATTTCACCAATAAGTATACTAAGTTTAATAATAAATCGATTTTCTTGCGTCCAACTACTAACACTGAAATGTACAATGTTGCTTCTGCTATGACGAACTCACAATGCAAGAATATTGATGGGCTCTCACCTTTTCTAATAAAAAATTGTATTAGTTCTATCTCTGAACCTCTAAAATATGTAATGAACCTATCCTTAGAAACAGACGTATTTCCTGGATAGTTTGAAGAGATCATTAATTATACCGCTGCTTAAAGGTGGAGTTAAAAGTAATATAAGTAATTTTAGACCAGTGTGTATATTGCCAACATTCTCTAAATTTTATGAGCAAGTAGTAAAAATCAGGTTAGTTTCCTTTCTAGAACAATTCAATATCTTGTCAGAAACGCAGCATGGTTTTCGCAAATCAAGAGATATTAATACAGCAATCACTCAGTGGATTGATCACATTGCCAAGACGTTTGAAGAAGGTTCCATGTGTTTAGAATACTTTCGATTTGAGTAACGCTTTGATTGCGTAAACCATACTATACTCAAGGAAAAGCTTTACAAATATGGAATTAGAGGTGTCGCTCTTGATTGGTTTAAAACTTTTTTTGTTAAATAAAATTCAAACTACGTGTTATGCAGGAAGCCTTTTATACTCTCTCTTGAAACAAATATCGGGGTTCCACAAGGTTCAATTTTAGGTCCCTTGCTCTACTTAATATATAGTAATGACTTAAGTATTGTAATGTAACAATTTCCTTGTAACCTTATATCATATGCCGACGATAACAATATACTTATAAATTCAAATAATCGTGACTTAGTTGATGTAGCAAATAGTCTATACAACTGCATACAGTTTTGGGCTGCGAACAATAAAGTGGTGTTAAATAAAAATAAAACCACAACAATAACGTTTAAAACTAACAAATCAAAATATCATCCAGTTGATAATATTATTTTGAATAATGACAACATAAAATTAGCAATAAACATCTAAAATTTTGGGGGTTACAGTAGATGGCTCTCTCTTGATTGGGAACCCCATGTTAATAGTAACAATAGTAACAACAGTACTCGAGTACGTGTAACGTAAATATTTTCTTGGTCCGTTTTTCGCTTCATTTTCTAGTATTTTGTTCAAATTAATTTTATCTTTTTGTGAACTATACATAATGTGTTTCTCTGCATCCACTGGATCAGTTATCTTATAAGACTTTGTTTTTACTTAACTAGTTTTAAAACAAGTCTGTATTTATAGTGTTAAAGTGATTTGTGTAAGCTGTTGACATTGAAAATTTTATCGTATTCATTATCAACCCGTCTGCTTTTTACAAATAAGCACTTACATTTCGAATTCAGGTAATTTTATTATATTTTTTCAATTATCGTCATGACTATTTCGTGCTTGTTATGTAAGAAAATCATTAGTCCTGGGCCTCAGCTCTAAATGTCGTCATTGTAAGTTATGGACTCACATAGATTGTTCCTCGTTAGATGCCGATCGAATTCAGTATTATTATATTATTTGGGTGAAGCAAAAAAGACCGATGGAGACCGATGGGTATGCTCAGAATGTGATATCCCGGGAGATGATAGTCCAGAAAACCCAGATATACCCACCAGCTCTCATATTGAGTCACTAATTGAAAAACAATTCGCAAATCTATCACTACTCAATTATCCTTATTTAGAAAGGAGTTAATTTCGTCCTTTAATAATGAAATTTCCAATCTACATAAGAGAATCGACTCACTTGAATCGGAATGTAAAAATCTAAAGCTTGAATTAAATGAGTTAAAGGAAACAAAAATATCTAACGTTGAGGAAATGTACAATGAAATTGATGAAAGATCGAGATGTGCCAAGAATGTCATTATATATAACTTAACAGAACAATCTTTTGATTCCCCTCAAGCAAGAAAAGAAGCTGATTTAACATTTTGCAGTGATATAATTAAATCCTTAAACCTAGATTTTCTCCCATACAAGCCTTTCGTGTCGGTAAATCAACAGACAAAAATAGGCCTCTGAAAATCTCATTTTCAAACAAAGAGTCTGCTTCCAACTAATTAAAGCACATCGCTTTTAGCGAGGCAATAGTAACGTTACAATTAAATCTGATTCTACTTTAAACCAGCGATTATATTTTACTAAGTTGCGTAAGGAACTGGAAAACCGAGAAGTAAGGGTGAAGAGCAGTTGACAATTCGGTATATTCGTGGTATTCCTAAAATTCTGAAAACTCCAGCAATTAACTCTCACTCAAAAATAAAAAAACTAAACATTTATTATCACAATGCTGGGGGTATCAAGAGTAAAATTCGTGATTTTTGTATAGCAGTAGCTTCTTGTAGTTATGACGTAATAATCATCGTTGAAACATGGCTCGATGCCTATGTTAAGGATTGCGAATTTACTCTGGTTAATTATAATATATATTGTTGTGACAGATCTGAAGCAACAAGCACGAAAAAACGTGGCGGTGGCGTATTGATAGCGGTGAACAAAACTATTAGTAATTTGGTCTTGAACGCTACAACAAACGTGGAACATCTTTCCTTAAAGGTTAAATTCATCAAGGAGGTTGTGCCTATAGGGGCTGTTTATATTCCTCCGAACAGTTCTTCAGAAGTGTATGAATCCCATTGTCGAGCTGTTGAAGACTTATGTGATAATCATTCCCCCAATAAATTAATAATATGTGGTGACTACTAATCTTCCCAACGATCTATGGTCACATGACAATATGGGAGTCATGGCTAATTATCAAGCTAGTCCAGGAACTGCGATTCTTCAGAATTCATTTGGTTTTTTAAATTTAGCTCAAAGAAATAATTTGCCTAATATACGTGGTGTGTTTCTATAAGGCTGTATACTATTGGCGCGGAGTAATAAATCATAATTGCTTGAAATAATTCTTTATTTTCTTGTAAAAGCGGTACTTCTACGGTTAAGTAGAAACCAATAAATTCTAACCAAAAATACGATCGTTGTGCCGCTCTTGCAGCATATCGACCCATCTAGGGTCTGAGAACAATGGTTTAATCTGTGTAAACACGTTGCCATCAACCCAGGTACTCACGAAACGAGAATCATAGCCGTAGATGTGGGTATTATACCAAGATACAAAAATAATGGTATATAATACGTAAGAAGTAAAATTTGTAATGTGATCTACTATACAAATAAAATAAATAACATATAACCACATAATAATTCATATCAAGGTAGATTTTACTATTATAATATATTTACCTACTAAAAATATGATTTTCCAAACGTATCTGGTACCTACGCCACTGCAATACGGGAGATTCGATCATTCTGACAGGTTTATTACTCCGCGCCAATAGTATACAGACTTATAGATCTAGTGTTTTGTGATATTACGGCTGATGTGTCTTATAGTTTGAGATCCACTATTCCCTAATAGTGCTCATCATTCTGCGTATGCTATCAATGTAAAGGTAGAAAAAATCTTAACTGTACCTAGTTCTATAACTGAATATTTTTTCATGATGCAAATTTTGAGGAAATTAATTTCCGTTCTCGCCTCTATTGATTGGCAGTTTCTTTCCTCAGTATTTGTAAATATTAATGATCTTGTTGATGAATTTATTCCATTATGTATGAGCTGTTTAAATTTTTTGTTCCTAAAAGAACATTTATCCGATCTAAGTACCCTATATGATTTAACAAGTCCTTAATAAGTTTAACCAGACAGAAAAGTGTGCGCATGCTAAATTTAAGAGTACTAATGGGTACAATGATTACCTAACTTTTTATAATCTGCGACACAAATGTAAATCTCTTAGTGCCATACTTTATAAGGAATATTTAAACGGTATTGAAGTAAAGATTGCTACTAACATAAATAACGTTTGGCGATTTGTAAATGACCGAAAAGAAACTAAAGGCTTGCCTATAGAAATGTTTTTGTCCAACAACCGTAGTAACAATTTAAATGATACTGTTAATTTATTTGCCGATTATTTCTCGTCTGTCTATAATTACAACATCTGTAACCAGACTTCAAAATCTGGAACCGTTGGTTACGAAAAAGGTTGATCCCAATTTTAATTTATAATAAATAGGGCAATGGTTTTTGAAGCAATTAACAATTTACGTACCTCCTTCACACATGGTCTCTGATAATATCCCTAGTGTAGTATTAAAAAATGTATTTATTCTGTTATTATACCTCCTACCATAATCTTTACCCGTTCCATACAAGATCACTGTTTTCCTGATAAATGGAAATTAAGCTATCTATCCCCAATTTTTAAATCAGGAGACAGGCGTGATATTAAAAATTATAGAGGCATTTCTCTACAATCAATCATTCCAAAAATATTAGATTGTGTACTAACAAAGCAACTGATGTGGGCATCTAGAAATCTGAAATAAATGAGCAACATGGCTTTTTATCTGGTCGCGCTACAACAACTAATCTCATGCAATATCATGCCTTTTGTCGGAGGCTTTGGAGAATCGTATGCAGGTTGACGCTATTTATACTGATTTTGCCAAGGCTTTTGATGAAGTAAACATCCGCACTTTGTTAATGAAGTTAGAACAGTACGGGTTCAATGTGATGATCGTTGAATGGTTAAAAAGTTTTCTTTGTAACAGGAAGCAAATTGTTAGAATTGACAGTCATTACTCTAGAGAAATAAATATACCTTCTGGAGTTCCCCAGGGTTCTCACATGGGGCCTGTACTGTTTTTGCTATTTATAAACGATATAAGAGATCGTATCACTAACTGCCAATGTTTATTGTATGCGGACGACCTTAAGATATTTAGAACTGTAAAAAATATTCAAGACTGTATTTTGATTTAAAATGATTTAAATGCAATTCAAAATTGGTGTGGTAGAAATGATTTGTTCCTGAATATTACTAAATGCAAAGTCATATCATTTATAGAATTAAGTATCCGATAGAATTTAAATATTGTATCAATAATATTTTAATTAGAAGGGTAGAAACTATTAAAGACTTAGGAGTCACATTTAGTTACAATTTAAGTTTTTGCGCACACATTTGTAACATCGTGAACCATGCCTGGAAAATGTTGGGGTTTATATTGAGAATTGGTAAAGATTTATCTTTCAGGTGTGTAAAAATCATATTTTGCTCATTAGTTCGTTCTACCTTAGAGTACTGTTCTCAAATATGGTCCCCCTTACATTAAGTATCAGATCGTCGATATTGAAAAAAATTCAAAATAGATTTTTAATAGCAATATCTTTTAAGTTAGGGTTTCCAGCATTCAACACTAACAATATTTTAATGCATTTGAACATGTCTACACTAGAAAATAGACGTATAATGGCCGATTTGCTTTTTATATACAAGTTGGTTCATGGGCAGATAAGATGTTCTACTCTTGTAGAATCACTTGATTTTGGAACCAAGTTATCATTGTAATACAAGAAACAATGTTTTGTTCAGAATTGGTCATTTTAATACTTGGTGTGCCTATTACTCTCCTCTTGTACAAATGATGCGTTATGTCAATGTTTTACAATCTGATCCCCAATTTGATCTGTTTTACCCAAATATTAACGTTTTTCGTAGCAGAGCAAAATCTGTAGTTCATTTTCTCCTCTAGTGGTATAGTTTATTAGCGTAGTAAGAAAATAATATTAATTATTGGTACCTTGCAAATGTTATTTCATTTTGTTTTGAAATGGATGTATTTTTATGTATAGTTGTATACCTAGTTTATTAGCGTAGTTAGAAAAATTACTTATTGTTACCTTGCAATTTTATTTTTATTTCATTCTGTTTGAAAAGGATGTATTCCGTTTGGATAATAATAAATAAATAAATAATGAATTGTCGAAGCAATTAAACAAAACAATTTTTCAATTGCGCATGATGTCTCGTCAGTGCAATGTCCTAAAAAGTTTATAGTTTGGATTATTTCATTCTCGCATGAGATTCGGAATAATGGATCGGGGTAATTCAAATTAAAAAAATACCAAACGCATTTTTTTTACTCTGCAGAAGACAGCCGTAAGAGCCATGTTTCAGCTTAAACCTAGAGACTCGTGTAAAAAACGTATTTTATACAGCATAAAATTATGACGGTATATAGTATTTA
Organism: Abscondita cerata; assembly: GCA_030710515.1. Lineage (NCBI taxonomy): Eukaryota > Metazoa > Arthropoda > Insecta > Coleoptera > Lampyridae > Abscondita > Abscondita cerata. Next base: position 244,969 of record JALBCR010002735.1, read on the forward strand.
CATTTATGATCTAATTTTATTTACCTATAAACATGTACACCTATTTCAACTTAACTCTGATTATCATTTGTATTCAAACTAGAAATAAGAACAATTTCACAATTCCAAATCATAAATTGTCAAAATTTGAAACAACACTTATGTATAATTGTTGTAAATTTATAATCATCTACCAGTAAATTTTAAAGAAAATTTAAGTATAAATACTTTAAAAGGAAACTGAAAAACTTATTAGTTTAGAGCGCTTTGTGTATGATACTAACGATTTGTTTCAAAATGTATTTTTAGTGTTTTTTATTGACTTGTTTCGATTTTGTCTATGTTCACTTGCTGTACAGACATCAAAGAAATAAAAGCTTATCTTATCTTGTCTTATCTAATAATAGTAATTTTAGAGAAATTAATCATATATTGTTGTTCAAAGAAATCTTACCCGAAATCGGCGGTGTGTAAGAAACGAACTAACAAATGTCAACATGTTACCCCTGATTTCATAGCTGTGCAGTTTTTGTAATATGAATTCCGAATCTCCATGTCATGTCACATGCACCCCTTATGTCAAAGAACACCGCAACCAGATGGTGGTTTATAGTCGATCTGTTTTACGAAAACCCGCCGCTTATTTATGCAGCATGTAAGGCTGATACGCCGATAGCTAGCTGGAACAGTGCGATCTTTAGATTTTTTGAGGATAGGTACTACAACGGCTTCTTTCCATTCTATTCCATTATCCCAAAGATTATTATAAAGTTCTAGTAACTTTTTTTTCATTTTAGGTGACAGGTTTTCAATATTTCGTTTGAAACTGTGTCTGCTCCCGAAGATGATAACTTCAATGCATTTAAAGCCGCATAAAGTTCCTGAATGGAGGAAGGTAAGTGGTAGTAGTAGATTTTCTTGGGATAAGTATCTAGCACAGTTTCTCTATCCTGTTTAGAATTGATAAACGTTTAATTGTAGTTCGCCGACAGCTGACGCTTTGGAAATGGGTTGCTAAGGCTTCAGCAATTTCTCCTACGTCTTCCAACCGTCGGTAATCATTCATCTCTATACAGGTAAGTGTATTTATTTCAGACTTATTAATCACAGCCTTGACCTTTCTCCATACATCCCTCATGTTTACGTCTGATGTAATTAACGACGTGTATACGTTCCAGCTATTCCTTTTGCATTTTAGGACGACTGTTCTTGATTCTGCCTTGACTTTTTTAAGGGTGATTAAATTTGCGGGAGTGGGTTGTCTTCGGAAGCGGTTAAAAACCTTTTTTTTTTGCATAAATTGCCTGCTCCACCTGTGGACACCACAAAGGTACGGCTTGTTTAACTGGACCACCTGCAGTTTTTGACATGCTTTTATTTGTAGCTTTTATAATTGCCTGAGTTATATGTTCTAAACTTGTAGATTCTGGGGCAAACAACTGTTCCAGTCCGTCTTATCAGTTTTCCATCTTGCATTGACATTTCTTACAGTGTTAGACTTGTCAGTTTCTATGATAATCGAAAAGTGGTCAGTGTTGTATAAGTCATCTTCAACCCACCACTTCAAAGATGCTGCCAGTGAACACGATATCATGGTAAGGTCAATGGCAGAGAAGTTGTTCGATTTCTCATTAAAGTGTGTCAGAGAACAGCTATTAAGTCTTGTAAGATATGACCCTTATCATGATTCTTGAAGCCCCACAGCGTGTTATGAGCGTTAAAATTACCCAATACTATGAAAAAGAGCGGGAGTTGTCCAACGACTCTTTAGATATTTGTGACTTCCCAATTTCGGTTTGGTAAGTATACAGGGTGTCTGGAGATCACTCCCCAGGCTTGCATTTCCGTTATTTTTTATTTCTTTATCATTTTTTAAAAATTTTTGTAGCAAATTCTCTATAAGATAAGTAAATACAATTTTCAAATTATGTGCAGTTACTTCTACTTCAAAATTTCCAACCTTAGTTGTTTTTAATATTTTATTTGACTGTGCCACTGATACTGTTTCCACCATCAACCCTTCTCTCACCTTTCTAATATTTTTCAATTCTTCAACTAATTTGTACAAAGTTTTCCGTATTAGAAAGGGACTCTGTTTAAAGAAATCTTCCTTCTTCTTCACGTTGTTCGTGTGTTCGTTAACATTGGGCTGACAACCCGCACTAGAGGTAGGTCTACCTTCTAACGCATCCGAGGCATTAGTGCCGGAAATATCAAACTAAGGGGATTTATCCCTTGGCCCACTGAAAAGCTCGGGACCCCGGGTTCGCTAAGCCCGTACCTGCTAACGAGCAGGTCCCTGGGGAAGTATTATTATTATTATCATTCCTATTATTATTATTATTGTATTTATTATTAAAACGATTTTGTATAAAATTATATTTAGGAAAATTGTTGTCTGTCCTATTAGTAGAATTGTAATGTACCTTTCGCTTACTGGAAAAATACATTCCGGATTGGTTATTACTTGCACTGCCTTTTTCATCTATAGCCCCTCTAATTGCATCTTTTAATGATGCTTGATTTCTAGATTTTATAATGACTTGTATCCGTTTGCAAATGCATTTATTGTTAGTTTTGCTAGCAGGATTATCGTCGTCTGCCTGCGCCAACTTTAATTGACTGAATAATTTTTCTATTAATTGACCTAATTTACCTATTGATTCATTTGCTTGTTTTATATTGTGTAATTCTGATGAAGGGCCGCCGCAGATTTGCGTGATAATAAGTGCGCTCGTATGCTCGTACTACTTTTTCAGAAGTTGAATTTAATCGTAATTTAGCGTCTTGCGATAACATAGACTTTAAAATGAAGTTTATTAAAATATTATGACTATGTATCTAACATGCCGTATATAACACTATCGCGTTAATTAATTGCTCGATAGCTCCTCTGTTGCGTCCATAACGGGTAAAAGAATGGTTGCCGTTTTTAGATCAAATTTTTCCCCTATTGTAAAATTATTATTTTCCTGACCATCCTGTATAAGTGTTAAACGGTCTGATATGATAGATTCAACTTCTACTATACAGGGTGTATTTTTAAATCACTGACAAACGAAAACTGAAGATTCTATGAAATAGAAAAATACCAAGTATGATTTTATTTGAAGAGTTAAGTACTGAATCTCAAAAAAATATTTCTTCAAAAAAAGTCAAGAACGTACGTTTTCTTTCACTTTCAGTGATTAACTTAAAAAATTCTACGCCACTGGATCAATCCAGTATTAATTTGTACCAAATCTCAGTTTAATATCTTTTTGTAATTCTGGGATATCAAAAAACTTCAAAACAATTATTTTTAAACACCCTATATCTCAGTTACGAAGCATTTTCGGAAAAACATTGATAACAATTTTTTTATGTTTTTGGATTATAGAATCTTCAGTTTTCGTTTGTTGGTGATTTTAAAATACACCCTGTATAATGGTATTTGTAGACTCAAACAAGGGTTTAATTGTCGTGGTCACAGTACTGTCCTGATTAGTTTCATTAACCTTTTAAATCGTTACATATTATATAATCTATCTAAAACATTTACACTAGTTTGTATGCTGACTTCTGTTGTTGCTACAGCTTTTTGGCTTCCTTAGTCGTACCCAATGATTTAGAGTAGTGTAGATACGCCTTACCTAATCAGAAAGTAAACCGAATGTCTCGAATTAAAATTAACCTGGAATAACATTGGTGTTGCAAAATAATTAAAAACATAACGAATATGTATTTAATTATAACATTACACAAATTTAATTACAAATAGATTTAAGCTTAATCACAATTTAAAATATTGTAACTAAACACAAACGAAAAGAAACAACTAATGTCTACAAACGAAGCTTCAGTTTGTCGTAGAAAGTATAAGCATTGATTATAAAATTTTATAATCAGTGGTATAAGTAAGTATCGTCATATCTACCCCCACTCCTATATCTATGGTCGTACCTTTTCTGACTGACCAGGAAACACTTGGGATGGACAACGCAGCAAGAGTGATTAGAGTAAGAATGATAATAATCGTTTCAATTTCCGTTAGTGAAAAAATTGGTTTTTGGAATTCTGGGTTTCACTATTGTTTCCTTAACCTGCAGCTTGTACAACGACTTTTACATACATTTTTGCGGACCACACATTATACATAGCACCCACTCAGCAATTAACTTTTCAATAAGGTTTTTTAGGCAAGAACGCCAGTATCTAAGACAAGTTAGGGCAGCTAGCTTGGCGCGGCAAACTTGCGCAAACCAAACTTTTGCGTAAACCAAACTTGGCGCAAAAAAAGTTAATATTGGTCTAAACATAGTTTCGTAAACCCAGTTTTAGTTTTATTATATTTCTTAATTCCCTCCCTTTATGTCTATGTTTTGTTTTCCCCTCTTATCTATTGTCACTTCTAAGCACTGAAACTATGTTACTTCTTCTATTTTTTTTTCTCTAATCTGTCTGTTCATTGCTTTATTTTCTTCTCCTATCATAAATTTTGTTTTCTAAGTTGATCTTCATTCCATATTCTTTTAAAGTCTCGTCCTATCTCATTAAGTTCGTGTGTAGTTCTTCTTTAGTGCTTCCAAATAGTAAACTACCATCTGCAAATGCGCTTTTGGTGATCCCAACGGCTTTTCAATTTTGCTACTTGATTTGTACCTTTTAATTTAAGTTCTCATTAGTTGATGAATGTAAACTGTAAAAAGAAAGGGTTGATAGCTCCTCCCTGCCTAAAACCATCTAGTGTCGTAAATTCTTTGGATTTGTTTATTGTTTTTCTATACCAGGTGAATACTTCCTAAATCGAACATACGAAAACTGTTTTCCGCAAACTGTTGCTTTCAAATTACCTTAAAGTAACTTCAATCAAAAGGAAAACATATTTTCATCTAATTTACTACAAATTTATGCATTTTTAAGTTTATTTCTTATTATTTTATTTAAAATTTACAACAGAACGCTTTTGTTTGGTCGATGAACGCAAGAACATTTTTCGTTTCCTCGATTTCCTCTATCGCGAAAATGTGATCTTGCACATTCTTCTTCTACAGCTACAATAACTTTCTAGTAGTTTTTTTTAAATTTCTCTTAGCGTTTTTCTATTATGTTCTCTTATATTTTCAAAATAACATTTTGTAACGTTATCCCTCTCTAGTTACTGCATATAGATCTGTCTCACGTTTTTAAATATCGTAGGTACACAAGAAAAGTGACACAACTCAAAAAATTGCCATTTTTGAGTTAAAATGCATAAATAAAGTTTACCAAATAATAATTTATTTTTACCAAGAAAATGCCATAAAGATAGTTTACAAGACTTCTGGTAGAGAACACAAGTGTCGCTTTGTCTTTGAGCAAAAACTAAATTGGCAATTTTTGAGTTGTGTCATTTTTCTTGTCTATCGACAATATGGACACTTTTGTCTTACTTCCCAATCCCTCGGCATCTTTTCAAACCTAATTGTATAATCGTAGTATAGTTTCTCAACCTCTTTTCTGTTGTTACATTATCATGTCCCACAAGTTTGATTTTTCATTCCCTCACTGCTTCACTTAACTCTTCCTCCGATATACCTCTTATTCTCATCGTTTAGTTTTCTTATCTCTTCTTTGTCCATTTGCACTATTTTATATGTGCATTATCGTTAGTGTCTTCGGTATAGAGGAGTTCTTTAAAATAAGGAGATGGGAATAAAGAAGTATAATGCTGCTGCGAAAGAAGTTCTCAGTGACGAAAATATGAGACGTCTTCTGGAATTTGCATGGCGATATGTGAACGAACCTTTGTAATTTTGGAATTGAGTGATTTTTAGCGACGAAAAAACGTTTAATAGCCGCAACGATAGACCACTAAAAGTTTTTAGAATGGAAGGAACTCGTTACGAAAATAATCACATATGTCCTAAAAAACGAAGTGGTTATTTTTCTGTGAATGTGTGTGGGGTTGGGTTAGCGCGGGGTCCAGGAGTTTGTTGGGCTATCGATGGACGTCTTGATTCTGCTGCGTATTTAGATATTTTGAAACTATTATGAAACCTTCAGTCGAAGTGTTTTATCCAGACGAAGATTATATTTTCCAACAAGTAAGTATTCTTATTTCACTATACTTTCTCCAAAAAAATAGTTCGGGATCTGTTGAATTAACATTTTCATAATGTATTTTGTTGTTAAAGGACAACGCCCCTATTCATACTTCGCGGGTTGTGCGCAATTGGATACGAGAAAATAACTTGGAGCTGTTACCCTGGCCAGCAAAAAGCCCAGATTTTAACATTATCGAAAATGTTTGGGCTCGAATACTTGCTGTTATCCGAAGACAACAAGGGCCAAATTTTATACCAGTAAACCCTTATGCACTAATTGCAGCCATTGATACCGCATGGGAAACGATTAATATTAATTATATTGATACCTTGATAGCGTCAATGAGCAGACGTCTCCAAGAATGTATCAATAATAATGGAGGTCACACCCATTATTGATTTCTTATATTTATTTATATAGTAATACCTTTATTTAAAAAAAAAAACGTTTTCATTTAATTTTAAACTATAACTTGGTATCTTAATTATAATTATGTAATAAATTCTTGTCAAAAAACTAAATATATACGTTGACAATAAGAATTGCCTTAGTTTTTATTTTCACTTTTTATATTAACTACAGAAAAATGAAACGTCATAAAATATACATTTTGTAAGGACTAAATATTATGAATAGAGAGTTTAATGATTTTTTTAATAACTTACAATAATTAGTAGGTTAGATTTATTTAAAAATAAGTAATAATCAGTCAACCCAAATAACCATGTTTAGTTTTTTGATTTAATTTAAAAGTTATTGCTTGTAGACGTTTTTAAATCAAAATTATTTCTAATTTTATTTTGTAAACATTTCCTAAACAAAATTTTGATTCGATAATTAATCGAGCTATGGTGTTTAATTAGCGATACCTTCAAATATATTCTTTAAAGAAAAAAATTAAGTAAGCAACGTAAATTACCTATTTTCTAAAACGTGCTTAGTGTAATGATTCATTCTACAGTCCTTCTATAAGATAACCCCTGCTGAGACTACCTGCTGTTAGAATTGTAAATGATACCCTTAAGCCCGCTTCACAATGTGCAAACTTTTGTTTACAGAAATTGTGGTGTCCAAGTTTTAAATTTCATGAGTGTACGTCTTTAATTAGTTCAACTTCAACCTTTTTTATTTTATCCAGTCCAAATATGACTTTTCCTGTTTAAAAAGTGGAAACTAGTTAATATATTATTATTGGTCCAATAAAGTATTATGGATCGCTCCTTCTTTGATAGAATAAACAATGCATTTCGCATTTAGTAATGTTTGGTGTAGATTATATGATTTTAGGCTAATGATGAAAAAGTGTATAAACCACTGTAGAAAAGATTTTTCTTATGTTCAAAACTAATTTTTTTCAAAGTACTCGCCTCAGAAAATTATACTGCTTAACTGAGAAAAAACTCTCCTTTACTTGGTCTATAATTAATGTTTAATAACAGTTGTTTCTTTTTTTTCTTAGTTCAAGTTTATTTTTGCCAATTAAAGTACTCAAAAAAGTCCACCCCTTTTGTGTGACAGTTGTGCATCGTATTTGTGTCGTGTTATTTTTTCTTTGAGTCCGGAAACCAAAGTGGCGATTCTCAGAAACATCATTTTCCTGTTGACCATGAACTACATACGGTAGAGTATTGTCGGTTTTTTTATACACTTAAAACATTTTTAAAAAAACTCAAACTTATAATGCAATGATCCGAAAACTGATTTGCACTAAGGTAACTTTGTTGATAGATGTATATGCAGTTACAAAAGTCGATTCTTCGCTTATTAATGTCAATTAAGAGAGAACTTGGCTGAAAGTTTACTACAATATGGGCGACGGTCGTCTACCCAAAGGAGGGTACATCATGTTCGACTAATACGATGTTGCGACATCTAGTGTCGCTTGTGCTAACGTAGCACGTTCGGAAAATAATCTACACTAAAGCAACTTTATTGACAGATGTGTAAGTCGTCAAAATATACACATGAATTGATGGGATCTGAAACAGAAGAGAAAAAATGTAGTTTTTAACTAGGAAAACAATTACCCAATAAAATGGTTCTATATTGAAAGATGTTAGAATTTTAGTTTATTTTTTTAGGACTCTTCATATTTGGAGGTGTAGAAAAGATCAATCCTTAAGTGAGAACTGGTCGGCGTTTCGCTCGCCAAGCGAGAGCTTTATCAAGGCTTAGTTCAGTGGAAAAGGACTGATTGTCTAAACTTAAAATTAATTAAAAGCGTAATTACGTATGTATAATTATTATAATATTATCAGAATTGATGATAGTCACAATTAATTAAAATTTTGTTTAATAAAATACACACAATTTTTAAAATATACAATCAATCACTCTATTTTAGGTAACCTAGAAAGATGTATTTTTCTGTTTCCATTTCATTGAATTCACAAAATTTATTAAACTGCCCTAAAATTATTGTAAAGTTCTTGAAACTCAAACTTTTATAAAAAATTAAGCCTAGATCATTTTCATCGTGTTATCCTTCGTTTTACTTGGATAAATCGCCGACGCGTATTGTACCAATGTGATTTCTTCAAAAAAATGTTTACTCGGACAATGAGATTAAATAAATAAAAAGGAGCACACTTCTTTTACATTAAATTCTACAAAACAATTAGTTTAGAATTGATGCTATTCAATACGTAATCGATTCAAGTGTTAAAAAGAGGTTTCCGAACTTCCCCCGAAAGAGTTCTGCGAACTTCCTCAAAAAGTTGTAGGTACCTACATTAACTTTATCGGTTTCAGTACTAATGCAAAGTATATTTGAGTTTAATTTGTTAGACGGATGAAATACAATAGAACATGTTTATTAAATTGGGGTGAAATGCTAAATCGCTTGTAAATCAATGTAACGGCCACAAAAGATGACGACTTACATATTGCTGGCCAATAATTTACACACTCGCAGAACTAGAAAACAGTAAGATAAAAATTCAACCAAGTGATTTAACCCAACGTTCTGTTTGACTAAACAATAAAAACGTAAGTGAAACGCGTCTTTTTCAAATTCAAAAAACGTTCGAGCAACCTCATCCTCAACATGCCCACGTTTTAATCAATTACATAATATTAGTCGTAAATAATTGAATTCCAATTTTTATTATCGAAATGACAGTTGAATCCTAAAGCTTTTTCAACACGTTTTATTATTTGTACGGTCCCTAGAGTGCCATTCAACGAGATTTGCGGTTTAGCGAGTTCGTGTATAGCACCGTACAATCACTTTTCGAAGTATTTTTAGACACTGAGTAATATTTTTAACGTTTTGTTCTGAATAAAAAATACAAATTAGTTACAATAAAAACGATATCGTTTTGTCATCCTATTGTGAAAGAGTATGACGTTAAGCACTTTTGCAAAGTAGTCTTTATATACATCTAAAGGTTCGTAGTATTACATGTTAAAATCCGGGATAATCCGCTTCCCGTCTTGGGGTATTACAATAATACCAATAATTGCAGCGTTCGAGTATTATACCACATGAATACACACTGGCTCATGTAATAGTGTTTACAGTGATTGGAAACATGTTCAACAGCCGTGTGTAAACGATGTTAAAAACTTGATGATAGAGATATTTTTCTTTTATTGGTGTGCGGATTCGTAAGGTTATAAAATTCAGCGTTTACTAACAATTTATTGGGATATTTCAAAATCTTAGTCTACAGATAATCAAAATATTTATTTATTATTACTTTAGGTTTACTGTAAACATTATACACCTGTTGTAGTTTAATTAATCTCAACAAGTCTATTTGCAAAGGAACTTAGTAAACGCATTCACAACTTTTTGTTTAAGTTTTGCACTGTAAAAAAAATTGTGTAATTGTACTATCCTTCATCGTGATTATTGCATTTAATATTGCCATTTATTTCTAAAAAATTCTACTTATAGGGTAAATGCATAAGGATAATAGTTACCGTTGTCTAATATAGAGATACCCTTTTGCTTGTTATATTGTGAGTATAGTGTTACAACGAATATTTTATATTAGAAAGTTGCTGCATACGTTCTTTTTTATTATTGTTGTCTAGCAATCGTTTTATGATGACAATTAAAATGAATAAAAAATAAAGAGTGATCTACAACGTGCTAGCACAAGTATAACATATGGAAAATAACAACATGGGATATTAATATTAGAATTCCAAGAAGTACGCAACATATGGAAAACTTTTTATTATTAATTATACCTTGGAGATGATTTAGGGGTTAGTTTTTGCTTGGTTTAAAACCAAAATAACACTCATTGGCGGCAGTGAAGGTTCTTGGTAGTACATAGCAAATTTATTGACATGTTAATATTAAATTATTTTTTTGTAAAAATATCAAAAATAGTCATTAAGAAAAGTTGTTGAAAATGTTATCATACACATAAAATCGAGTTCTGTTTTTCTGTTAGTTTGTTTGTCCGCCTTCTTCTTCAAAACTACTAAACCGATTTTGATTGTCGATGGCTCATTTTTTTCAGGAGGTCAAGGCGGCGAACTTAGGCTATTTACATAGATATTTTTATTAGTTTGTCTAATATATCATTTTACAAACGGTTCGGTTAATCTCCTAACCCAAACTACATCCCTAACAAACTCCCAAAAACTAATAATAATGTTCCTTCTTGAAAACAACCCAACACCAAAACTTAAAATGTCCTTCTTCCACATAAAAATTTTCTTCTTAGTAATACTTCCCTTATCCATTCCTCTCCTTCCACTTTTTCTCCTAATATTACATTTCTTTTTCTTCTCTTCTCATTTGTTCGCACTGTTCCATCCAATGCTGCTAGTCCTCCCATCCCTCACCACACATTCTGCACTTTCTTTCTCCATCCTCCATCCTCTATCCATTTTCTTCCCATTTCTGTTTTATTTTTTCGGTATGTTTTTCTACTCCCTCTTCCATTCTTCTTACAATGTCTTCGATTTCCTCTTCTATCCCTTTCTTTGTTTCTTGGTCGTATTCCATTATTTGTTTATATTTTCTATACTTTCCTCTGTCCATACTTTTTTACTATCCATTTTCCTTTAGTTTTTCTTCATCTTCTACTTCTCTTTCGTTAAAGAAAACTTCTATTAGTTGATGATCTGATTCATCTTCTTCTCCTATTTTAATTTTGTTTATTTTTCACAAGATTTCTTCGTTCTCTATCACATCGATTACCGATTCTCCTCTTTCACCTCTTCCATATTTTCATTTAGAATTGTCCATCCCATCTCCTCACACATTTCCAGTAGTATTCTCCCTTGTCCATTTATTTTTTATCCATTCAGGACACTCTCCTTTTTTTCCTTTCCATTTACTATCATCCCTTCCTCTTCTCCTATTCTTGGGTCAAATCCCTCCTAATATTACTTTTCATACTTCTTCTTCTTTCAGAACTTCTTCGATATCATTCCTGGTTTCTTTCATCTCTTTTCATATACTGTTAACACTACGTAATTTTCTCCTTCGTTTGTTGTTATAAACCTTTTAACAATTCCTTGCACTTGTTTCTCTTCCTTCTCTTCTTTACTCTCCCAATCCTTTTCACTCCAGTAATTATCCCCCTTTCGCCCTTTTTCTGATTTCTTTCCGCAAAATGAACTGTCTACAAATATCCTCCTGGTAGTCTCTCTTTAGTTTTCCCAGTCCTTTTCTTCTAACCTCTCTACTAACCCCACCGTTTTAAAACCTCCTAAATAATTCCAAAAATTTTGTCCCTTGTTTTTTATTCCAGCCACATTCCAAATTATTATTTTACTCTGTTGCTTTATTGTTCTATGTTCACACTTTTCCACCCACTTTGTTTCTATGGTCTTTGTAGTTTTTATTATTTTTCCCTCTCTCTTCACCCCCACTTTCTAGTTTTTTAAGATTACTTTTTAGTTTTCCTTCTCTTTCTATCCACCTTCTCTCCTCTCTTTCGACCCACAATTTCATGTACCCTATCTTCACCCTTTTTCCTTCTCTTTCAAATTGTTTTGCTTCCTCTCTTATATTCCTTTGTATATCTCTTTCTCTTCTTGTCAAGTCATCATCTACATATATTCTCGTTCCTCTCAACTTTAATTTATGTTTTAAGATACTTATTTTTCTTACATATTTTTCACCTTTATTATCACTATTCCTCACTTTATTTCTACTTTTTCTTCTACTCCTTTCTTATTTTTCAACATATCATCTACCTTTTTTCAACATATCATCTACCTGTTTCTTCACTTTCATTCTTCCTCCGCAAACCTCTAGCCCTTTAATCACTAAATTTTTCTTTTTCTCTCTTTCATGGTTTTCCATTTTCTTTCTAAATTTTCTATTTTTTCTTCTAAATTCTTAAGTTTCTCTTCCCACTTTCCACTAATTCTATTTATTTCCTAGTTTATCTCTTTTATTTCTTCATTTGGTTTTTCCTGTACTGATTTTATTTCTAGTAACATCTCTTTGCACAGCCCCATTAACCCTCCATAATCTTCATTTTCTACTTCCCTACACATTTCCTCTATTTTTTTTCCTCCTTTTTTCGGAGATCTGACGACCTTTTACTATTTCTAAAAATTTCATACACGTCCTCTTCTTCCATTCTTTTCCTTCTGGTCTCCGACTCGTTTCCCTCTGATTCCGACGTCTTCTTAAGTATAATTTTTAACTAAATATTTTCTTTAAAAAATAAAATATATAGTATGTCTCCAGATCGAGTTTTTTCAAGTAATAAATTAGTAGTGTTTACATAAACAAATTACCATTTATATTTGATTTCTATAAGCATTGACGTTGCCACCAATGCCAATGCGTTTAAAAATGATTTTAAAAAATAGTGTTTTGGAAATTTTAAAATGAAAATATTTAATACTAAGCACATTTTTTTGTTGTAGTACTGTGGTTTCCTTTCACGTTTATCACAATTTTCTTAAATGTAAATTAACCTAATTCTTATAAAACTACCATTAATTTATTATTCAAATAATGCTCCTTCTTTTATATCATTTTTTTAAGTGCTCTGCACTATTGTCTAGTGGCTCCATGTACACAAATTATTTTAAACTACCCCACAAATAAAAGTCCTTTTTAAGATCGGGACTTCTTTGTAGCCATAAAATGTGACCATCTGCTGTCAGTTGTTTTAAATAAAATTCGCCTAATGGAGTTACTTCTAAAAATTACTAAAAAGTCTAAGTTCTAATTTTGAAAAAGAAATTTTATCATGTCGAAAACAAGCAGGGCAAATAATCAAAAGTGAAATTTTGTTAGAAAACAAAAATAATGTTTTTCTTCTTTTAAAGTCGATCTGGAGACTGTAACTCTACCTACTTTATAATGCTTTCAGCTTTTAAATGTTCTAATCTCTTTGGCCCTGTAACTCAAAACTTAAGTTCTTCTCAGCAGGACCTCTGGTTACTTACATACAATTTAATCATATAAGCAAATATATGGTACGCGTTGTGATGTAACGTACATCTTCTTGAGGGATTTTGATTATCACTCGACAAATAAAACTCTTAAGACTTATTTACTTACTTACTTACTTTTTGTTTATTAGTTGTCTACAATCATCTCGTTCTCTTCGTAATCTTCAACTGATCTCCAAACTTTTAGAAGTTCACTCTCTTCCACATTACCAAGGAAAATTTACATTTATCATTTCGTGGCCCTCCAACTGTGTGGATACTAAAGCAGACCCACAACTGCGTCCGGCTACTTTGCGGACTCTGAACTACAAACTCCTTCGATGAGATTACCAATGCGACTGCCGAAAAAACACGCGCGCACATTTTCCACATTTTTCTTTAGTGCCAACTTACAACACCAACACAACAATACCGATATACATAATGGGTAAAAAATTATTTAATGCTACATACTGTAAATAACATATTTAATTGTGAATATTTATGATATGAGGAACATCATGATGTGCAACTTGCTTGTGAAACATTTTGAACTCCGTAAAAACTCATAATGCAACCTTTTCTTCTATAAATCACCGCTTTCAAAAAAGTAAAAAACAACTTAAGTAAAGTGTTTGTTTAATTTACTTTAAATTGAAAACAAAATCAAAAAGAAAAACAAAGTATCGTCATTTTAAAAAGGAAACAAAGGAAAGAAGAAGAGGATGGAAAGATACATTTCTAGCCTGCCTTAACTCCACTTTTATATCCGCTAATACAGTAAATCCTACTACTTTAATTTGTGGCACTACAATATTTTTTGTAAACATATACCTAGCCCACACCGGACAGTTTCCAAGTAGTAGAAATAATGGTCACTTGTACACAAACAAAAATTGTAAGAATTGAAGCTTTGCCCACTATCGTAAGGGTTTTTATGAGAGCGAGAAACTTGAAACAAACAAACGAAGTTTAAATACTAAACAGGTAATTAACTTGTCGACCAAGCCAGATTTTAAACTAAAAAGATCTGAGTAATTACAAAAAACATAAATATATAGGAAAAAGCGTCACGGGTCGTTAACCCTCGACGCTGATTGGCTTAATTTAAAGGAGAGGAGGTAAGGTTAACGATAAGAATCACAGAGGTCAAAGTTTGAAATCACGGGTACCATTGAAGTTATTATGGTATAATTTCCATACTTATTATTTTCCTATTGATAAAGAAAGAAGATTTTGTAATCAAAGCGGAATTATCAAAATTTATCTCCTCTTAGAATAGTGAGCGAAACGTTAGCAACCACGGTTACCATTTTTACACGTCCAATCCCAAAAACCCATTAGTGCATAAAGTTTATCTGTGCTAATTTTAAAATAAAAAACAAATAAATCTTTTATTTTAAATCAAAAGATAATTTAACAAAAAAAATTTTTTTTGACATTTCTCCAGAAAAAATGTGCTCGGTTTAACGGACACTATGCATACAGTTCCGATAATAAAGTTTATTTAAAGAAAACTAAAAAACTATTTTGTATGATATATTTTAAAACACTGCTTTGGATGGAGTGCACAGTTGCATTTCTAACATATGAAATGTGCTTTTTCACCCAAAGTTTGCATCTGCGTTCGGTTTCGTTGTACACTATCAGATGGTTCCGTTTATCGTAACGTATATTCTCGCTAGGTGGTCGGACCAACTTTCCTCTTGATGATGGTGTCCCGTATGTTGCTAGTAAATCCAAGGCACTAGACCTTCTGAAGATCAAAAGACTTGACGCTAAATTATCATTTTGTCGAATCTTCCTCATAAGAAGCCAATCGTTTGAAATACAAACATCTAACAAATAGACAAAAGTAGGCCAACACCATTTTCTCTGTCTCATTCGGGTGCGATAAGTTACTACTGCTTGGTCCATTATGTCTACTCCTCCCATTCCCCTGTTGTAACGGGCTATCGGTTTTGGTTGAACAACAGCAATCTTAGCCCTACTGTCGCGCGAATATCTGTTACAGGTTTGTTCTTCAACTGGATCATAATTATTTTATTATCTTTCCACCTCATTAGTGATATTTTATTATCAGTATGTGTTCGATAATCATAGCTACCCCGTGGCTTTTTATCCATTGTTTTGACATCAGTTGAATGGTTCCTGTTACACAATACCCTTTTCTGAAAGATGTTTGAAAAGATCACTGATGATAAATCATTATCAAAAAAATCTTGAATCCTTTATGAGGAGGAATTTTGCTGCACTGATAAGTGAAACCACCGTATCACTTCCTATGCCAAAAACTTTGTTGTCATTATTACCTTTTCCAGTGTATATATCAAAAGCTAGCAAGTACCCAAAACTCGTGCAACAAGCCCAATTTTGAAACCGAACCTTATCGGCTTTCCTCTAATATACTGCTTAGCATAATGCTTTCCATAATAGGGTATCATGCTTTCATCTATAGATATATTTTCGTCACATCCACCGTGGAGTTTAAATTTTTATTTAGGTGTGTTATCAGTGGCCTTAGCTTGAATAAGCGATCTGTATTATCATGCTTACTATTATCATTTAGGTGAATTTCTTCAATCCTGTTTAGCCGAATACTGTTTTGTAATACAACAGGTATATCTAGAGAATTCGACCAAAAAGTCTTTTATTTGAATATTTGGAATATCCACAAAACAATAGAGCTCCAATAAAAACGTTCATTTCGTCCAGTGTCACATTCAAAATTTTATTTTTCTGTCCGGTATATAAATTGGTTTGCTCTAGGAAGTGTTGTAGCGTAGTATCAGTGAAAAATAATTTAAAAAAATCAAGAGGTGTTTTACATGCCTTTGCTGCCTCTGGTGGAGGAACTTTTTCGCAGTTTACATTAATACTGAATGATGGTTTGCTGTGTGACCAGATATAATTTGTTTTACTCTTCTTTTGAAGTACTTTTTTTGGAGTTGACTCTTGCTTGTTTCGATAGAAGCTCTTCGTCACTGGAATCTCAATGGGAGTAAGTTCTTCAGCCGTAGCTTTAGCAGTCTTTCTTGTTTCGACTTCACAAGTAGTTCTAAGCATTTTCGGACCGAGTCAATTGAGATCTGCAACATGTTCGTCGTCACTCAAATCCTCGTTCATATCGGTATCATTGCCATCTTCTGGAGGAATGGCATATATATCAAGTGGAGCATCAATATCATTTTCGTCTAACGCTTGTAGAAGTTCTTCAAAAGACAATCTGCAAGAGCATTACGTAGTTACTAAAACACATCTAACCGCACCGCATAGTGGCCGTTATAACGGACGTCACAAGTATAAACAAATTAATTGTTATTATTAGACAAATTAGTCAGCACAGTTAATTGCGTAAACCATAAACTTTTAAAAATATGATATTTATAATATTGCAACAAATATTTTAGACAGTAAAATTTATTTATAACTTACCCGTTACCCCTGCGGGTGTAAAGTGATGGGTCCATTTTGACGAAAATCGTTCTCTAATTACACATAAATCGTAATAAAGGCATACACTATTTTTTTGTATTCAAACACATATCAGAGTAAACACTCGTGCAACTGTATATTTGTAGGTTATGTTTATTAAAGCGCACGCTACCGTTAAATGAACATCCGTTTAAACGGACCATACTCACTAATGGGTTAAGCAGAAAATCTCTTGGAATTGCCTATAAAATGCTCTGAGTCAATCCAGCAGTGTAGTCTTCTGAAAGTCGGTAATATTTATGGAACACGCTGTATAATCCATCATATTTTTACTCCACATTCTATAAATAAGATGGAGAGTTAGTTAGAATCAGTATATTATAGTTAAGCAACAAAATTATTTTACCTGAAGACAGACTGGCTGACGTAGATAAACACAATATTAACAACACGATTAATAATAATAATAATAATAATATTCTTTTATTCGCTTTTGGTATAAATATATACATGAGCATCGTCCAAATTCTACTAAAAGTAATAATAACACAAAAATACAAAAAATACAAAAATACAATACAAGCTAATAGATATAAATAATCGATATCACAGTTAAACTCATATCACTGATTATAACAAAATTGCTGAAATTCTTTAATTGAATAAAAAGCGTTTAAATTTAAGAATTTTTAGTTTTGATTTAAATGTTGGTAATGATAATTCTTTCATGTATTTCGGTAAAATATTGTACAACTTTGAGCCCGCATAAATAGGAGATTTTTCAAACAAACTGTACTTGTGTTTATCTAAGAGTATGAGATTCTTATTCCTAGTATGGTAGTTGTGTACATCAGAGAGGACAATTAGTTTGTGTATATTTGAATGTACATAAATCAGTAACTTATATAAGTATATACAATAGAAAGTTAAAATGTTTTGACTTCTAAAGCTTTCTCTGCAGGACTGTCTGTAATTTAAATTAAATATTAATCGAATTATTCTTTTTGTATCACAAAGATTCGTTTTGATTCGATAGAGTTTCCCCATACTACTATGTTGTATGATATAATCGGATACACTGTACCGTAGTATACTTGACGTATGTATTCAGGAGCAGACAGTGACTTTTTAAATTTATCAAAAGATAGTACATGCTATTTATTTTTTTACAAATTACTTCAATATGTTTATTCCACTGTAAAACCTATCTACCGTCGTGCCTAAATATTTAATGTTGTCTTTTTTCATCATTTTTGTATTCTTTATTCTCAAATATTGAGTATCAGACTCTAATCTAGATGATACTTGGAAATGTAAACACTGAGTTTTTTCAGCATTCACGATTAGCTTATTTTTGTTACACCAGTTAGTGAATTCTGTAACCGCTTTATTTACTTTACTATTAATTTCCAACTCAGTATTTGCTGTAATTACTATGGTGGTATCATCCGCAAACATGAAAACTTCACCATCTGAAATATTACTGGGTAACTCGTTTACATATAGCGAAAATATAATAGGGCCCAACGTACTCCCTTGTGGTGTTCCACAATTCAACTGAAAGGGGTCAGACATACTATTATTGAACTTTACCGTATATTCCCTATTTGATAGAAACGATTTTATCCATGTGTTTAGATTGCCCCGAATGCCAAAATTAAACATTTTTGGCATACAAACTCAATATCGATGGTATCAAAAGCACTACTGAGGTCAAAAATAGTCCAATTACATAATTATGTTTCTGTAGTCTCGTGTGTACTGTTTGTATAAAGTCTATAGTCGCCGTTTCTGTCGAAGAACCTGCATTGTATGCATACTGTTTTTCGAGATTAAATTAAATTTTTTAAAAATTTATTAAGTTGTAAGCAAAACATTTTTTCAAATATCTTGGAAAAAATTGATAAAAGAGAGATAGGTCTATAGTTACAGATTTCTTCAACATCACCTTTTTGTGGACCGGTATGATTAGGGATGTTTTAAAACGGTAGGAAATCTTCCCTTTGCGACAGACATATTTAACAGATCTGCCAGTATTGGTGATACACTATCTATACAAAGCTTTATTGTTTTTATTGACACATTATCTATTCCCGATGAGTTTTTGTTGGCAAATGACATTATCACACTACGTATGTCCAACGACGATACTGGAATAAAAGCCATAGTGGCTGAGTTTAATTTTGAGAAAGTACATTCTTTTGACAATGATTTCCCGAAATGAGATGCCATCTTTATATTTGTAGATTCAGCAAAATGCTTGGCAAATATATTAGTTATTTTACTTTTTTCTGAAACATACGTGTTATCTGCTAGTTTAACTTTCTCACATACTTTTTCCTTTTTAGTGATACCTTTTATTTCATTTACTAAAGACCACAACATTTTTGAATTGTTTGATGAACTTAAGATTTTTTTATGGTAGTAAGCAGACTTCTCGGACTTGATTAGCTCTGTCACTTCCTTTTCAAGGAAATGTAATTGGATTTTTTCTCGTTATTAAATTTCGTTAACCAAAATATATCTTTTAGTTTTTTATATTTATTTTCTAAGTTTTTACTGAACTTAATTCTGGTTTTTGTGGTGTTTTTTGGATTGCTACATTCGTAGGGAAAGATTTTATTAAAGTTATAAAGAAAATTAGTGTAAAAGTGCCGAAATAATTCATCTACTCTACTTTCGTCGCCTGTAGGCAATTTATAATTAAAATTGACCTCCTTGAATCTTTGTATATTAGATTTTGTAAATTTTCTGTACAAAGTAACAGTTTGTTCATTGTTAATTTTTGTTTTCTGTTATGCGATATGGATACAATCTGTGCAAAATGATCAGAAAACCCTAAATTACTATTATTGAAAGAAACAATGTTATTAGGAACGTTGGTAATAAAATAGTCGATCGTAGATTTCGACAAACCTGATGCATTACAAACTATTCTGGTATAGTCAAAATTTAGTGTACTTAACTTGAATGAGTTTAAAATGTCAAATAAATATTTAAACATAATATTACCAGAATTTTGTCAATATTTAAATCTCCACATAAGTAAATTTGAGTGAAATCCTGTGTAACTCGATTTAATAAAGAAGTAAGTTGTTTGAAAAATACTTTGCAATTTTTTTTGACAAGGTGATCTGTAAATACATAGTAAACACTTATCATTATCAATCTGAATACCACAACATTCAAAATGAAGCTCAACTGCAAAATCGTTTACAAAATTCAGTTTTTGACACTGTTTTAATAAAACCTGATATCTGATTGGATTTTGGACATAATCCGGTCCAGTCAAAAGGCTCTTAACTTAATAGGATGATGTATATATATATATCTTCTAGGTTGAGGTAAATTATAGAACTAACGGAATTTGTTTTGCATAAAAATGCTGACGTCTTGCCTTAGCTTGCGAGCGCTTTACCAAGGCTAAATTTATGTACTTAAATAAAACCGCATTCATTTTCGTTTTATCGTTTGTTCGTTTCTAATTTAATCTGTGAGTCTTATATACTTTATTAAGTATTTTTAATTATTAACTTGTCATCCTAAGATGATACGATTTTTATTTAAATAAAGCTCTCTCTCAGCTAGGGTGAAATGTCGGCATTTTTATGCAAAACTAAGGCCATTAGTACACCTAGAAGAAATAAATTGATTTGAGGAAAAAAATATTCTCAACTGAAAATGGAATAGATTTTTATTCTTGGAATATTTACAAAAATATTCATTTTGCACATTTTTTCTTCAAATAAAAGTTGCTTATACGCCTATCGTTTCAACTTTTTTATGATCCGATAAGCATAGTAAGATTTGATCACCACATGACCGTAATGCTTTTAATAATCTTCGAATTCTTCTTAAAACGTGTTCAAGAGAATCAGCACGCAACGACCTTAAGCAAGCAGGTGTAAGGACCCGTATAGATCGCTGAACTCCGTCTTAAGGGTTATGCTTTGTTAAAACAGTTTGATATATTTATCGTATAGGTTTTGTTTTCACATTTTCTAATAAAATTTGTAAGTTGCAAACACTTTCTATACGCACTTAAAAGTTTGTTTTGATTTACAAGCAAAATGTTTTATTTTTATACTCGTTTACATGTTTATTAGTATTAACATGATGTGTAGTTCTGAGAGAAACGCTTATTTAATACCAATATTAGAAAAGATTGTAAGTTTTATTTATTATTTCATTAATAAAGGGTCCAAATTTATTTACAAAATTAATAGAAGTTTAAAAAGTAAATTTATTTGACCGAAATTAGTTGATACTGTAAGTACTTTGATAATAAGCTTTTCAGAAAACTGTTTCAATATTTAATTAAAAAAATACGTTACTGACAATTCAGTTGACATTGCGTCCAAAATCAAAGCGGGCGATGTGTCAAGTTGTGACCAAATAGTGTCCAAGTTAATTATTTTGTCCAAATGAAATCGGCCATGTGCCAAGTCACTAAAGAGGAAAAGTACATCTTTATAAATAACATCAGGAAACTTGCTAAAATATAAAACTAATTTAGAATAAAATAAATCTTCTTGTTGAAAAGAAAATATTGTGTAATCACCTTCCTTTAATAATTTTGGCAAGTAGACAAAATATGATGCATTTTGCGCAAGGGTACATAAATATCAGATGTATTCGGAGGATAGGAAAAGTCAGCAAAACAAGGAAAATGTTAATTCTGGATGGGAACAAAAAGTTAGCCATTATTTCAGGTCAGAACGTGTGAAATCTGGCAAATCAGTGCAGTGTAGCGTTGGATATTTGACGATCCGTTCTATATTGGCGACATAGTAAACTTCATCCCTAGGGACCATCATGCTGTGGTAAGTGCTACGAAGACGCATGCATTATTCAAGCGACTTTCAATTATAGCTTGAATTAAATCCGTACTCACACCCTAACGATAAAAACTACCCTCCTTGTTAGCATGCTATTAAAAAATAGTTTATCAAAACCAAATCAAAATTTAATTAACTATTAAAATTATTTTTAACAGGTTCAAGAATAAAAGTTGATATTATATATCATGTGTTCATTGTAATCACTATTCAATTTTTTAGAAAATATGGATGAATTTTACTTCTAGTAGTATTCCAATTAAAATGTAAATTTAGAAAGAAAATTTACAAATCACGGTCTTTGAAAAAAATGAAATATTTTATATAAAGTACTAAAATGATTAATTTTCCTGCAGTTATCAAACGGTTCTGCTAATGTATACATATATCTAGACTTTGTTTGTTGTAATTGGTGGAATGTGCAGAGGTGGTTGTGTACAGTGAATTTTCTTTTAAACAAAAATTTTCCATTGGATAAAATATAGGGGTTGAAGCTGCACACACCCCTGGATCGTAAACCTAGGCGTGGTTACAGGGGTTGATTTACAGTTACGAAGCTCATTTCCTGTTAGAACCTTTTCAAACCAATACACTACAATTTTCGCTTCGAAAATGTCGTTTTAGTTTAGTGCGCGAAGTTACACCGTGAAATCACATAAAAATTGTTTGTGCAATTGTTACGCGGTTGTAAAAATATTAAACAAAAAATTATTTATAAATATTATAGAATGGAACAGCAGCTCGATAACAGATTGAGCGATTCTTCGTCACCAGGAACGGTACCATCAAAGTCAAGTATTAGTGTTAAACCAAATCAGGTAAAATAATACAGAGCCTAATCTATTTTTTCTTATAATTTAACAGTATACTACTGAATTACATCTGTATTTGCTAAAAACAAACAATAATAGATAGTTATACATAATTAAAATAGTTCAAATCTTTTAACAAACTTTAAAAGTAATTTTTTTTAATAATGTTGACTATCAGTCGGTCTAATTATTAAAAATTATCAATACAATAACGAATCCTCTCTTCAAAAAGTATTATAAAAAGTTTTACAAAAAGTCAACTCAATCAAATAACAAAACCGAATATGATCAATAGAGAAAATTTAATGTAATGATTTTAGGTGAGCACAGTCATTTTATATGGCATACCAATAGTATCTCTAGTTATCGAAACTCAAGAAAGACTTTGCTTGGCGCAAATATCTAACACATTATTAAAACAATACAGTTACAACGAAATTCACAACAGGCGGGTGGCTTTAGGTAAGTGTATATGTTCTCGTGATCTCCATTTCTAGAGGTTGGTTTTTCAGGAATTACTTGTGTGCAATGTACTCCTGTGCAATTAGAAATTCTCCGTCGTGCTGGTGCTATGCCAGTCTCTTCAAGAAGATGCGGAATGATAACAAGACGAGAAGCGGAGCGTTTGTGTAAAAGTTTTTTAGGAGACAATAGTCCTCCTCGCTTGCCGGACGATTTCGCATTTGCGGTGCATCACGAGTGTGCATGGGGTTGTCGTGGTTCTTTTTTGCCATCACGCTACAATTCATCGCGAGCTAAATGTATTAAGTGTAATGTGTGCGGATTATTTTTTTCACCGAACAAATTCATATTTCACTCGCATCGATTAAGTCCAAATGATAAATACGTGCAACCGGACGCAGCAAATTTCAATTCGTGGAGACGGCATATGAAGTTGAGCGGGAACGTACCAGAAGAAATCATGCACGCTTGGGAAGACGTTAAAGCAATGTTTAATGGTGGTACTAGAAAACGGCTTCTTTCGAGTTCGATACTGTCGAGAAATCCAAAACAGACAAAAGTGGATAACGAGCCATCTCAACCACAACCTGTAAGTGCCGGCGCCCAGAATTACCGGATGCCAAAGCATTTCTTTACCAATTTCTAGAGTTTCTATGGATTTAATTTACAACAAACCGTTTCCGTTTGCACCTTATTCTACGTTTCCGTGGTTAAAACGAAACCCCGTGCTATTTCCTTACGAAAAATCCATTTTCCCGGTCGATAAAACTTATCAGTCGGCTTTTAAACCGGTTCAACCTATTTTAGAAAAAACCTCCTCAAAAAGAGGATCATAGTGATGACGAGGTGGATATTGAATCTACGGATGAAAAATGGAAGTGACGACTTATTGGAGCCCAAAGCGGGAAAGGGTGAGTTTCTATTTTAATAAGAAAAATCTTTCGGCATTGTCGAAAAATACTTCCTTGTGCGTCTTGTGACGAAGTAAAGAATTTGTTAAATATTCATGGGCAGATGCTTACAGTTGTTCTTATAAATAATTCAAATTCAATTTGGGAAAACACAAACGCCACGAGGTGTTTACATTTAATCATAGTGAAAGCTTGTTTTGCCAGCGTTAAACACAAACACTTCAGTATTGAGTTACATTTGATTAAAAAGACTAACGCATTAATCGAGGGTAGGTACTTGGTGTCTTGCTACCACCCTCGCGTACCCCACGTCTGACAATCCATTAAGCAACTTAAACAGAAGATTGACTTTTTACTGGGCTCTATTTTACAGGAACAATTAATTTATATCCGGCTTTTTAATAAATTTCATGCACATTTTCAATTACTATTTCTGGATGTATACCTAATATTGGGTACGTTCAACTGGCATCGCTTTTTTGCTAAATCTTAACTTAATTATTCGATACCAACGTTTTCTATAGTAACTAAACAAATAGCCTCGTATGTCACCCCCGACACACATCAATAGTAAAGAAATGAAAGATACATTAATTTATTAGTGTCACACAAAGGCTTTCTATATCAAGGGTAGATAATGTGGGCAAGAATTACAATTTAAAAGACTTACTTTCAGCCACTTTTTACCGATAAATTTATATTACAATGTAATTACAAGTAAAAATTTCTTTTGTTTGTTGTCTTACGAACCCTTTTTTATTTCATATCTTATTAATAAGATTGAAAGTTATGCGAATTTTTATACCATTTTTCTCACTTTTTCTGACGAAGTAGAGGTTAGTAGGTACGTTATAATAAAACAAAAAAAAAATTTTGTCTGGACGTCGACCGGCAGCTGCCCGCCCGTCCGTATGTGAACTTGATATCAAGAAAACCACTAATCCTATTTTAATTAATCTAAATGTTTTTATAATGCCGTAAGGTTCATTGCATTTTTTTTATCCAATGCTTAATTACATCGTAATTAGCTAGGTACATATTTTTAAGAATAATAATTTTCTTTTTTTTTTGAGCAAAATTTCATGTCAATTTTTGCCTTGAAACGTTTTCAAGAAAGCGAGCAGAGCGCACCTGAACAGCAGGTATAAAGGACCTGTAGGTGTGTTTCTCGAATCAGTTTTGCGGGCACCTTCTATACACTCTTAGTCGCTTATTTTATTTTTTAAACAGAATTTATATCGATGTAGAGTTCAGCGTAAAACGCCTGTTTTTAAACATCAACAGTTTTGTTATTGTACTCATATCGGATAATTTGCTGTAATGATATAAACAAAGCGTTTTGCCCAGAATTCCACGTAGTTCCAATACTAAGAAACGAGTACGAGTGCGGTGACAAAACATTTTGCTCGAAAAAATAAAACAAACAGCGAAATTAGAAAGTAAATACAAATTTTTAATAAAACAAATTAACAAAAACAGATACGATAAATGTAATCGTTTTAAGAATAACCCTTAAAACGGGTTCATGTATACCTTCAAACGTTTTAAGATTGAAATTCATACTTAAAATTTTCCTCGAAAAACAGAAAAAAATGAAACTGCGATTTAGAAAATAAACAGTTCAAATAAAAGTTATAGACAATAAGATTTCCAACTTGACAACTTAATATTTTCATAGACAAAGTAGAAAAAACTGATCCAATAAATATACGCAACTGTTGTAAATTAATGTAAAACCTTTAAAACGGGTCCACGTACCTGGTTATTCAAAACGCAACGCACTCGCGCTCATTAAACGTTTAAGAATAGAATTCAAACTTGAAATTGTACTCGAAAAAGAGGAAAATAAAAATAAAAAATAAGAGAAAAATAGTTCAAATAAAACTTTCAGATAAAAGCTTTTTTCCATTTTCTATAGTTTATAATAATTCATATTGTTGAAACAATCACTGCCACGTTATTATCATATCTCTGTAATTACTTATTGGTTCAAAAATACATTAAACAAAAGTTGTGTATAATTAAATCACAAACAACTTTTATTTGAAAAAAAATAGGTGAAATGAGTATTTTGTAAATATCCCAAGAATTCAAAAATCTATGTAGGTTAACGACCCTTTTGGCTCAACAGATTATCCCCAAAATCTGGGTTATTATAAATAACACCTATATGCCAAGTTTCATTAAATCGGACTGATGGTTTTCTTGATATCGTATATTTACATACGGACAGATAGCCGATCATCAGACAGATATTTTTTTGCTTGATTATAACGTAGGTACTAACTCTAGTTCGTCGGAAAAGAGAATAAAAAATAATGTTAAAATTTTTGGTTTATGAAACTGCCGCATAACCCGCCATCTTATCACCAAAATAAAAAGATGTAGCTTTCAAAATTTGTCGGTTTGGTACAGTTACTGAATACACATTTAATATTTTCGATTATACAAATTTTTCAATAACATAAATTAGAAAGAAAACTTTTGATATAATATATTTGACAAATAATTATATTTTTGGATGTCGCTGCACGTCCGAATATCGTCTAAACAGAAAATTATTTGTCCGAAATTCTAATAAAAAAAAGTCATTAAAAAATCGTATAAATAAAAAAGTATTTATTCGTAAGATAAATAAAAATATAAACACAAGGTATTAAGTGATCACAAAAAAACACGGTGATAACTGTAGCCTGACAACAAAAGCCACCAACTCACATAATTAATAATAAACGTAAAATATATTTTAATAGTAGCTTTTTCTCACTTGTATAACGTCTTCTATTTGGAAAAAGGGCGGAAGAAGATGTGATTTTTGCAATCGTTTCGACCGTTTGTTTATAGTACGGTCATCTTTAGGGGCTATAAAAACTGGCGGAGTAATATAACAGTTGAGTTTCTTTTCTCACACAAGTAACAAAAGCTATTAATTAGATACCAACTTAGGAGAAATTTGAACATTTACAAAAAAATATATTTTATTATATCTCACTTTTGTACACTAAATGTTTAATTATCTGTTGACATTGCTTAGTTTGTTACTATTCATACGTGTCCCTGATTACACAAGATGTCGTTAGACACACATTTCACTAATGTTTAATTATAATTAAATTTTGTATCTGTTTGGCCTATTGGTAAACAGTTTGAAATTTTAAGTTTGGTATAATGGCATTCGTAACACATATACCCCCAAAATAATGTTATTTATAAAAAAATTGTGTTCAGTTTGAAGTAACGCTAAAGATATGTCTTTAATATAATGTTAATTAATTCTAAAATTTGACAAATAGTTTCAAAAAGTAAAGGAAAAATGTTCGTACCTGGTTCTAAAAAGTAAATCTAGCCACATTTTAACATTGTTTAATCCCAAATGTTACTTGAAATAGTACATTTAATTCCATTTTTTATCTTTTTAAAAAAAGAAAAAAAATCAATCAATGACAAAGTTAATATACGCACAGTTAAAATTTTTCTTGGGTCTGATTTAAATCATCATATTTAAATAAGAAGGATACTTTTAAATTACAAATTGTACTGTTAAATATTAATTACAGTTTAATTTCTAAATGAATAGCAGATATATGTCAAATATTTGAAGGTTATAAGTTTCAATAACTTAAATATTTTAAATAAAAATTAGAAAACGTTTTGAAAATTTACACTTTCTGCTAAAGTTAAAACTTTTAATTTGGAATTTTTTCGCTATATTTACATAACTATGTCAAATTACGTAGCCTTTCCTGGTTACCATTAAGCAAGTTTGTTTTGTTGTACATTAAATTTTCTACAACGTTTGATTACACGTTTTTCACATCTTATAACATATATGCGACGGTTTTAAAATCATAAATCTTAAACAAGAAACAAATTCTATGATGATGTTTCAAGAACCGCTAGTCTAGATTTGACAAAACTATTTTATGAATCCTTTAATTTTTGTTTATTATTTCGAAAAATATTTTCATAGTTTTTTTAAATCAAACTTGTTTCTAATGTAATTATGGCTTTTGTTTAAACGATTTTTTAATCTGATGCTTAGAGCTTAATTGTCAGTTGTATTTATCTCACACCCTCTTTTTAACAATATCTGTAAGAGGATTAATTACATAAAAAATTTATGGTGTTGTTGCAATATTTTTTCACTTTTTCAAGATATATCAGCAAAGTATCAAAGACATATAACAAACAAAAACAATAAAGGCAGATCCTGTGTTAGGATTCGTATTTTGTTAAACAGTGAAGAAGTAAGAAAATTGTACCAAGCTTTTTCATAGCTCCGCTTCCATATGTCCGAAACAGTTATTGAAAATGTTACCAAACTACTACTTGTATTCATTTTGGCCTTGACATTCTCTTAGTAATGGTTGCTCTTAGTGTTCTTCTTGTGCTCTTCCAAAGAAACAAAATGAAATCCGCTAGTGGCTTTTCCTTCTTTTGTAAAAACATTCTGTCCATGTTTGGTGGATAACAAGGAGATTCAGTTTCGAATCAGTGGGTTTTTAAAAAAAAACGAATATTTGGGGCACGGCCGCTATACAAAGCTATATAAATATTCTAAATTTATAAAATACCTTTACTATTTGCACAAAATACCATAATAGCAAAAAGAAAAATAATTCAAAGATGTATATACAGTGCTAGTGTAAAGTCTGGAACTATCGCAATAAACCTTTTGATAAACGTTTTTGAAAAAAATCCACGAACACGTCAATTTTCATCTTAAATGTCACTAAGGATCGTTTTTTTGTTTTGAGATATGACGTAAAAGATAATTTTTTAATAATAACTCATTTTTTATGGTGAATTTTGAAAGAGCATGAAATTCTAAGATCAAATACGCTAAAAATTAATGTTAATGTATTCTCCAATTTGAAACATGTAATAAAAGTAAAAAATCAGATCAATTACTCACATTTTCATTTCATGTATGGTAATCATTATGAATAAAAATAACAAAATAAAGAAAAACAACTAAATTAAATGTTCATACTGACCACCATTTTGTGCAAAGCAGTACTCAAGTCTGTACTGAAATCTGTGAACGGTTTATATAAACCTTTACTCTTTAGATAGCCCCATAAAAAGAAATCCAACGGAGTTAGGTCAGGTGATTTGACAAAATCTGGCAAAATGTGCCGTAGTACCATCTTGCTGAAACTATAACGTATCGTTTAGCAGATCGGGATCTTCATTGTTTCGATAAAGCACCGCAAGAGCAGGAATTTAATCGTTTTTTTAAGAAATCCAAACACTTTTCGCTTGTCAATAAACCCTCGATAAAAAAATGAGCCTAGAATTCTATCCGCTACAATTTTTACCCAAACGTTGACTTTTGAGGAAACTGCGCGGATTTTCAGGTGTCTCATATCGATAGTTATCGCAATTCTCTATTCCATTTAGGCGAAATGTTGCTTCATCAGAAAAAAATTATTCGATTTAAAAAGTCAATATTACACCGTTCCATCATTACCTCGCAAAACTGTGTTCTGCTACCAGAATCATCTTCGTTAAGCTCTTGCACTGACTGAACTTTCTAGGATGCCATTTATGTTTCTTTAAAATCTTTATAATTGACCTATGAGAGATGTCATTATTTGCTGTTAGTTCTATTTGTGGTTCCATGGGAATTTTCTTGTAGAAACAACAAAATATCTAACTGTTCTTTCTTCGGTTGTTGGACGACTACTTGTATAGTGATCCCTCACATGTCCGAGTTTACAAAACTTTCCGTCTATTTTGTAAACTGCCGCTCTTGTGATAGGTTCTTTATCAAGGTACCCGTTATTGAATAACTCACAAACCTTTTGTTGTGTTCTAATACCGTCGCCACATCCCCTGAATATCAAAATTTCAATTCGCTCTTTTTCAAACAAATATCGCTCAATTATTTACTTAATTACGTAAAAACAGCACAATAAAAACCAATAAACAAGCTGATAATAACCTGTCATAATTTTAACGGCGATTGTTACATAGCTACTTGATTTTTTTAATTAAAACTTGGAATTCAAGAATGTTATTATTTATGGTTTTAAAACATTAAAAGCAATTATCTCGAATATTTCAAAGTATAGTATCATACCATATTGCTTATTTGGTCTTAGAATTTCATGCTTTTTTCAAATTGAGCATAACACATATGGTTTCCGTTAAAAAAATTATCTTTTACGTTGTATCTCCAAAACAAACAACAATCCTATAGTGACTATTACAGTGAAATATGTCTCATTTAAGATAAAAATTTTTGCGATAGTTCCAGGCTTTATATACTGCACTATATAAAATGTAAACATAAAAAAACACAAAACAGTTGAGAGTATTTTTTCCACCAATTGTTCAGTTTATGATTTAAATTTGTTATTCTTCTAGGTGGAGGAAAAGTTAAAAATAACGGTTTAAAATTATATATATGGCCGACGTTTTGCCCCAACTTGTAAGGGCTTTATGGAGGCTAAAAGTAAATTAAAAAACTGTATGGGTACAAAATTTAAAATAATCATCAAGGGTTGATGATGTCAAAAGATTAAAAATTAATAAATTATACAGTGACCGGCAAAGAGTTTGCATCAAATGGGAAAAATTTTTGTAATGAGATTTTGTGTTGGTCGAAGCCCAAAGTCAAATTTCGAATAAAATTGTTGATAAAAAAATCCCACTACTTTAGGTTCGTAAAGTTAGCTGCCTCATCAGAAACACAAACGAAATTTTTGTATGATTTGTTAGTAGTTTTCTTTGGTATTTGATATAAAGTATACATAATACACATTTGGAGACAGTGAATCAAAACTGTATTTTAAACATAAGGGCCCTTAACTATTAAAAACTCCGTTCAAGATACGTCAAGAAGAAGAGTTTTGTGTATTGAACGCAATGGAACTGTAATTTTAAGTTTTTGAATTGTTTAAAATTTAATATTAAAATATAATGTAGTTTGTTGTTAAAAATTAAAAAGGTAGAGTAATAATTTTTTTATTTGAAAATTTAACTCTTTGCAATTACTTAAACTATTTTTATAATAATAATGTTTGTACCTATTAGGTATTTTTAAACTTTCCAGTATTTCAAAAATAGTTAGTAAAAAAATAAACTTTGATCATGTGATGACATTTCATTGGCACATTTCAAATGGCTATATTTTAAAAATGTATGAGCAATGGTGTCGCAATTTACAAAAATGGGCACAATCGTAGAAAAAAATTATGTAATAACTTTTTTGATATTTTGAGATCAACTTTTGTGTTGGTCGAAGCACAAAGTCAAATTTCGAATAAAATTGTTGATAAAAAAAAAACTCACTACTTTAGGTTCCTGAAGTTAGCTGCCTCATCAGAAGCATAAACGAAATATTTTTGTATGATTCGTTAGTGTTTGTTTGTGCCTGTTTGTGTTTCTATAAAATCTATTGCGACCCCACGTTTTTGAGAAAATGACACTTACCAAGTGCCCGCTAACTTCACGCATTATTGGAAGCACAGACGAAATTTTAGGTATAAACGATTTTATTGAAGCACATATAGACACAAACGAATCATAGCAAAAATTTCGTTTGTGATTCCAATGATTCATGCAGTTAACGGGCAACTGTATCGTTTTCTCAAAAACGTGTGGGGTCGTAATAGATTTTATAGAAACACAAACAAAGCACAAACGAATCATACCAAAATTTCGTTTGTGCTAACTTCACGCACCTTCAATCGCACTGCGTTTCATACAAACTAGTGTATTCCATGTCTTACATTTCATACACGGGTTTTGTACAGCAATTAAAAATTCAGTTTAATTAAGTAAAATTATTAAGATGAATGAAAGTTCGCTGTCAAAAATCTTGCGTATTGATAAATGTTTCTTATCGAGAATCTGAGTAAACAAAAAAAATAGATTCCAGTATAGATATAGTTATCACAAAAAACAATTGTGGTTACGATATCCTCGCATTCAATGTCATCTCAGATTTCCGTTAAAAAAATTATCTTATTAAGCTTAATTATCTCCAAAACAAACAATAATCTATAGTGACTATTACAGTGAAATATGTCTAATTTAAGATAAAAATTTTTTGTAATAGTTCCAGACTTTATACACTCTCACTATATAAAATGTAAACATAAAAAACACAAAACAGTTAGAGTATTTTTTCCTTCAATTTTGAGTTTATGATTTAAAGCCGACGTTTTGCCCCAAAGCTGTGAGGGCTATGGAGGCTAAAATAATTAAAAAACCGTGTGGGCACAAAATTTAAAAATAATTACCAAGGGTTGATGATGTCAAAAGATTAAAAATTAATAAATTGTATAAGACACACAGTAGGTATTTACTAGACAAACGAACGAATAAATAAATAAAAATCCTTTTGACATCATCAACCCTTGGTGATTATTTTAAAATTTTGTACCCACACAGTTTTTTTTAATACATACCGACATAAATGATCCAATTTATCAAATATTTTAATTTATCTTCCAGATCCTTTTTTGAAATGCCATCATCTATTTACTAAATGCAAACCTTATCTCTTCTAGTACAAATATATTCTTCTTTTTCTTTATTCAATTACATTTTTGTTTTCACTCTGTTACGGTATCATTGAAACTTTCCTTAATATTCATTTCAGTCGATTTGTCTTTAAAATTCTTCAATTTTTGTTTGGAATCTATAGACTTAATAAAAAATTGCACTTTGTAATGCTTTGGTATCTTAAATAAATTTCTCCAAGGTCATATCTTATATTGTTAATATAAATAAAAACAGGGGCCCGAAGCTTCAGCCTACTCAACTTTTATCCACATATTAATATTTAAATGCAGTAGTGCTTTACGACGATAAGGGGTTATTTAGACATGTTGTATACCTGCATCTGAAATTCTGTATTCTAATACATTTTACTCACTTTTCCCCCTCTACTTGTTATGTTGTATAATTTTCATAGAGATAATTGTAGATTTGGTCAAGATAAATTATTATAGCAAATTAGCGAACGAAAAGACAAGTACAATTGAAATCAATACACGAAAAACGATAGTAATAAATGCATACTGGTAAATAAATAATAAGGGATTAGCATTCGATCGTAGAATATGAATTTCATTTAAGGATTCGATAACGGCTGATTTAATTTTTAGAAGCAGTAAAAAAGGTCAGATGCTGACATTTCGAAACAAACCCTCACTCACTATTCACCATTCGTTGTTACACTTACACATTGGCTTTTGGTAAAGTTTATTAAGTTTTAAAAGTAAAGCAATTATTTTTAAATTGGTACCTTTTGGAAATTTAAAAGGCATTCGTTAGCCCAATTAAAAGTTTAATGTAAATAATCGCACTTTTTTACCCAAGAGTGCGATTTTAAGAGGTCCCTTAAAATATATGCAGATAATGCGTGCAGAATACTTTTAACGCCGGCGGAGAGATCATTCGAAAGTGGTAATTTAAATCTATCATGTTTAAAGCGCATAGATGATACAATAACGAATTGTGCAAACATGCTGCAGCACTCGACTTGCTTGTACATTAAAAGCAATTATAATGAATACGTTCCAACAATGAGATTTAGCGTTTGTTTAACATAACAATGGATTAAAATTACTCTGTTTCTATAGCCGTTTGAATAATTAAAGATTAACCTTCAATATAGATGATGCTTGCTTGTATTACATTTCTACACTCTAGTTTATAACTTCCTTAAATAAATTATGTACTATCATTGTATGTGAAAATGTGCGATTTCGATGAAAATATCTGCCCTTTTCTAGATCATAAAAAATTCAGTTTTTTTCCTTCCTTGTCTTCCTATTAGCCTTAATTAAATTAGTTACTAATTAAGAGATTAGTCGGTTAGATCTTGGATAATCCCAATACGTTTACCAAATTTTTAGAAAAAAAAAAATCTTTTGACGCTAATTACATTAATGTGATAATAAGATAAGCTGGTACGTATTGCTACCTCGTGTAAACGTTGTGTGCGTAATTTCAACGACTATACTATACCTTTGGTATTATTGTTGTGGACCCATTCTCAATATAATGAAAAACTGTTATTGCTGCTGCACTTTTTAACAGTTGTGTTTGACGCTTAGTTTTAAGTATAACACCGTTCAAATTACGCGCTCAATGTATCGCTGCCTATAGTTTTCAAACAACATGTGTCATGTAAATAAGCAAAAAACTATCAAATGGAACAAAATTTTCCCAATTTTTTTAATATTTTCCTATATTCTAATGTAGGGAAAAAATACCCCATTACATCAGTTGGATCATTCATATAATAAGAGAACTAACAATCCGGATACATGTGCATCCTACGACGTAGTTTTAGGATAAGCTGAAAATATAATCTAAATGTAAATATTATTGGTACTGACAGAGTGATTTAATAGGTAGCGAATTGCGAAAAAAAACATCGTCTTCACAATGTAGCCATATTTAATTTCAGTTAAAGAGTATGCTCTAAATGCAAATGTATCCAAATTGTACATTCTATATAGGCATAAAGAGAAAGATTCTCTTTATGTTTAAAACAGAATCAGCTTTGAATAATGTTACATTATATCAGGTCAATTTCCAAAAAGCGAAACTTTACTAAAAAAAAGTACGTATTACACGAAGTCAACCAACATTATTTTTAAAGGAAACGAGCCAAGACAAAACAGTTAACGTCGTTCGGAATGACCCTGTTATCTTGTATTTGTACGTGTCTTGTTTAGTGATATAAAAAAGCAATCATCTACAAAATCAGTGTTAGTATCGAGTATTTCTATGTTACCAGCGGGACGCATTTGTCCGCTTGCTTAGCGCTGCGATGTCCCATCGGAATAAGAACTCGTTTAACTTGGAATGTGTATTTATTTTATTAGTGTCGCAACTAATGGTGTATTACAATTCTTTTTGGGTAGTGTAACTTTTAAAATTTACTTCCGTTCTTCTTATTTAATGAGGAGCACGCTGTCAAATAAAGAATAAAATTATTTAATCTAAAAGAAAACCTTATACGACGGCAACCCGCAGCAAAAGTTATAATATAAAATTAGAGCAAATACGTAATCAATACAAAGTGTAGCAGCTACTGGATAAGAAAGGACTAAAGATTTGTCTGAAATAAAGCAAATTTTATATAGATAAATAACAAATAATCCGTCGCAGATGTATTAAAAAAGAAACATTCATATAAAAGTTGAAGGAAATCTAATTCAGAACAACTTTTTGTTTCACAACTTTGTTTATGTATTTGATATCGCTGGAGCGATTATATAAAACTTTATTTTTAAAAAATACTATGCAAAAAATATTCCTAAAAAAAATTGTACCTTTGCTACTTCATTGTTTTGTAATTAAATCACACTCTCTATGAAAACCGGTTCTCACAAAATTTTGATTTTATTAATAAACATTAACCTTTCCACACTTGAAACCAATTTTTATTTTATAGTGTAAAAATAAAATTAGAATAAACACATAATCGATAGAAAGTTGCAAGAACCGAAGGCTTGTTCTTGAAAAAAAGACGACAGGGTAAAGATTAATTAACGAATTTTATGTACCGGGTGGCCAACTAAGAATGGACAGGAATTATAAATCTGACAATATTGAAAAAAAATTTTAATAGGTAAATCGGCTACGAGAAATCGCGGGAAATTATTTTTAAGTTTGTAAGATGGCCGCTAGGGGGCGAAACTGTTATGGCCGATCATAAAATTGGCTCTTTCTCCAAAATATGCAAATATAAATTAATTTTAAATATTGCCGTAGTAAAGACTGCAAAATTTAGGTCTTAGAAAATGTAGTGGTGGGGGAACATCAAACAAGTTTTTATTTAAATGCAAATAACCGGTATAAGTTAACAGAAATTGAACAAACTAGGTATCGTTTAAAAGAGCTCTTCTTACTTAATAATATGCTGTATAAAGATAGTCCGAATAAATTTTGACGCGATAGCTAGAGGGCGCTGTTTAACATTACAACAATTATTGCGCATTATCATGAGATTTTTAAATAGCACCCTATGCATCTTTTACACAGTTAAATAGAGGAGACAAATTGCTAAATAGTCGGTGCAAACCGCAACTTCCCTATCTTTTTTGAAACCGAAGATATCAATAAAACAAATGTTAGACCGCGACTATTTACACATATTTTACGCGTAAAACATATTTAAATTAGTTGAAAAACAATTATGAAAGCATCCTTTCCCGCGTAGACCAAACTGCACTCTAGTTCAGCTACTGAAATAGTTTGCATACAGTCCCTTATTCGTCCAATCATGTTATCACGTGTAGTGGGTCCGGTTGCAAAACTATATCTTTTACTTGACCCCATAAATAAAAATGCCCCGTCCTATCCATCTACCAGGGTAGTTGGCATCTAAAAATTGACGAACATTCACTGCGAAGTGGACTGGACAGCCATTCGTCTTCGAATTTCTAGGGGCACTTCCTCCTAACAGAATCGGCAATTGCTCTGTTAAAAACTGTAGGTAATTGTGGCCATTTAGTTGGTTATTAAAAAAGAATGGACCGATAATTTGCCCTTCTAGAATCCCTGCCCAACAATTTATAGACCAACGACCTTGGTGCTGAACTTCTTGCATCCAGTGCGGATTCGTTCTTGACCAATAGTGCATATTATGACATTTACACTGCCATTACTATGAAAGGTGGCCTCATCTGTCCACAATATACGTGATAGAATTTGGGGATCGTCTGCCATCATACCCAAGAGCCAGTGGCAATGGTCTAGTCTTCGATCAAAATCTGCAGCAGTCAATGCCTGATGCAGGACTAAGTGATATGGATGTAACCTGAAAGATGTAAGATGATCACTACTGATTCAACAGTAGGATAAGTATTAAGTAAACCTTTGTAAGTTTACAGTAGAGTTTCAACATTGAAGATTCGCTTACCTGTGCTCTTTGAGAATGTTTTGAACGGTAGATCGAGTTACTCCCAGATCCTGTGCAATACTTCTAGTACTTAGGTGTGGATTAAACTGCACATAAGCTAAAACATTAATAATGTTCTCTTCGGTACGTCTCCTGTGTTGTCTACGGTATACGGGAACATGGACGCTTCCAGTTGTTTGTAAACGATGGATAACTCGCAGAAAAACCTTTACTCGGGTGCCGTCTATTGGGATATTGCTGCGCATATACCCTTTCAGCAACTGTAGCATTTCTCATGCATTCAAAATAGACACCTATCATGTCAAATAACTCTTCGTTGGTATAAAGCATTTTGTAACACTTAACAGCACAGCACTAAGACTATCTAATACTAATACTAACAACACTAACGTAACACAAACAACAACAAGTAAACTCAAACTACACGAAAAAACTCAAACAATCACACGCAATAACAAAATCGAGAACAAGCTTTGAAAAATAGCAACTAAATGATATTGACATGAAATTCAATTGTTCCAATATTTTGACGTATTGCTTCCAATTTTGTTTCACAGCCTACTAATTTTATGACGGGTGCCTTCGCTAAGAACTGATTATTATTTACCATTTTATTCTCTCTTTTGCATACATTGTCGGTTTTAGATGCTTAAGTGCATCGAAAACGATGAACGACTGTTTGAACATTTAGGGCGACATTAATTAAAATGGTTTCAATTAATTTAAATTCATTTTCTACGTAAAATATGTAATGGATGTTGCATAGTCAGCGGTCAAACATTTGTTTTATTGATATCTTCGGTTTGAAAAAGATAGAAGTTGCTGTTTGCGCCGACTGTTTAGGAATTTTGTCCTCTATTTAACTGTAACATATTGGATAAATATGTGCCTAGACGAGGTCTCTTAAGGCGTCAGTATCCAGTTTGGTTTAATTCAGAAATAATCAAAAACATTCGTTTAAAAGCCAATTATCGAGAAAGGTATAGGTGTAATAAACAAGATGAAGATTATGTAAATTTTAAAAATCTTAGAGCATTAGTTAAAGCTAAAATTAAATTTGCGTACAAAGAGTATAAGGTCGAACAATCCATTACAGTAAACACTAAATATTTCTGGAGTTATATCAATTCTAAAAAAGTAAAACTAGGATTCCTGGTTATATGCGGAATGGTAACATATCTTATAACGACTCTCAATCAATAGTGAATGGTTTCGGCAAACACTTCAGCAGCGTTTATGTTGAAGATTTGCTC
The DNA here is from genome assembly GCA_030710515.1 of Abscondita cerata. Taxonomy (NCBI): domain Eukaryota; kingdom Metazoa; phylum Arthropoda; class Insecta; order Coleoptera; family Lampyridae; genus Abscondita; species Abscondita cerata. The sequence continues at coordinate 282,985 of JALBCR010002735.1, forward strand.
GATTTTCCTCTTTCTAAAAAAAACTTATCGCATGGTACTCTCCTAGTTTATCTATACGTTGTGCGAACGATGCTGATGTTTTAAATTGCATTAAAAGTTAAAAGATAAACATACTGCAGGACATGATCAGATACCATCTTTGTTATTAGAGATTGCTGTAACATATTTTCCAAAACCATTAGCAACATTAATCAATCGCCATTACATCACATACATTTCCGGAAGTGTGGAAACTTTCGCGTGTTTGTCCTATTTTAAAATCTGGAGATCCTAGCATAATTACTAATTACAGACCAATTAGCATATTAAATAACTTTGCAAAGTGTTTGAAATTTATCTCTATTCCAATGTTTATCCTAACTTAAAACACTTAATCTCGACTAAACAGCATGGCTTTATGGAAGGCAGATCTACTACCTCAAATTTAGCGTTACTCAGTGAATATGTAGCTCGGCATTTTAGATTGCAATATTCAAGTTGACGTTATCTATGCTGATATACCGAAGGCATTCGACCGCATAAACCATCGTCTTATTCTACAAAAATTACACAATTTTCGTTTCTGTGACTCCTTAATTGCGTTATTGTCATTTTAATTTCTGCTCATTTTTCTTCATCCGTCCTCCTTTTTTTGAAAATAAATACGAACAAAATTTTTAAATAAAAAAAAAACAAAATCGCTCTTTTAAGTGCTTTTCAATTTTATCGATTTTGACTATATCTATAGAATTCTTAGATATTATTCAAAAAACACTAAATACAAAGTTTTGTAAAAATTGTACAAGTAGTCTTTGAGATATCGATTTTTGAGAAAATTTTAGTTTATACCTCGGTTTATACAAACAGCATTTATGTTTTTTTAGAATAGTTCAAAACCATTATTTATACACATTTTCTTTTTAATTATAAATTGTTTTTAATTTTGGTTAAATTTAAAATTTTGAATTTTAACAGGTAGATAGGTATTTAGGCTAAATAACCTTCAAAAATGTTGGTTTAGTTACTGAAGAAATATTGTTTTACATTTATATTCTTTATATCTATCAAAGTTCTATCAAAAATTTTCGATAGATGTGTAAGCAGTCGATCATTGACATCAACTAAGCAGGCGATTTGAGATCTTTTTTTAAGCAAACGTTTAGTTGCCGTCATCTGTCTGCAAATTTTTGATTGAGTACTACTTCAAAAAGATTAGTTTAGTTACTGAAGGATTACTGTTTACATTTATATTGTTTATATTTATCAAAGCGTTTACTTCAAGTAGATTTGTATACCCATCTTTGAGTATTTAGTCGACACTTGCATCTTGTGTTATTATAAACTTACACTTGAGTTTTCTCACTCCTGAAGAATTCCAAAGTAACAAGAAACAGCTGCAAGTGATTTTGGTGAGATCATTTTCTAAGCCAACGCGTAGTTGGCGTCAATGATCGATGAATAGACTTTTGTAAACTGCTTATACATCTGTGAGAAATAGATAGGTTAAGATCAACTTTGACGCGGTAATACATAATAAACTAGCATACTTACAGTTTAAAGATACAAAAACAACAATAAATGAGACAAGCACAAATTCGTATTCGATAGCGATTCATTGCCAATTTTACTTATTTTCAGTATTTAAAATAATCCTTAAACACATAAACAAACATTTCGCGCCAGAACTGCACATACACCCATTACTAATAAATCTGTATGGGTGTTGTAGAACAAAGTATTTATTTATTAAATTTTTTTATTATCGAAGTAATAAATATTAAATTTTAATTCTTTGCATACTATTATTAATGACAAGCCAAATTATATGGATGGCTTTTGTTATTTGGGTCCTAAAATTTTAATAAATGTAAAATTGGTTTATAAATAAAAAAGTCGTTAAAAAAGCTTAAAATTTACGAAAGTCACAGCTACTTAATTTTGTCGTTAAACTGAGAGTTTCTGAATTAAATTATCCTAAAAAATGCGTAGGATTGTATAAGTCGTCTACATTAAAACCTTTATCTCAAACGTCGTTCTCGTTCCTATCATGAATATTTTCTTATTCTATTGAATTCACCAACGTGATGGTGTCTATGTTGCCAAACCATAATACGGTACAATAATTTTTGTTATTTCTGCAAAATACTAGGAATTCAATGAAAAATGCAGATTTGAGTTTGTTTACTTTTTTCGAAATTTTCTGAACTGTAACAATCTTAAAATGTGTTGCTTAATATGTGTGACACTCAATATTTTGAGAAATTTTGTAATACAATTTTTTTTCTTGTAAATATATGTATATAATAATTTTTTGTAGTCACACACATTTAGGTATTTTTTCTACGACCAATGTCGAAAACCGTTTTCGAATTAAGGAAAAATTAAGGAAGTTATTAGTAATTTCGAAATTACTACCTCCGGTGTGCTCTAACTATACAACTATTCACCAAGAGATCTCTTTTGCGAAAAAAACATCCAAAGCCCTAGATTTGCTTCAAAAATATGAATGGTGTTTTTTCAACAATAATGTAAAGTTAATGTTTAGGCAGTAATACCGCTGAAATTATTAAACCTATTAATGAAAGTGTTACTACTACCACTTTGAAGAGAAATGTGGTTTATGCATGGTGGTACACTACCTCATTTTAACAAAGATGTAGGTCATTTAGTAAATCAATCGTATTCCCAAAGATTAATGCTCAATCTTCTAGGTCACCAGACCGTAGCAACAGCAACTTAATTTTTTAAACCACATGAAGATGTTGATGCGTATTACACCTACAAAATGATTGATAATCGAGTTTACAGTCCATTTTTTTAGTGATATTAAAGTTTTTCTTAATTTTTCTTCACAAAATTGAGTAAGGTTTAGGTTTTGTTTTGACAAGTAGGCCAATAAAGCTACCTTTTGAAACTATGGTAGATAACATCTTGTACACAGAGGTTAATTAAGTATGTGGCTCAACTTCAGGATGTTGTTCCTTACTCAATTTCAAGACAAAAGTTTATATAAACATAGGTCTTAAAAGCTTTGTTTTTGTTATAAGATGTGTTAAAACATTTTTTTTTAAAACGTTTTTCGTAAATAACTAAGAAGAGGCAAATTAGTAGGAGGTTTCGAAGTTACAGGCATTTATTTAAAATAACATTCAAATACCCCCACCAAAATATAGAGAAACATTGGTTGGACAAAAAATGTTCGACTTTAAGTTAACACTAAAACGCAAATACTTTTTTGTTACATTCATTGGGGAAAATCGCGAGAAACGTAACTTTATGTAATTCAAGATGGCGGAAACGCCCACTGGCGGGCATCTAGAAAACTTAAACATAATTCTAGAATTTTCCCTTGCCCACTTTACCTATAAAATTTTTTACCGTACGATCATTAGTTTCTGAGATACAGCCGCTTTCTTCGCTTATTTGCCCACCCTGTACATGTACTGTAGAAGATTTTAGATGAAACCATTTTGATGTATTTAGAAAATTAAATTCGAAAAATTGCAATATTACTACAAAAACCGTTAAAAAAACTTATTAATTTAAATGTACAGGGTGGGCCCATAAGCGAAGAAAGCGGCTCTATCTCAAAACTACTCATCGTAACGACTTCCGGTAAAAGTCATATAACAAAAGTAAGTAAAAAATGCTGGAAATTATTTTCGATTTTCTAAAATTGCCACCAAAGAGCGTAAGTACCATCTTGAATTTTAGAACCCATTTTCTAATTTTTTTTAGATTAACAATAGCTAGAATCAGTGACGTATTAAAACTGAGACAAATATATTTAAATGCTGTGTGTTTTATTTCTGACAGGAAAGTAGTGGGGGAGTGTTCGAACATTTTCGAAATAAATGTTAATAATCCCAAAAAGGCTTAACGTATTTTAATAAACTTCATGTCGTTAAAAAAAGGCTTTTCTTGTGCTATAAGTGATGTGATTATAATTGCTTACCTTGCCACCAGATGGCGTTTTCTGAAATAATCGGAAAAAATAAATTTAAAAAATTAAATGATATGATTTTTTTTACATCAGATAGACAAATAAGATCCTAACAATCAGTAAAAACCGCATCTCAATATCTTTATCCTATCCTAAAATAATGAATAAAAGACTTTCAAACTAAAAGTTGAATTTTGAAAGCATTTCCGCACTTTACTTTTTGTTATTCATGTCGAATTATCCTTAATTTTTGAAAGTAAAACGGTAATTTATTATTTGGGATGACAAGTGATATTTAGAATTAAACTAAAATACAATATATTTATCCTAACCTAAAATTAAAAAAACATAATTTTAGTTCAATCTTAAAAATCATTTTGCACCCTAAATAATAAATTAAGGTTTGATTTGGCAAATTAGCAATAATTAGACTTTAATAACAAACCGTAAAGCTGAAACTCGTTTCAAAATTCACCTTTTATTGAGTTTGAAGTACTTTTATTCATTATTAACGGATGAAGCTATATTATGCCTTACGAATCTGAAGAACATCACAAGTTCAGCAATATTTTGTATTCTCTGTCCTGACTATCTGTTTTCCCATTATTTTTTTCTTTAACCTACTATTTTTTTCGTCATTGTCGTGACTGGCGCTTGGACCAGTCCATTATATGTCGTCATGCAATGGCTGTGCTGTTATTTTTTATGTTTTATTTACCTTCTATAATGTTTACACACTTAATTAATATTATTACATGTAAATACTAAGGTGGGTAAGGGTTGGCATGTTTAGGTTTTAGTGGTTTTCCCTAAACCTTCAAGCAAATGCTTTGCCAAGACGAACCAATCCACTATTGCACACAGTTTCGTCAGTACACTATACAGGTTTATACTGAACTTCTGGGGCACCATACATAACACTTACATCACAATACAATATTTGTATAATGTACCATACAAATAAATAAATTCATTATTTTAGGATAGGATAAAGATATGCAGTTTTCTCTAAAAATGTTATATAATTATTTTTTCGATTAAGTCAGGAACCGTCCTTTCTAGGAAAATTATATTAAAATACGTTAAACTTTTGGAGTTATCAACAATTATTTCCAAAAATGTTCTCATTTTCCGTTGGAGATAGAGCAAACAGCATTTGCTTTAACTATTGTTAATGTAAGAACATTTTTCAGAAAACGGGTTTTAAAATTCAAAATGACAATTACGCCTTCTGGTTTTAGAAACTTGAAAATCATTTTCAGCATTTCGTTTTAAATAGTTTTAATATATATCTAATTTTTTACCCCAAGTCGATACGGTGAGTGGTTTCTGAGATACAGCCGCTTATCTCGTTTATTGGCCCACCCTGTAGAAAGCAAAGTGGTTTGATTTTGACTAAAGTAGAAATTTACTCAATTGAACTTTGGATCAATTCAATTTCTCACAAAATGCTAATTTTTGTAAAAAACCGAAACGGAGCCAACTTTGAATAGTTCAATTCAATCATTACCTAAAATTCGACTAATAACAAAAATTCTAAAGCTAATTTATATAAACAAATAGCATTATTATGTGTAATTATTTGTTCCTAGAGAGTGACTTATTATGAAACCTTACATGCAATTTTTAGTTATAATTAACTTTCATTTTCATTTTTATAACTAAAAGCTAAGGTTTTCTTCAACACGATTGTTTATGTGATTTTAAAATGAAGATAAATCGCTAATTTATAGTTGAACATAATTATTTACTAATTAAAATCAATATAAAATTGATGTAATTCTAACTGTTTTTATTTATTCAGAAGTTTCTACAATCTGTCATAAAATAACATTCAAGTTAGTAAAAAAAATGTTAAAACATTTTGAAGATACCTAGTGAAAAAATCGTTAACCTAAAAACAAAATTACATTACGCAAATTTTCTCAGAGCTTGGTATATTTAGAAGGTTATTAAAGAACGTGTCTTGTAAATAGGTGTAATTCTGTTAGTCACGGGCTCATACACGGTGACTGAGCAGGGAAACACGGAGATGCCTCCCTTGAGATTTCCTCATTTGGGAATGCAAATACTATATTACAGTAACACCGAGGTAACCAAAGTCAATGTCAATTCAAACTTAACTGTTCTATAGAAAGGTCAGCTTTTTATACACCTAATTCGATTGCCAAGAAATAATCGATTATGTATTTACAAACATGTATCAGTTTCGTCATTGTAAGATTAGCATTTTTTAAAGTTTAAGTGTCCAAGGGCGCCCCTTCGTAATACAACGCTCCGTGGAGGGATTTACTAGATTAATTTAAAAAATAGCCCATTTCATTTTAAAATGTCACAACGAATTAACTATGATACAACGGACACAATGAATAAAGACACGAGCTTGCTTGCTTTCATGTCAAACAAAAAATATTTTGTCTTGAAGACTTGTCTCTAGTTATCAATGCTAAGTTTGATGTAGGTACGCTTAAATTAATATATACAACACAACATAAAAAGGTAAAAGATATTGATTCGCATTATTTTTAAATTCAGAAAGTTTCATTTAACTATAGTTATTATTATTTCTTTTCTCTAGTAATGTGGATATGGTTTTGCTTTATGTATCCATGATTTTTTAATTACTCACTTTTTTACTTGTCTGTTGTAGTCCATCATAGAGAGTTGCCACAAGCATTTTAGAGGGTAGATTTTTTTTGGTATTTGTATGAAGTGATTTCCATTGAAGTTCTGTTTTGATTTTTGATTTCAGATCTTACGTAGTCTTGTTTTTCATTTCTAAAGTCTGTAGTTTTTTTGCCTGAGAGTATTCAACATTTACATTATTTACATCGAAATTGGGTACAAAGTCAATTGCGAATCACATGTGATTTTGTATTATTCGTGTTGAATTTTTTAAAGATGTAACCATTTAAAATAAAAAAATTAAAAATGTAGAGTAATTATTTTTTATTTGAAAATTTGACTCTTTGACTATTTTTTAATAATAATAATATTGTCAGCAGGTACGACCGAGTTCTTTAGTGGACTAGGGGACCACTGTCGTATCAAATCCCTTACCTTGGTACTGCCTTCATTTAGTTGGTACGGCAGG
>JALBCR010002735.1:295000-418414 GCA_030710515.1 Abscondita cerata
ACTTTTTTCTTAAATGTCAATAACTATTCAGAATTCACCATACAAACTGCATATCAATAGTAAGCTGATGAAATACTTAACAGAATTGTAAAAGAAATACAGAATGTTCCATTTATAAAATATACAGGGTCATTGATGGTCGATGGTAGGTTAGACGTTTATGGAAAACGGGGCATAGGAGTAATCTGAAAATTTGGCTATTGCCATAAATAGACACGATCTATCTTTCTAAAATATTTTCATTTTGGCGGTGTTGCCGCTTCTACTCAAAAGTAGTAACAACTTGTTAATTTTAAATAAAACACCCTATATATTATTCAATTTTTAGAATCGCAATTTCTTACTGATAATTTTTTCTGAATAGTTCCCTATACCTATCTACACCGGTTTTCGAGATAATAATTATTTTAGGTTATTTTTTTTCAAAATATGATCCCACCAAAATTTAAATTTAGCTGCTATTTGAACCCATATAAGGCTGAAATTTTAGATGCAGTTTGCTAAAGCCTTGTATTTAACAGCTACCTAAATAAATTTATTTTATTTTATACAGGGCGGTTTAAAATTAATGATTTTGACGTGACATACAAAAAAGGTCAAAACTTTATTTTTTCAAATGGAACACCCTGTATATTACTTAAAATTCTGATAGACAATTAAAATGCCTTCAAGTTGATATAGCATAATGGTATAGCTAACTCGTCAACTTTTTGAAATAATCGCAATAATGATTAAAAATCACATTGTCTTCACATAATTTGCATTAGTTAGCCATGGAACGCCATGTGATTTGACAATTGCTCAATTATTCACTGTGTTTGACAGATGTCGAAGTTTTGAGATTGTGATTTACTACTTAATACGTATTCAAAAACAAATTACAATAGAGCAGAAATAATTACTCGCATGAAGTTTTGATGAATCTATTTATTCTTCATGGAGAATGTGACAAATTATTGGCAAGAACATGTAGGAAATTCAATGAAATGTATTCTGATTTGCAGCCAATGAACGAAAGAAAGTTTATTGCGAATATAGGACAACTTTATGAATTATGGTTCTCAAGCTTAAAGCATAAACTTTCTTACGTTCATTGGCTCCAAATCAGAACTACATTTCTTGAATTTCCTACATGTTCTTGCCACAATTTTGTCACATTGTCCATGAAGAATAAATAGATTCATCAAAACTTCATGCAGAAATCTATTTCGCCTCATTGTATTTGTTTTGAATAAGTATTAAGTAATAAATCACAATCTCAAAACTTCGACGTCTGTCAAACACAGTAAATAATTAAACAATTGTCAAATCACATGGCGTTCCATGGCTAACTAAATGCAAATACGACGAAGACAATGTGATTACAATCATTATTGCGATTATTTCAAAAGTTGACGAGTTAGCTATACCACTATGCTATATCTACTAGAGGCATTTTAATTTTCTATCGAAATTTTAAGTAATATACAGAGTGTTCCATTTGAAAATGAAGTTTTCACCTTTTTGTATGATACGTCAAAATCATTAACTTTAAACTGCCCTGTATAAGATAAAAATAAATTTATTTGAGGTAGCTGTTAAATACAAGGCTTTTTAAACTGCATCTAAAATTTCAGCCTTAAAGTCTGTATACTATTGGCGCGGAGTAATAAATCATAATTGCTTGAAATAATTTTTATTTTCTTGTGAAAGCGGTACTTCTACGGTTAAGTAAAAACCAATAAATTCTAACCAAAATACGATCATTGTGCCGCTCTTGCAGCATATCGACCCATCTAGGGTCTGAGAACAATAGTTTAATCTGTGTAAACACGTTGCCATTAGCCCAGGTACTGACGAAACGAGAATCATAGCCGTAGATGTGGGTATTATACCAAGATACAAAAATAATGGTATATAATACGTAGAAGTAAAATTTGTAATGTGATCTACTATACAAATAAAATAAATAACATATAAATAATATATGACATAAATATAAAATAAAATAGTAATGCAGATGTAGATTTTACTATTATAATATATTTACCTACTAAAAATATGATTTTCCAAACGTATCAGGTACCTACGCCACTGCAATACGGGAGATTCGATAATTCTGACAGGTTTATTACTCCGCGCCAATAGTATATATGGGTTCAAATAGCAGCTAAATTTAAATTTTGTGAGATCATATTTTGAAAAAAAATAACCTAAATTATTATTATCTCGAAAACCGGTGTAGATAGGTATGGGGAATTATTCAAAAAAATTATCAGTAACAAATTGCAAATCTAAAAATTAAATTTTATTAAATAATATATAGGGTGTTTTTTAGATTACTCCTATGCCCCATTTTCCATAAACGTCTAACCTACCATCGACCATCAATGACCCTGTATATACGAATTTTATTAACATTTACTTTCGTCCGTGATAGTTCAGCCACAAACCCCATCATATTTTTAAATGCACACCTTACCTCATATTAATTTGAATATAAATAAATTTATTCGGTTAGTTCCAACTAGAACCCTGAAAGGCAAGGTAATTAAAAATACATAATGTTACTAAATGCATAACTTTATTATTATTGATTATAGAATATATGTATCAAACGCGATATCAGCATACCACAAGTACAAAACATTGAGAATATGCAAAAAAAGAGATAAATTTTACAATTCAACGGTATTTTGTAATGACCCCAAGCTAATGTACTACCACAACCATTATGTATAATATCTTTTATCATCACGCCAAGACAATGCAACCTTATTCTTTAATTCTGTATATAATTCATGTTTATATGATCTAAATGATTTTATAAATAGTAACACCGTTAAACACCACGTTTTTATAGTCACTCATTGTCAGCTCATTTTGATTACCTACATCTTTCTGTATACCTTTTTTTGTTTTTGTTTTGTAAAGTTCGACAATATAAGCTTTACATCTTTCATTCTACCAATAACATATTTATCTAAATTGTTTTTCATGTTTTCTTAAAAGTTACAAATATGTAGCATAAGAGAATTTGTGTCTGTATATGTGTCTGATTAGCAATAATGTTGATAACGATTTGTCGTAGAGATTTGTGGCGTCCAGGTAGTTAATAAAAGAAGCAGACTTCGATACATCATAACTCACCACGTATTTGTTATTGGCTTCTGAATGTCCAATACTGCATTGACTAACACCTCCTCTAATACCCCTTTTTATAAAATGAAGCATATCAATATCTGTTCGAGTTCTACTTTGGTATACTACAGCATGGCTGTTCAAGACAGAGCAGGCGTGGTAAATAAGTTAGCAGGATCTAAGTCATTTATCATAATAATAATAATAAATGGTTTATGGGTTTCAGTCGCAAATGGTACAGTATAAAAAAATACAACCAAATATGAAATTAAATGGTTTAAAATCATTCTTTTCACATTTGAAAGAATGTTCTTCCTCTTTAAACCTTTCTCAGAAAAACAACGTTTTGATTTAACTACCGTCTACTTGTTATGACACATCAACTACATATTAGTACAATTACCGAGCCACACCTGTAACAATTAAGTCGAAAAATAAAAAATATATAGTATAGTTGCTTATAAACAACTAAACAAAACGGTGATATGTGTAAACCAAGCCAGATTTAACGAAGCCTGAGTAATAATAAATAAACATGCTGACATCAAGTTTACTATGGAGATTAAAAGAAAATCATTGTCTTCATTCCTTGACGTACTTGTCACCCGAAAACAAAACGGTGAATTAGGTCACTCAGTGTATTGCAAACCCCCTCATACTGACAGTTAGTTACTTACATGCTTCTTCACATCATCATTCTGCACAAAAACTGTCTGTTGTTGAATCTCTAGTATTTGGAGAATTTTCTATGTCAACCCGACAATCTAAATTTGGAGCTGCGCCATCTAACTAATACTCTCATTGCAAACGGTTACAGCAAACAAATTATCCAAAAAGTCAATAAACGTCACTTTCATCTTAGTCCACTAGGTTTAAAAATGTTTCCTTTACTATCAAAATCAATTCCAGTCTTTCTACCCTACATTCACAAGGTTACCGATCGAATAGACAAATTTCTTCGGAAAAACAGCTTTAAACCTATTTTACATCTTCTAACAAAAATCTCACATGTTTCACCTTCCTTTCCACGCTTTCTTCTCAGGTGTTCAACGTGTTTTTTGTTCATCTGCTTTAGTGTACATAGGTGAAACTGGTCGCTCTATTAGTACACATATTTTCAAACATGACTGTTATGTAAGGTTAAAACACGGTTCCAAGTCTGCCGTGGATGAGCATCATTTTGATACTGGTCACATGATATAATTTGATAATTTTTTAAGTAAAGTAAACATAGGTATTAATACATTTTTGTATTTAAACAAACAAAGTTATTATTCACTTCTGACACTCCATTACATAATCGCTAATATTTTAATTAAAAAAAGACTAGACTTCTAAAGGACATTATTAATACAAATACGTGTTTCGAGATTATGTGAAAATGGGAACCGTAGTTGCCAACGTTTCGCCCATTATCCACAAAAACTTCATCGTCATTTTGGAACGGTTAAATTCTAGTAGAAGTTTTTCTTTCAACAGTATACTATGACGTATCACTTCTTTAAGTCTTGTAGAAAAAATTAATTTCCTATTTCGCAAATACTATACACAATTGGTATTGCTATTTCAGTTTCTTAAAATATTGTCAAAAAGATTCTCTATAGATATTTTTTACAATAAAAGTTTTTCCTACAATTTTTGTTTAAACAATTTTTATTCGATAAATAATTACAGATATACAGTGATCACGTGACATTTTCTAACAATATCTTCAGTGATATTTATGTTTTAATTGAGGTTATGAATCAAAGGGTTGGCATATTGAGGTTTTAGTGGTTTCCTATACCTTAAAGCAAAATGCTTTACCAATTTACCGATTTTAAGACATATTCAGGTATGACTATTTTCTTTGTTTTACATGGAAAACCCTCATGCTACTAGATCAAAATGATTAATTAACACATTGTATATTTAAGTATATTGTAAAAAAAATTAAAATGCCTTGTCTAAAGTAGTAAAATAACCCTGATAAAACTGTAAAAGATGTAATTTTGAACCATTTTTTGTGGTAATAATTTATTTTGAAAAAGTGAAAAACGCTCTCCATCTCATTCCGATTAACATTGGATTGTACCTGAACAATTTTAAAAGTTATGAGTAGGTAACTGACGAATAATAAGTTCGAGCTTCCAACATGCTACAGAAATACTGAGAGTTCAATTTAAATTAAGCCACTTATTAAGTATTAAGTAGATATTGTTATGCGGTAGTGTTAAAAAACGCCGCCCAGTACCTAATAGTAGTTGCATTCTTTCGCATGGGCTACAAACCACGTAAAATCAATTTGGTATAATTCACAAATAGAACAAAAAATTTAACTACAGATAATATACTATTTTATCTGTGATTTAACATAACAAAACTTTGATGTGGTACGTATTTCTGAAGCACCTCTAGAATCCAAAATATTTTTATTTAATAGTTCCACACGCTGTTTGTGTATGTATAGAGGCATACATTATTTAAAAATTAAATGAATTATGCAAAAATAATTTCAAACAGACAGCTTACTTGCATGTGATAAAAATTGAAAATGCTATGAAGTGTCTACTTTTTGAGATATCTTGATGAAATTATAAAAAAATATACAGCTATAGCACGATAAGCTGCGTAATAAAGCTTTTCGTGATGTACTGTCGATTACCGACTATCTCTGATTTCATTACATACATAATCATTTCCTTTGTAACAATACACGTAAGTATTACTAGTAAAATTTCCATCGAACAATCGTTTAACAACGACTATCTTTATACAGTATAAATGAAAATAACTTTCAATAGCATTTCAATTGCGTGACCAATAATACATTATTAAATGTTTTCATAACAGCTTACTGTTATTATCTTTTACTAACCCTCATGTTGTGACTGCTTGTGATTTTCCGTTTCTGCAGATAACCATCGTGTGTTAAAATCTATAAATTTTATTTAATGATATAACGTTTCGTGATGTGTAATGGATTAAAATTAATTAAACTTGGCAACAATTAATTATTACATATTTTGTTATTCGAATTTTAAAGGGTCTTTTTATGCTTTTCAGTTTTTATCTATGTGGTATGTTTCATTTAAATTTCGAAAAAACACAAACTCTTTTATTAATTTTCAGGACATAGGTCATGGATAATTAAAAATTTTGAAAGTGCAAAATGTTTCTTCTTCTGAAAAAATTACATCCCTCCAATCAAAATTTAAATAATGCTTTGCAAATTGTAACTGTATAACGTGTATTTCCTGGAGTAATTAGAAGTTGTTTGCAGATTGATAGCAGTTTACATCTTCAAAGCATTCCCAAGAATGAGTGATGAAACCGTTCTCCATAACATTAGTTCCATTTAAACAATATCAATTGCAGTGATTTTCCCTCTGGTTTCTAGTGTTGATTCCGGTTGACTTGGATATCGTGGCATGTTACAACTTAGGGATACATTTTCTAAATATTTTGTCGTTTCGGATACAGCGTTTTTTATTAGTGTGTCGGTCTTCTCTAGCTCTTATACAATACTATACCGTGTGTCCCACGAAGAACACAACATAGAATTTCTATTAAGGCAAAATATAGAATGGATCTACTAGTGCTTTGAAATGTTCAACCAATGCGACGTCGGTATGTGTCATTTTGATTGCTCTGAAATTGCAGCAACTAACTTAAATTTGAATTATTAGCGCTACTTTTATAACTTTCTGCAATAATGAGTGTGTATACAACTGCTGAAAAAGTTCAAATGGGTTAAATGAGTATGCAGTGGTGACAACTAAGTGTTGACTGCGGTCTAAGTAAAAGTCGTGTACATAGAATACTAAAGAAACACAAGCATAAGTCCTACCATTATTCTCAATATCAAGAGTTTCCAGAATGGATGCTGAAAAGACAAGAGTTTTGTGAAATTTTAATGGAAAAATCTAATAAGACGATAACTTTATTAAAAATCTGTGTTTTACTGATGAATGCACTTTTACATTAAATGAAGCACCAAACATTCAAAATTACCGTTTTGGAGCACAGAAAACCCTCATCTGTTTATATCAGCTCACACACATTATCCCCAATCAGTAAATGTTTGGGCTGGGATATTTTCAATACCCTAATAGGTCCTTTTTATTGAGGATACACTTACTGCTGTTAATACCGTGATCTATTAATTGAGTATGTGCTACCAGCATTGCATGAAGTTGCTGAAGAGGGATACTGTTGTTTGGTATCAGCACGATGGGTGTCCGGCTCATACTGCTAATCTGGTAAAAGGCCTCTTAACTGATGCGTTGCCCAGAACTTGGATTGGAAGAGAGGTGGTAAAATTGCTTGGCCTCCGAGATCACCAGATTTGTCTCCTAATGACTTTTTCTTATTGCCTTTAAAGTGTATTCAGATAGACCACACATCACTGTCGAGTCATTAAAGACAGAATTGGAAGTTTGCTTTAATGTTCCGGCAAACGTAATCTCTAATGTGCAAGCAATTTTTATAATCGATTAGGGCTTTGTTGTAGTAGTAAATGAGACAGCAGTTCAGAGCATTTAATATAAACAGTTGCTGGCTTAAATAAAATGTTGCTTTCACTTCTGCATACCTACCCAAAAACCAAAACGATCCTTTTCAGGACTACCAAAAAATCACAAAAGAATTTTACACGACTTTCAAAGAAAATCAATTTTATTAATAAACATAATTTAAACCAGTTTATTTAAAAGGTTTCGGCGATTGTTGCTCTCTTAGATCTCATGTGCATTTGCAGAGATTTAAATTTATGATCTAAAATTTAGAATATGGAAACAAAGAAAATAATTTAAAATATAAACCTTATTCTTTTTTGTGAGTTCAAACCGAGGTTCAAACATTCAAAGCTGTTAATATTTGGCATTCTCAAAATAATCACTTGCCATTTTTGTTTACCTACATTTAGCTTGTACGACTTCTGCAAATAATATTCCAAGTTAAATCACTTTTTAGGTAGGTACTAAAATAATAATATTCCTTCCCTATGAAACTGTCGTCTCCTGGTTCTTCCTTCATCGTGTTTTTACACAAGTATCGGTAGTTCAACTGACACTTACAATGCACGTCGTATTGCGACGGTGAAAATATCATAGCACAAGTAGATCCTTTCTATATTTTGCCTTAATAAAAATCCTATGTTGCGTTCTCCCTGGGACACACGGTATAGAAATTTGTTTAAGTTTTTTTGCTATTCTCGGATTTCCGAAAATGTGTGTTCAATTTAAAGCTGATTTTTATATACCTTCAATGGAAGTCAACCTATTCATGCCTAAAATATGTCAGGTTTCGAATCAGCTTTCTGGTTTAAAATGTTTAATTTCAATTAATTTAAACCTGTAGAAAATATTGAACAATTAACACTACGTATTAATAAAGTTTGTAATCGCTTGAAAAATAATTTTTAAATTTTTTTAGTTGTTTGTTTTCATTATAAATTATACGTGTATCCATTAAATGTTTTGTTTGTTTAAATTTTTTTATTTTTAAATCAAAAACCGTTTATGCATTCATAATATGTTAACACTCTGTATTTTTTCCGGGTATATGTTGTATCACCAAAAGTTACAATTTTACAGAGGAGAATATAACAGTAAAAGATTTTTAAATAAATTTGAACCACCCTGTATATTTGTAATTCATTTATTAATCCTATTGCATAAAACTACATAACCGAATTATATTGACCTATGACTGTTACGAAAGTCAACTTTTTTTAAAATATATATATTTTTTATGGATTTTTGTAAAGGTAGGTAAATTTTTTCATACAAAAACAATATTCAGTTGTATTATAAATTTTGAAACGTAGTTAAATATAAATATTATCCGTTGAGTAATTTAAATCCAAAATTAAGAAAAATCATAACATTTTAGAACTGTTAGAATTGTTTATAAGTTCTACTATTAATTGTCGCTTGTTTGTTTGTCTATTATGTAATTATGTGATATTTGTGGTTGTTTTTTTTTATTTTATAATAAGCAGTGATCTGTAGAAGTATTCAAATCGCGGACAAAACGTTGCTAAGATCGCCCAAAAACAAAATACGTTGTAGAAAAAATCAAAATTTAAACAATTGCTCTCTAAAATATCTCTAATTTATTACTGACTTTAAAATTCGGGGAGTACCGTAGAGACAGCTTAACGAGCAGTTGAAAAAGAAATTAACCTAACTGTTTAACAAACTTTAACGTTTCTTGAAGATCAAATCGCGCGCCTGCTACTTGAACTCGTTTTAAGACTGGAATTAAGATAAAAAAAAGTTGATTTTAGAAAGAAATGATTAAAATGTAAAGGTACCCACTTAAGTTAGCAACACATGGGAAACTTTTTATTATTAACTTCATGAAAAAAGTTATTCTTTATAAAAAAGTTAAACATATTCTAAAATCTAAATTACAATTATCAAATGTCAGATTTTTCAATCGTTTGCGAAATCTGACCAAAATATGAATTTTATACTATAGGAGTAAAGTAACTTTATTTGTAACAATATCGAAAACTGTAATATGAAAAGTTGTTCGTAATAAAAATGATTTAATATGTAATTTCATTTTTCTACTTAAAAAACGGTTTTTTTTAATTTTACTTAAATTATCGATTCCAAAATTATTGCATTATTATTATTTATTACAAACATGGTAACTTTTCCGTTCCGTTCAGAAAGAATTAAGAAATTTTATTTATAATAATCTAATTAATACATATCCGCCTTCTATATCAATACAGTACATTTGCATTGTTATTGTAGACAAAAAAAGAAAAAGATATTTTTATTTAATTGGTTGTAATTTCATATTTGAACATAGTTTTTAGTTATGATTAATTTTTTCAATATCAAATTTTGATATTGTCAAATATAAAAGATACCTACTTTACTCTTGAGTAAAATTCATATTTTCTGACAAACCGGGTGTAGGACTGTAAAAAATTAATATCTGATGATTGTATTTTAGATTTTAGAACATGCAGAACTTTTCATAAAGAATCACTTTTTAATAAAATTAATAATAAAAGAGTTTCTCGTATGTTGCCAACTTAAATAGACACACTGTATATAATATTTTCTTTTACAACTTTATTGTGTAATTATTTTTTTTGAACTTGTTTTAAGACTGGAATTAAGTTTTCGAAAAGATAGTTTAAACAATACTTATAGATAAAATCATCTCAAAGAAGTGCTGATCCATGTTTTTGCATTGGTGATTTTGAATGAAAGTAGAAACTTTTATTGGCCAAGACTTAAGTTTCAATTTTATTATAGATAATAATATTTTCAACAACTAAAAAACGTAGGATGAGATCAGCGGAACTATGAATATCGTATTTAATTAGATTTTGCACATTATTTGTCAGGCCACAAAGACATTTAACTTACTTCAATTTTCATATTTTTGGAATATTCAAAAATATTTATTTGTTACTAAATATTTTATTTTAAATAAAAGTTGTTTTGTAAGTATGCCAAATTTTATTTAAACAATTTTTTTGCTTGCTTAAAAGATTACCAAGATATCGTGATAGTTTTTATTTTAACCATATATTCAATAATAGTAATTATACAAAAAGTTAATAATAGCGTTGTTGTAGATAATAGTTCTATAACTTTTATTTGAACATTTTGTTCTAGAATGCATTGTTTTCGACCTTATGACTCTTATTTTATAGAAGGAAATTACGAAGTTTCAAATTTTAGTATATATCTACAACTTCTATTAAGGGATCAGCTACAAGTGGTTTCTTGAAGAAATCATTCATTATTCTATACCTAAAATTGTCATACTGTCAATGTAACTGTAATTCAAATTCCTAAGTCTAATAAATCTAAACTATTTTCTTCCAGTCATCGTCGGATTAATTTCTTAAATTGCATGTGAAAGATATTATAGAAAACAGTGAAAAAAAATGCACTAGAATTATCTAGAAAATACTAAGTTAATAGTTAAACAGAAACAAGCGGGTTATTATAGAAGGTACGGATCGGCTGTCGATCATTTGGTTTTGCTGTCGAAAATCCTTCTTTTAATCCCCACATCTGTCCTAAGATTTTTTCCTTTTCTCGACAACCCTTTTATATTATGCGCCTTGTCCTCATTATCATATGTCAGAGTATATAAATACTAAATATTTCATCTTCTTCACAATTTGCATTTTCTCTTCTTCCCATTTGCAATCTTCTTTTATTCCCACTTCCTTTTGAAAAACCATCACTTTTAATTTTTTTCACATTTACTTTCAATTTGTTCTTCTAATTTTCATTCTTTGCTATCATAACTATATCATCTTATTTTTTATTCCTCTTGCAAACTTCATATAAAATATAAAGTTTTGTCATTTCAGTAGCTTACAGGTTGATAAATGTTACATTTTCAAATTATTTTGAAATATATACAGTATGTCCCAAAAAGCGTGGTGAATCAAAGTTACATTTTTTTATGGAACACTTCATATTTTATTGAGTTTTTTGATTGCCCATAACAAGTAAGGTATTCTTTTATAAGGGTTCCCTATACCTAAATACTAAGTATTCTGAGTAACGACTAAAACATGGAGTATTAATAAAATTTAATATCTTCTAATCCAACAAATCCTAACAAATCTACTCTTACGTTTAAATAGTAGGATATTAGATGAATGTTATTTCGAGTTTACGTAAAATGTAGGTATTAAAAAATGTCAGTATCTTCTAATTCAACAAATCATTACAAATGTACTCTTACGTCTAAGTCTATAGATAGATTGATAGATATTAGATTATTAGATGAATGTATTTCATGATTGAGAATTAAACATCTCTTTTAAAATTTGCAGGTTAATTGTTAGATCATTCAATATGTAATATAATTAACAAAAAATCATCTTTCGAATGATCTGAGGGTGCCTAGAAGTGTTACAGTTTTTGGGCAATTCGCAATTTTCTTAAAATAATGGTGGCGAGGGATTTTAAAACAAAAACGCATACGCATAATTTAATTAGTTAATAATATTTTTAAGACATTACAGTCTGATAATCACATGAGTTACAAAAATCATGTTTCGTTATAGTTGCATGCAATGATTTGAAGCAAAGTTTAAAAAGGAATTAAACCTATTTCGAATTTAAATTTTAATCGGGTGTGACCGATGTCACCATAGTTACCATTTTCAAAACAAATCTCAAAACAATCTAAGTATCTACCTTTTTAAGAAAAGTCGATGTAACCCAAAACACTCTGTATTTAGGTATAGGAAACCTTTATAAATGTATATCTTATCTTTTACGGGCAATCAAAAAAACTCAATAAAATACAGAGTGTCCCATAAGAAAAAATATAACTTTGATGCGAATATACTGTATAATCCAAATAATTTTAAAATGTAATATTTAACAACGTACATGCTATGAAAATGACAAAACTTGTAAAACTTTTACTGTTTGGCCAGAAACCTCCGTCCCATTGGTGATGATTTACCGTATATACCGTGTATCCCACAAAAAGTTGGCATAGGCATACACTATGTTAAATTAAAAATTTGGGTAATACAATTTTGTAAAGTGCATTCAACATTTTGAAAAAAGATTAAACATATAATTTCATTAATAAAAAAAAATACGACAGTGGGGATCAACCCCAATTTTTCTCGTATATTATTATAATAATGTTACTGTTTTTTTATTAAAACACCCTTTAAACACTTACGTTATCATTTGTTCTTATTTATCTATCTAATAAAATATGTTGCTATACGTATTGTGCCAGAAAAAATATATGCATTAATTTTGTTATGTTACAAACAGAATGAGGTGAGCGGAGATCCCTCTGCGCATATTTTGGATTCTATGTTCAATATGCTTACTTCTTAATAGTATTTCTTTGTTTTTCTCTCCTCCCTTGTACATTAAACATAAAATATAATATATATTTTCTAGCTATATCACCAGTAAACTTCCATTGTTTTCCTTTTCTTAACTTTATTTAACTTTTTGCTCCTCCATTGAATTTTTTATTTCTGCTTTGGCTTTTTTCTTTCTAAATTCTGCCGCTTTTCTCTCCATTTTTATCTTTCTTTCCTTTCAAGATCTCTCTCATTGCGATTGGAATGAAGCTGATAAAACAAATGTATAGTTTCACTGGTCATAAATTCGCATCATGTGGGATTTTATTTAACATTATATTCAAAATTTGACTTTGTCATTAATTTGTGCATCGATCAAGATGAGAATTGATCAAAAAATAGTAGTCACGTGATCGATTATTTCTCAAAATACTGAAAATAGTTATTATAATATAACTTTTAGACGATAAGAAAATTTCACCTGTATTTAGATTTTTTGTCCATTTTTTTGAGTAAGTCCAACACTGTTGTAAAATAAAATTTAATTCAACTTAGACTTAAACTTAGAATTTTTGAATTACCAATATCATCATAATCAACTTTCAAGTTTAAACCAACGTGGTTTGTTTCAGTCTCACGTGAATTGTTCACTGCATCTCTTTCTTGGTCGTCCTACAATCCTTTTTCCTTTTGGTTGGTAATGCAGGAGTTGCTTTGTGATACGACAATCGCTCATTCTTAATATATACTGACTTCCAAAAAAATTGCAACACCTAGAAGTTGTTGAAGATTTTTCAAGTTTTCAACTCAAAATATGATCCATAATCATTCTACTAGAGCTAATACATTGTTTAGAGTTCCCTTTTGTCGACTAGACTTAAAAAAGCATAATCCCGATTTAATGGGTTTAAAATATATAACCATTTGCCAGATTATATTAAAAAAGCAAGTAATTTAAATATTTTCAAAAATAGATTAAGAAAAGCACTTATTAAAGTTCGTCCGTATACTATCCATGACTTTCTTTCGCTAAACAAATTGCAGTGGGGCAATGAATAATACAATATTGTGTGTATGTATTTTTGACTAACTTTATACATGTCTATTATATGTCAACAAGGTTAATACATTATTATTATTATTATTATTATTATTATAGCATAACTCCTTGAGTAAGGGCTGTGTTGCGTTCCACAAAAAATGTTGGATTTTACGTTCTCCACGCATCCGTCTGACCCTCTTACGACCATCGTGGGCCCACAAGCAAAATTGGGACTCGTCACTAAACACAATTTGATGCCATTCTTGCGCCCAATGAACCCTTTCGTTGCTCCACTCTAGTCTGCGTAGACGGTGAAGTGGTGTAAAAGGAAGACATAAAAATTGACGATATGAACGCAATCCATAAGATCTTATCCGGCGATAAACAGATGACATTGACGTCCTAAGTCCTATACCTCTCATCCAATCATTTGCAATTGATCGAGTTAAGCGACGTTCTTCGCGATTTGTAGTCCTTCGAGGACGTCCACATCTACGGCGACGATGTTGAACCCCTTCCTCGGACCATTTGGACCAACATCTTATAACCGATGAAATATTTCGGTTTACACGACGAGCAATTTCTCTTAGCGAAAGTCCGGCCTCTCTCATACCAATAATACGGCCACGTTCAAAATCACTTAATTGGACAAAATGTTGATGTTGACGTACTGTTTTAAGTTCAGAATAAAATTGTGAAGAAACAACAACAATTTGTAAACTTGACAGTTACTAAATGGTCTAATACTTCAAATTTATTGTTACTATGTGATATGGAAACAACAGGCAAAAAACAAAAACTACTACCTAGATTTTATTCAAATTTTAATCGTCACTTTGTTTAATGAAAATAGACGTTTCCTGAAAATTTCATTAAAATCGTTCGACAACGTCTAGGTGTTGCAATTTTTCTGGAAGTCAGTATACTTATGTTCCTTTCAGTAATATCTATATTGGTTAATTTTTGTTAATAAATTAAATATCTTTAGTTTTATTTTTTTCCAATCCATCACGACTTGGTCTATATACGAAGTGTGTTCAAAAAATAACAGGAATTTTTATTTTTGAAAAAATATTTATTTATTTGTCTACATTAATGTTGTCGTCTTCAAAATAGTTCCTATTAGATATTATGCACTTGTGCCAGCACTTCTTCCAATCGTCGAAACACTTCTTAAAATCGATTTTTGAGATAGCTTTTAGCTCTTTCAGCGATGCGCTTTTAATGTCATCTATGCTTGTAAAACGACGGCCCTTTAAAAAGAACCTTTATATTTGGAAATAAAAAAAAGTCACACGAAGCCGTGTCTGGTGAATATGGAGGCTGCGGCATCGTTATAGTATTGTTTTTGGCTAAGAATTTACGAACAAGCAACGAAGTGTGAGCAGGTGCATTATCGTGGTGCAAAAGCCATAATTTGTTTTTCCACAAATCCAGGCGTTTTTTTCAGATTGCTTCACGCAAAGGGCGTTAAACTTATAGGTAGTATTCCTTATTGACCGTTTGACCTTGTGGCAAGAATTCATGATGCACTATGCCATTAAAATCGAAGAACACAGTAAGCATAACCTTCACGTCGACCGCACTTGTCAAGCCTTTTTTGGTCTTGGCGAGCCAGGATGCCCCCACTGAGACGATTTAGCCTTAGTTTCGACGTCATATCCGTAAACCCATGTTTCACGTGTTATAACACGTTTCAGTAATTCAACAATTTCGGAACAAATTTTGCTGCCACGCGTTTCATGCCCAAAACATTTTTCCACGTTTCCATCGGTTGTTGATGTGCCCCAGGTCCGGGCCGTTCGTCATCTACAACGTCTTCACGGCCATCTTGGAAACGCTTATACCACTCGTAAACTCTTGTTTTACTCATAACAGACTCACCATAGGCCTTTGTTAACAGTTTACACACTTTGTTACATTTGATACAAATTCATCACCGAACTCATAAAAACACGTCTAGCCCTAGCGGCTGCCACAGACAAAGTAAGTAATGAGAACAGCTGCAAATTTTATCATATTTCATAAGCATTTCTACCAACATAATAAAAAAACAATTTTGACAATTGGACTCTCCAAACCAGCGAAATTTGAAAATTCCCGTTATTTTCTGAACACACCTCGTATATTAATTAGCGACGGTGATAAGAGGACAAACTTGTCTTACAATTTATTGTTCCAGTTTTCTTATCTTTGTTTCCATTTGTTATGTTGATAGTAATTTTATTTTGTTATGTTGATAGTGATTTTATTTTCATCATATATGTTTTTGACTTACTTAGATGAGATGTTGGGGCATGCCTCTATTGAACATAATTTTCCAGAGTTGATTTCTATTAACTTTATCAAAGGCCTTTTGTAATCTATAAACAGTGAAGATGCAATCCGAGCATAATTTACCTTTCCTAAATCAGTGTTGTGTTTCCGATAAGATTGTTTCTGTTATTGTGTTCAATCCTCTTGTCAAAAAACTGGTATATAATTTGTAGCATGTCTTAAGCTGAGTCCTTATTACAGTCCTTGCGATCATTTTGTTTGTATATGGGTGTTACAGAGGCTACTTTCAAATATTCTGAAATATGACCAAAACGCCAAAACTAACAGTTGTGTGCGAAGAGCAGCCGAGGCATATTTTATTAGTTCCATATTTATACAATCAGTGCTAGTGGATTTTTTATTGTTAACATGGTGTAATCCTGTGAGGAATTCGTCCATTGCCATAAGTCTACCTCTTCATATGTAAATGCTTGCATGGTCTTGTTCTTCTTCTTGTTGTGTCCATAAGTTTGTATAACGTTTTAACCAAGCTCATCGTGTAACGTTTTATTTCTAAAGTACCTCGTAGTCAGGCAACTTATTAGAGGTGTGTGTGAATGTTGATGGCTGCAAGTGTGAAACACTTTCATTTCAAAATTCAAAATTATCGTTTTGAGTCGAATGTTTGATCTTCGTATAATTCCGCTGAGAGTATCGGTAGCGCATAAAGGAGCATAAAGTTTTTCTATAGAATTTATTTGGATGGTTAGAATTTTCTTGTAAGATCGAGTATTGGAGAATTTTTCCAGTTTTTGGGTATAAGTTCGAAAGGGGTAAGCGTGTTTACTACGCCCGACAATTACTTATTTCGTTTGTTTTATTAGTAGTGCGTATATACACATATATTTTTTTTGCTTGTAAATGTGCAACATTGCATACGAAATTTATTTTTAGGTTTTGTTTATAATTAGTCGAATTATATTAAATGTTGGTGAAGAACTTGGCTCTTTTGATCTAATCATGACCCGCGGATTCTTAGTTGCCGCAAGGTTCCACCACGAGATTTTAAAAAATTATTCCACTAAGTGGCGCTGTTATTTACCCCCCTCCTCCCAACTAAGCCGTTCAATTCTTCGTATCTCTCTTCTTACTATCGTATTTCTATAATTATATTCTGTTCTAGCTTCCTCTGATTTTGTATTAAGATAGTTTAAACATGCTGCTTTCGTGTTTTGTATATGTCGCTCTATTTCTGCATTCCAGATATTTAATGTCTTGTTGTTGATCCTAGGGCTTCTGTAGCTGCTTCAGTAATTAAGGGCTTGATTTCTTCCCATTCTTGGGTTATATATTTCTGCTAACAGCTTTTTTGTTGTAGGTATAGCGTATTCTATTATGGTATAATAATTTTATAATTTCATCTTGTAGTGGGTGAACTTTAAAAGTTTGATCTTGAGATTTGTTTGATGTAGGTTGTTTTTTCCATTTAGGAAGTGATCGAAGTTTAAATCGGGACCTCGATAGACTCTTGTATCTTGTACTAAATGTGATAGTTTGTTGTTTACAAGTACATAATCAATTATTGATTGTCTGCCTCTTGCACCACATGTGTATTTGTGTGGGTAGCATGTGTAGTTTTTTAAAATTGTTTAGAGTCGCAAATTCAATTAATTCTTCTTTGTTCAGGGTATTTTCTCCCCGCGATCCCATGATATATTCTTCAGCAGGAAAATTACCTCTTCCGCTCATGTGACCGTTGAGGTTTTCACCACTTCCCTGGGCTAGGTCTGGTAAACTTCCCACCTAAGTTCCTCTTCCACCAAGTTTGCCATGTTAGAGTTTATCTCCTCTGCCAGAACTTGCTGTTGGTACTTGATGTATTGATTGATTGATTTTATTTTGTTATCCCTAAAATCTAGGTAACCACCTCAGCCGAATCCACCGGTTTGAAGTAAATAATACTTCTTCCCGCTTTCATCGTCGTTATGGTCTTCATCCGTGGTAAGGTGGGTAAGGATTGGCATGTTTAGGTTTTAGTGGTTTTCCTAAACCGTAAAGCAAATGTTTTGCTAAGACGAACTAATCAACTATCGCACACGGTTTCGTCACCACACTATACAGGTTTATGCTGATCTTCTGGGGCACCATACATAACACTTACATCACAATATAATATTTAAAATGTACCATACAAATAAATAAATAATTTTTACATTAGATTGCAATTTTAAGGACAAGACAAAATATTGAAACAAATTCATTGTGAATCATGTTATCTAACCAAAATTTACGTTTTATTTTATAATTTTTGTTGTATTTTTTTGTTCTTATTTACCTTCAATAATGTTTACACACTTAATCAATATTATTACGTATAAATACTAGGGTGAGTAAAGGTTGGCATGTTCTGGGGCACCATACATAACACTTACATCACAATATAATAATAAAATGTACCAAATAAATAAATAAATAAAATAACGTTTCTGTACACGTATTTTTGAGAATACTAACATAATTGTAAAATAAGCCGTAATTTTCAAAATTTTTGACTGTCAATAAGTGATGGAAGAAATTTTTGCAGGTTTTGTAACATCTTTAACCATATTAGCTTAGTAAATGCTTATTAAATGAAAAAGGTGAGAACTTGAATTAGTTCTTGTAAAATATAAATTTTAACTACATGAATTGGTAGTTACAAGTGCTTTGGATGCTTTTTGAATAGGTACTGCTTTATTATATACAAACTAAATGTTGAGTGTAAAATCAAACATCCCTTGTACAAAATTTAAAATTTTTTTCTGACAAGGTAAAAGGGTATTCCATTTACAGTACTTGGCGTTAACCAGCCGTTTTTCTGCATCTTCCAAATCATGAATTAGTACATTTGAACCATGTGAATTTCATCAAGATCCATTAATGTCATATTACAATATAATAATAAAATAGATAAACCAATAAAAAATCATTTCTTACGATGTTGAAGGAATATGGGAGGTAAAAACTTTTCAAGAATTCCAACTTTTTGAGGGAATTTTCGTCTTTCTCACGAGAAAATAATTCTCCACAATTTAAAAATAAGGGTCCTGATAACATAAGCAAACTTATAGAATTTTTTACAAATTTTGCTAATCTATTTTGTAATTGTAATTGCATACAAACATTGATAAAATTGGACAGAAAAGTGTTCTTAGTGTAATTCTGCTTAATTTTACCAGATATCTGAAGTTTCATTCTCAAATATTTAAATATATCCTTGAACCTATTGTAATTGTGTCCACAGATTGAGAACGTACGTGAGGTGTAAATTAGTTGAAGTTTGAGCTTCTGAAAATTAGTCCTGGCTCGGTCTTAACCTGGAGATATAGAAAGATTAGAGTACCTTTACCATAAATTGTCAAAAAGTACTTTTGTATTTAAAAATACCGTATTTACCTTTTTTAAACTGCTAATTATCTTGATTGAAATAAATCCATATCTCTTAAGTGGGTCAATTTTAAGCAATTATTATTAATTAATGTTATATTAAAAATAAAAACACACCGAAAATTGTTTCTGGCCTAAAATAATTCTGCCATTATCAAGGCAATTACTAATTTAACCACTAACACATGTTTACAAAGAACGTTAACTTATTTTAGGCCGAAACAATTTTCGGTGTGTTTTATTTTTAATATAAAAACTTTTTATCAGTGGGTTTGACATTATTTAATAATAATTGTTTGCTAATTATCGTTTAAAAAACAAAAAGTAAGGTAAATGTACCAGTAATCGTCAGTAAACCAGTGTTCGTCGTAATTGAACAATTTTTGCGATTATTAAGCATCTGGAGACATCTAGTTTTTATTTCATTGTTCAGATTTGAAATTCCAAATGTAAGCATTCAAATGGGGTAAATTAAGTCAGCCTCATGTTGGTAGCAGTGTCCCTTAAAATTCCGCGAAAAGTAGTGTTAATGAACAGATGTGTTTCACATAATTTCTTAGTGGTTTGGTTAAGGTAAGTGATAACTTTGATGTCGGCACTATAGTTCCTAGACATGATATGTTGAGGTCCTAATGGATTAATTGTGTTATTAAGTGATTAAAAAGGCTATTTTTAATAAAATTTCAAGGTTAGAAGGTGAAAAATTCCATAATTCGGCTATGACGAATATTGGTACATCATAAACAAAGCCTCGTCTCAGTTACCGTCACTCCTGACGGTGACTGGGACGAATTCATTTAAGTTTAAAATCGCATAGAATCCTTTGCCTTAAACACAGCGTCTACCCCAGTTCGAGTTTAATAGAATTTAAAATTTACGAGGACCAGTCTTCGTCATATCGTTTTATGAATAGTCTGTTCAGTTGACGCGATTTAAATACTATGACGATTATTGGGACCCATGAGTGACGAATACTAATTTTTCAGAAATTCGAAAAGATATGGAATCAAAACGATTCAAATATTCTGAAGACGACATGCGAAAAGCCCTTTTGGCTGTTGAAAACGGAATGTCGGTTAATTCTGCCGCAAAGACTTTTAAAGTGCCAAGGATGACACTTTCTGATAAATTTAAGGGGAGAACACCTATGGAGAGAAAAATGGGACCTCCTTCAATTTTATCGACAAAAGAAGAAACATTACTGGAAAAGTAGATTCTCTATCTAGCTTCTGTGCGTTTTCCAGTAACTAAAGAGCAACTTCTGGATAGTGTTTAACTGTTGTCAAAGCAGTTAGGAAAGCAAGACAGATTTTCAAATGGCAGACCAGGGCGTCACGGGTACGAGGCATTTCTAAAACCTCATCCCCTGCTCAAAATTTAACTGTTAGACGGGCCGCTGTTACTGAAGAAATTTTAAGAAACTGGTGTGGGGAAGTTGAAACGTATATGGTTGATAATAACTTGCTTGACGCTTTGAACGAACCGAGTAGAATTTTCAATTGCGATAAAACGGCTTTATTTTTAAGTTCAAAAGGCAATCGGGTGTTAGCA
The DNA here is from genome assembly GCA_030710515.1 of Abscondita cerata. Taxonomy (NCBI): domain Eukaryota; kingdom Metazoa; phylum Arthropoda; class Insecta; order Coleoptera; family Lampyridae; genus Abscondita; species Abscondita cerata. Next base: position 316,210 of record JALBCR010002735.1, read on the forward strand.
AAAAGAGACCAGAAAATTGTTCATACCGTCATAAACTCCGATGAGAAAGAATGTATTACTACTCTCGTGATGGGAAATGCTGCAGGCGATTTGGCTCTTCCAATGGTAGTCGTAAACTTAAAAAGAATTCCTCAGAAGTTATCCCAGTCGGTGCCTCAAAATTGGGCAATCGGAAGGTCAGACAACGATTGGATGACTGGGGAGACCTTTTTCGAATATTTTGCTGACGTGTTTTACCCATGGCTTCTCCAACATAAAATAAAATTTCCTGTTGTTGTATTTTGCGTTGGTCACACTTCACATTTGACCATGGCATTGAGCGATTTCTGCAAAGAAAATTTAATTGAACTTGTGGCATTTTACCCCAACGCAACACAAATTTTGCAACCAATGGATGTTGCAGTTTTCTACCCATTAAAGGAATCTTGGAAGAAAGCGGTTTACCCATTCAGGATTCGTAATACTGGATTACCCCTCAAACGAGATAACTTCTGTCCTATTTTAAGCGAGGCTTTGCAAGCCATAACACCGGATATTCTCAAAAATGGATTTCGGTGTTGTGGACTATGTCCGTTTGACGCCAATGCATTAGATTACACCCAGTTGCCCGGGGCCCGGAACACGAAAAAGGAAACTCTATCTTACGACCCAAAGATCCTGATGGAACACATCATATTTTTGAAGATCACATTCCTTCAGAAAAATTAGACAAATTCAAGTCTTCTGGTGAGATGTGGACTGGTGAATTAGAAGATACATCGTTATTCTTTTTTGGCAAAAGTTGAAGAATAGAACAGCTGATAACAAGCTAAGAGAAAAGAACCCCAAACTGACGACGTTATTGACGAAAACATTTTAGTTCATCCTGGCATTGAAGCAACTTACAATCAAGAGACTAGGTTTCCATGTTCAAACGACGATCTAAACGAAAATTTAGATTGGCTAGAAGTTAATATGCTTATAAACGATCAAAACGAAAGTGATATTTTATATGAGGTAACAAACACAGAAGAACTTGTTAGAATATTTCCTACCACAAAAGAACAGAAAAGAAGAGATGATGAAAGAGAGTATACACCAGAAATAAATAAAACGGTTGAGGAAAACAACAAAAAGTGGATAATTACGTTAACAACAGCAACAGCCCAAAGAATGTTAATGTGCCAGAAACGTCCATGGATAAAAAGCAGATTCCGACGTTGTAGAAAACTTTGAAGAGTCGATGGTTGAAGTTAAAAAAAGGAATTGAAGAACTAACAAATTTAGAAAAGGATAACAACGAGGTTTTCACAGAAGATTTGAAGGAACCACATACATGTAAATCACCATCTACAAAAGATCTAATACCGGAACCCACAATAAAAGAAGGCTTTCCCACACGCTTTAAAAAAACATTATTTTGGCCTACCACCTCTATAAGTTCCCAAAAAAGAAAACCCAAGGAAAAGGTGCCGAGAATGGCAACAATACTTTTCAAAAAAAGAAAAAGACAAAGCTGACAAACTTAGAAAAACGGAAGAAAATAAAAGAAGAAGAGAAGAAAAAAATTACCAAGGGAGAAAAGCGGCAATGCAGAGAAAAAGATACACAGACTGATTCTTCAACAGGATGGTATTGTAAAATCTGTGAAGAAAATTTGGAACAGAATATGATTCAATTTTTGTCATGCAAGTGTTGGGTACATGAATTGTGTGCTGGTGTATCTAAAAGTGCCAAAAATTTTATTGTTCTTCTTGTAAGTAGATAAAATAAAATAAAACTTTTAATAATTACGTCTTTGCTACATTCTTAATCAAATTTCTCTTGTTTTACTAAACCTTTTCCTACTGACGGTTATTCAGACTTCTCTATAACGAACATTGGCGCAGGTGTAATTTGGGTATGACGGTTACTGGGCCAAACGGTAATATTTTATTACTTTATTTAATAATTTATTTCTGTGTAATTTTATTGCAATTATCTTATATATCTCATAAAATAAATACTAACAACGACAATATTAATAAAATTTGGAATTTTTAATAAACGAAGAACATATATTACGGAAAATATGAAGTTAGGATTTCGCTTAAGGTGACGATTACTGGTACCTTTACCTTAACTAGTATATACCTAAGAGCAAATGAAGAAATAATAAAATATTCAAATGTGCTGCCATCAATCACATCGCTCATTACTTTGGTAGATTATGTGATTGAACAAATTAAAAAATTGGCAATCGATAATTTTTAAGTATTATTGATGTGTACATCTTTCGTGGATTTAATCAGTGGCCACACTGTTGACAGAGCTCTGACCAAAACCTCAAATGAAATTTATAGTGCGTTGTTTTATTTTTCTAAATTAAATTCATTAGTTTAATTTAAAATAGTTAATCTAGCATTATTTGTTACATAATGTACTGAATATTTATAATGTGTCAGAATTGATTTTGAACAGTGTGGATGTGCAGGCAGCTCCAGCGAGTTCGGAGGGCTGCAGCGAACAACTATCTGTAACACCTCACCAAGAAGCAGTAACCACCCTCACAGACAGAATATGGAACCTCTCTAGATTTTCTTTGATAGATCGGAAAGAAACAATTTCTTATATAGACACGATCTCCATAGGCATTTTTTCATCGAGTCAGGTTTGTATACTTACATAGACGTATACATTCAAAATCCGATTGAAATTTGTAACGGCTCATAGTAAGTATAAGAAAACTTCAGCTTTTAATTAAAACCATGGCAACTACCATATCAATTGATACAAATTCTATTCAAACTGAGTGTGTACTTATGTAATTTGATTACACCTTGTTAATTAACGGAAATCCGCTTAATGAATTTGGTAGCGAGTTAAGTCACACCTTAGTTAGACTCTACATTTTGAACCACTTTGGGTGAAAGTTAATTCTTACTGAGACTGTTTTCTTTATCGTTAATTAATTAAACCCTTATTGTGACGTAGTGATATTTAAACGAAATCCTTGCCGTTTCTAATACAAAATATCAATAAACTTAAGTACACCTTTTCATAGAATTTAACAAAGAAAATTGTATGCGAACATACTTTCGTGTTGATGAACATTAACATTTGCAATTTTCGAAAGCAATAGACGCCATTATAGAGGATTATTAGTTCTAATTAATATTATCGAGAGGAAAATTTAATGCTAATAAAACCTTTCATTGTTCACACATAAATATTGTATTTGTATTTATATGAGTTGAAATTTGTTCAATAAAACATTTAATTGTCTCTTTCTCTCTGTAATTTTAGAGCAAATGTTCTCTCTTTACTTTTTTTATATAATATTTTTTGAATATTTTATTTTTATTAATATGCATTTGCAGAGTTAGTTACTACATTTGTAATGTTTCTTTTAGATGGATCGTCTGTTCCAAAAAATACCGTTTCAGTTACTGCCCCTGTTATAACACCAGCTATCGACTGCACGACATGCTTAAACCACAACGGCGTGTTATGTCTTAGTTCCGAAAGTAATAAATTACCTTCTTCAACAGACGATACTTATTAACTATAGTATAATATTAATATCAAATAATAAAAAATGTTATTATTTTGATACATAATCGATAATGCAATCACGTAAATTTTCGCCAAATCTCAGTACTTCTAATTCTTTTTGTCGAGAATTTAAATAATTTTACTTTTGAAATAAGTTAGATTACGTCTTAAAAATAAAAAAATATTTTTGATACAGTTTCAATAATTTTATTTATTGAAATTGGTGCAAAGAATCGTTTCATTAAAAAAGATGGTTTTCGTAAATAATTGATCCTTTCAATAAACACGTTGAAAGTTTTGATTTTAACACATTCAATGTCAGCTTGTATCCAACCATTAGAGAGTCTAATAATAATTAACTGGGATTATAATCACCCGGAGGTAATGGTTCGTATTTGCATATCTAGAGAATACAATTTAAAAGAACATTCATATAACATAACGAATAGAAGACCAACCAGAATATACGAGATATCTGACTTATGCAGGAGAAACTAAAACGAACCCCACAATAACTAACAGACTCTTTAGAATAAAGATGAGAATGAGAACATTAAGAACGATAACTGGATTCATACTTCTGGATAAAGAGCAATGCCAGATCGAAGATGTATTACTACGGCTTAGGCTACACCGAAAACAAACATATCAATAAAATGGAAGGCTGGAAGCTGAAAACCTCATGATAAAGACTGGCAGACTACACGACAGATCACGCCAAAGTTGACTTTTCATATCATAAGAACAAGTATAACCTGCTCATTCACTAGAATTTGCCTCTTTGGCGAGCAAAATTCAAAGAATAGGACGCAAAATGGTGTTCTTGACATTGAATGTGTTAATAGCGCCGTAAAAACAAACTTTTTACCTAATGTGTTATGCAGCATTTGAGGTGTTCCGCAACAACAGTCTCTATACCATAAATGCATATCATTGTAGTGTGTATAGCAAATGTAATATATGTATAAACATTAAAAAATTAATGTATTTTACACAATAATTAAAGGCATTGGCCTGCAATTATAATACATATGTACTCCTTGATTTGTGATTCAAATTTTAATGAAATGTAGTAACACACTTATAACATTTTTAGAAATTATTGACAATGTCTAGTCAATTATGTGACATTGTATTTTATCAAAATCTAAGACCTTATATATATGTATCGTGCATGCAATGAGAATAAAGATGTTGTAAAATAAATAAAAATTCTTTTTCTATGATGATTATTATTTGTGTAATTGCAGGTACCGTTTTCATTTAAAACCTTCCCAAGTTTAATGTAAGTTGGCGAGATTTAGAAAAAACATACAAAAATACCTACACTATAAATATATTTTTTTAAACAATTATAATGAATTTTTCGTAAAGAAACCCTAAACGCAAAAGTTGAAAACTAAAAGTTGCTGAATTTTCGTCATTGTACCTACCCCAATATTTAGTAAGGTGACGACACATTGGGATAAGACGACAATTACATACGATGCTTTCAAACAACAGTAAAGTTTGAGAAGTGGTGGTCGTTGGAATTGAAGCTTCTTCGGCCATTTTGGTCACTTGACACATGTGCACTAAGTTCAAATTTTTCTTGCCGATCACGTCGGGATCACCAATTTCAACAGCTTAGTGTGTGAAAACGAATACAACAGCTCAAACTAAGTTTGTTTACAAGAATAACGATTTACTACAAAACAGTAATATTAACAATAAAATTTTCTGTGCGCTTAGTATGCGCGCCCTATTAATTCGTTAACTTCTACAATTGCTTGATCAGGCCACTCGTAAGCAAAATTGTTTCTGAAATTTAATACTGAAAGGAAAACAAGCCTCTCACAGAGGTAGTCATAAACTGCGATGTGCTACTGTTGAAGTGTCAGAACAAGCGCTTATGGAAACAATGGAAGAAATTCTTCGATGTGTATTTAGAGAAAACGGATCACATAGAAGACAATTTAAAAATGACAAAAAGACATAAGTATAGTATAAGCTCGTCTTCGAACGGTGATAGGCGAAGAAATTTCTACGTATGGTCAGATAGGAGTAACTACTGGTTTGGGAATTGGAGTGATCTAGTATTGTAGCTGACCTTACATATAATGTTATCTTGGAAATAGACTTAATAAAAAAGTACCAATGCGTTCTGTTTGGATATGAAAAACGGTGATCTTAAAATCGACGACGAGGAGATATTCAGTTACACTCTCATAACAGGCAGCAGTGATAAGTTATAATAAGTAAGGTAAAAGGAAAGTGTGTAGAACATTTTTGCCGAAAGAAAAAAGAGAAAAGGTAGAACGAAAGGGGGGATAATAATAATTGGGGTTAAAAAGAGTGGATAGTGGAAGATGAAAAGAAAGAGGAAGAAGTGTTAAGAACGAGGGGACTTTTTAAAAATATTCACTGTTTAGGAAAAATAAATGGAAAGAACAAGGGATATTATAGAGTGAATACTAATAGAAAGGGTAGTAGGGAAAATTGTAATAGGGGTGATTTGAATGCGAGAGTAGAAGAGGAAGGAGATATGATGATAAATAAAAAAAGTGAATAAGAGAAGGTCGAAAAATAAAAAAATGGGAGGATTATTGTATGAGACTATTAGAGGGGAGTGAAGGAAAAACAGGATTATGATATAGAAATAAGGAGAGAGAGAAGAACAAGAAAGAGAGAAAATCTGGTTAAAGCAATTAAAAAAAAATAGAAAAGCTACAGAATAATGAACAAGATATGGAAGGGGAAGGGTTTCTCAGAAAATGGATGGAGGTTATATGTCCGATTTACAATGGAGGGGAAAGGAAAGAAATGAAAAGTTATACGGGCACGAGCATAACCAACGAAGGATATAAAATATATGGAGAGATACGTTTGAATGGTTTAGACACAATGTATGTTTGAAATAATAACACTATTTGGACTTCCATTGTCTGTATTTATTTTTAATAGAATAAACACAACGTTTCAATTGCTATTGAATCTGCAATCGTCAATAGCAATTGAAACGTTGTGTTTATTCTATTAAAATAAAATATAGACAATGGAAGTCCAGAATAGTGTTATTATTTCATATGAGAGATGATAAGAGCAAGATTGGAAAAAAGAGATGGAGGGAAAAAAAGTGTTAGCGGATTAGCAGGTGGGTTTTAAAAGAGGGAGAAGAGTGGTGGATAACATATATTTTAAAGTAAATAGTTCATAGAGAAATATAAGGTAAGGGTGGGAAAGTTTATGAGATTTTCTTAGATATAAGGTAAGTGTTTGATAATCTATACAGGAAAGTCTGTAGGAAACTATGAAGGAAAGAGATATATGAGAACAAAAGGTGCAGGGTAAGGGTGAAAGAGAGTTAGGCGAACCTTTTGAACTAGAAAGGGTTTAAGACAGGGATGTCCCTTAAGTCCGAACCTGTTCCTACTGTATATTTTGAGGATTTAGAAAAAGAAAAGAGGTGGGGTGTTAATAAGGAGTAAAAAATATGGGGGTATATGCGGACGATATTGTTGTGCTAGCAAATGATGAAAAAGAAGAAAGGTATAATGAGGGCATTATATATTTATATTTGAAAAAAAGGAGTTTCAGTTAAATACAGAAAAACGAAAATAATGGTTTTTAAGAATGGAAGAAGAAGAAGAAAAGAGGAAAAATAGTGGTGGGGGGTGTAGAGGAGCTAGAAAGTGTGGAAATATTTAGGCTATAGAATTAGGTACGACAATAGGGATGAAGGGCAAGTAACAGAATTAGCAAAAAAGGCACATAATACTGAGTCAGATCTGGGGGTTAGTACAAAGAATATTTAGAGGAAACATTGAAAAGAGAAGGTGGCTATTTGAAAAACTGGTGGAGCGGAGGTGTAGGGATGGATGAAGTGGGATATTTTGATGGAAGTGCAGGATATGTATTGCAGGTGGACGAAGGGACTTGAGAAGGAGACACCGGGGTACATAGTAGAGGAAGAAATGAAACTGAAAAAATAAGAATACAAGCCGGAAAGAGAGCGATGAGATATGAAGAAGAGCTAGAAGGTAGAGGACAAAATGAAATATAGTACGAGTGTTGGATGCAGGTGAGAGATATGAGAATTAAATATGAACAGAAAGAGAGAAAGTTTTACTATGAGAGAGTAGGGTAAGCAAGGGAGGAGGTGGAATAATTTAGAAGAGATGAGAATAGGAGGAGACATAGTAAGGAGGGATAAGGATACACAAATGGAAGAAAGGAGAGTGAAGATAAAGAATAGTAGGTATAATGAGAAGTATAAGAACTTATAATAACAAATGAGGAGCCTAAATATATAATAGGGAAAATGAGTTTAATGCAGAAACAAATGATTGCGAGGTTTAGAACGGGAAACGAGGGAAACGAAAACAAGTTCTGGTGGGAGGAAGTCAAAAGAAAATGTAGAATATGTGGGGAAGGGTTGGAAAACGTAGACCATATCAGGGAAGAATGTGGAGAGCTAAGGTTGGAGTTAAGACAAAAGAAGGAGGCATTAGGGAAACGTGGGAAAGAGCGGATTTGATTAAAGAAGTGCTAGAATGATGAAATATTCTGGAGGGGAGAAGAGAAGAAATAAAAAATTAAGTAACTACGATGGGGGAAGGAGGTGTTATTTAGCCAAGTAGATAAGCAATATTAGACAGATGTTGGTTATACAGGGTGGCCCACCACATTTACCTCGGATTTTGTACGAGAAATGAAAAGGGTTGGGAAATAATTTTTAGCGCAGTCATATGTGGGTTCTTGAGGAGCATATTTCAAAATTATTTTTGAATATACAGGGTAACACAAAAATAAAGTACATATCAAAGTTATATTTTTTCTTATGGAACATCCTATATATTTTTATATTTTTAGATACTATAGACCAAATAAAAGTAAGTTTCTGTTACACTTCTTATACCTAAAACTGATCGTTTCTGACAAATTTTGAGAAGGAGAAAAATACATAATGTAATTTAAAAATTGATTTCACCCTGTAACATGAAACAAGCTGCTCATAATTAAATCTACTGGTTAGCTGAAAGGTTAAGGTATACTACCATATAAAAGTTTTATTTCAAAATTATACAGAATGATGAAAAAATTGTTCCAAAGTTTAGGCACACATTTTATTCAATAACTTCTTAAAGTTAAATGGAACACCCCATATGTAGTGCCTTATTTCGACGCAGAACTAGATTCCTTTAAAACTATATTAAGGTTCTCTATACCTACCTATCTCTTATGCTTTTTACCCAAACGGCGTTTTTATATTTTACTTATGTAAGGTAACTGAAAGGGTTTTTGGGGTTCCGATTGACACGTTTTCAAAACTACACACAAACGAATTGTATTCTCTTTAAGTTACAAGTTACATGAAAAATAAACAACAAAGTATGGCGGGCGATCAAACTTCGTCGCACCAACTTGAAAAGTAATCTTACTTCTACTAATTAAATTAACATAAAAGGCATACAACGTGCGTTAAATTATACAGCATTACTACGCGTCACTCTATAGAGTATTCCAGAATGCTGTCAAATAAATTTCAAGATGGCGAAGTGAGGGCATACAAACACTTTGTTTACATTTAGTTATTAAAGAAAGTTCATCTTTACTAACGTTTAACAAAGAAAATAAAGGCTGTAAGTGGAAAGTGAATAAAATGCCAGCATTTTGTTGCTTTGTGCGTTGTGAAAGTCGCTGCAAAAGCGATAATGTAAAGTTTTACCCATTTCTGAAGTGCTTATACTTTAAACGTAAAGACAGTTCAATGAATTATCTAAGGTGCGAAGGCAAAAGTGGATAAATGCAATTAAAAGAAACATTCTTTGAGAATGCTGGACCTATAAATATAAGTTATTTTCTAATCAAAAGTAACATCAAACATAATAAACTTAGTGTTGTGACTACAATGATATGTTCTGTTACTTCTACAGCATCAAGTACACTTTTTATATAGTTCATTTGTTGGTGGATGTAAAAACTATGTGTTAATACTAAGTAACTTATAATATCCAATGCAGTAACAGGGGAAATACTTCGCTATCAAATTTTATGCTATTTTCGTTTAACTCAAGGATCAACATTATTTACAAGACGTATTTTATTTTTGTATCGTATTGGACAGAAAAACATTTCTCCTAAAATCAGAAGAGAATGGATTATTTACTACATGTTAAGTATTTATGATTAAAACAATAAGTGTTGCGACATTTAAGTGTTGACTCGTGTAACTTTAGTTGGCTATAATTATCGAAGGATCGACTTATGTGATTGATTAATAACATTTATTACAAATATGTAGATACATTGTACATAACTTTAATTTAATTTAAAAAATTTAATCTTTTAGTCCTTTTTATGCTTCTGCTGCGTACTTCAACTACTGCAAATACGTACTATGCTTTTTTGTATAATTATTACCTTCAAACACTAAAACCTCGGTAATCTTAAGTGGCAACTTTTTTCTAAATTAATAAGATTGTAAATTTCTACTCACAACTACATTTTCTACAAAATCTATTGCTTAAGATCAGGGAATTATTTACATTTATTCCTCTTAGTACCTACAATTAATTTTCAATTAGAAAATTATGTTCCTATCTGTGCCTAAGCAGTTATAAATAAAAGCTATGTAAATACAGTAAGTACAAAAGTTTTACATGGACAATTCCTTTAAATAAAAAATGCAAGTATGTTCTTCTATATACTCAAATATCAAATTAATTTATCTTCTAAAAACTTAGTACGATTAAACGTAGTACAGAATATAAGAAAAACTATTTTATTTGTGATTACAAATGTTAATAATGTAATAAATGTTACCAAACAATTTAAAAATTAAAATGTTAGTAAATTTGAATTTAGATGTTTGTAAGCCCTTAGTTCTCCATCTTAGGTCACGTGTTCTGGAATACTAAATTACATCCAGAGTGCGCTTTGTTTCGTTAACCTCTACCATGACCGCTGGGGCGCTGTCATTCCAGTGGCGGGTAGTTGGGGCGTTACACGTTTTGTAATGAAATTCTAAAAAAGCCTTTTTTTAAAAGCATTTTATTGAACGATTAATAAACTTAAATAGTAAAAAAATTATTATTTTAATAAATATTATAAAATAAATTCATTTTTTTCAAAATGATTGCTGAACCCTGGATAACATATTTAGCGTTATGGAACGAAATGCTTCTCTTATTCGTACTTTCATATCGTTGGGTGTCGTTGGCGGTGTATTGTAAACAATGTTTTTAATATATAACCATACAAAATAGTCGAGACTTGTTAGGTCCGGAGACCTGGCTGACCACTCCTGTGGACCTCTTCGTCCTATCCATCTATTGTGATATTGCCCATCTAATTTATTCCTAACACGTCTATGAAAGTGTGCAGGAGCACCATCTAGCTGCATCCACATTCGTTGACGAATATTAAGCGTTAGTTTCCAATAGTGTAGGCAAATTGTTCCTACTAATTCTAAGCAACATGGCGTCGTTTAAGTAGCTATCAAAAAAGTATGGACCTACCATTGCGTTCCAATATCTGTGTTGGTACTCAAGGGTTCTAAAAATATTAGGATTTTGATCACTGTAATAGTGAAAGTTATGTCTATTAACTAACCCGTTGTTATGAAAACTTGACTCATCGGAAAAAAACACGTATTCAAAAAAATGTTCATCATCACCAAACTTTTCTAGAACCCAAAATTCAGTCGTCCTTCATTTATTTTTCGGTGACATGTTTGAGGGTTTTCTACCAGAGATTCCATCACTAAATATTCATTTTCCTCATTTCCGGTAACCGATTTTTGTCGTTCGGGTTTAGTATAAGACACACTGCCTGATCTTCGGAAAAGCTGCAAGAACTTTTCCAATGAACGCTGATTAGGATGATGGCTGTTAGCATATCTTTGGGCATACACTCTTGACGCTAATAAACAGTTTTCTTCACACTGACCGATTACCAAGATCATCAATTCGTTCTTCCTGGGGGTAAGTTCTCATTTTAACTAATGAAATATAACAATCTCAAAAACAATTTTAAACTACTTTAAACAACGATAATGGTTTGACTAACAAGTAGTGTCACTGTCAAATCATTTTTTCGAAATAATTAACTTGGGCAAAGCCTGCTATTATTAAAAATAGTAGAATAGGTATAGTGCCGTACCTACTAATAAAAAAAGACGTAACTACATTTTTTTGTTAAACGAATTGGAACTGTCCATTGATTTCTAGTTCGTATTGGTGTCATAAAAGGTTATCATTAGAAAGAACATGAGTTAATCAAGATTTGTAGTGATGTTTTTTATTAGTCATTTTATACTGGCCTAAAATATTTGTCTTTGAATGCTTACACTTGAAATGGAGATACGGCTTTATCGTTTAGCACGGCAGTATAGCAGATAAAACAAAAACTTACCTTTATTTGGTCTATAGTATCTAAAAATATAAAAAAACATAGGATGTTCCATAAGAAAAATATAACTTTAATATGTACTTTTATTTTTGTGCCACACTATATATTCAAAAATAATTTTAGAATATGCTCCTCAAGAACCCACATAATACTGATCTAAAAATTATTTCCCAACCCTTTTCATTTATCGTAGAAAAACTGAGGCGAATGTGGTGGGTCACCTGCACCTCTTATTTTAATGCGTGATTGTTGTTATCGTTATTGTGAGCATGCACAATTGACAAAAAACCTTTCGTTGACGTTAATTACCACACGTAAACGAACTTAAATTTGAGCGGTTATTCTTATTTAGCGCAAGCGCAGAGAACTAGATAACCAAACTGTTGACATGCGCGTACAAAAAATAACAATAACGTTAACCACTTTTGAACAAGGGATGCAAACACTTGTTTCTGCGATGAAATAAAGGTTTGCGGTTTTTAAAAGCTCATGCTCCCTATAAGAGTAACTTTAACCACGGTGGTTAAAATTAAGAGGTTCAAAAACTCTCTATTGGCTCAATATACAGTTCAATCTTCGGTCAATATTTGAATGAAATAAAGTGCAATATCGTACCAATATTGATAAATTAGATAGGTTCATCATTAGAAATTATATTGGCCCAATATTACCAAATATATTGGTTCAGTATTACGCCAAGTTGTAAAATAGTATTGGAGTAATTTCGATTCGCTCACAAATCGCATTAGTTTAATGTACTCAAAAAATTCTTATAGTCCAGAGAAAAAATATTAGTATTATAATAGGTGATTCATTTAGAATGAATAAAAATTTTGTTTATAATCTTTATTATCATACAAAAGAACCATTCCTTACAATTATTTCTTAAAGATAATTGCTATCAAATGTTGGGCGTAACTATGGTTAACATAGTCCATTCTGAAGTTCAATTTTCAATGACGCGTTTGAGTATTTCGAGTGATATTTGGCCAATGACTCGAGTAATATTGGTCTCCAATGCCTCAATCGTAGCTGGCTTATCGATGTATACTTTAGAGTTTACACAGCTCAAAGGAAAAAGTCAGGAGGTGTTATGTCAAATGATGTAGCCTGCCAGTTCACTGGTCCAAAACGTGAAATGATCGTTCTTGCAGTAAAGCCATGGTTTCACGGGCTGTATGAACCAAATCTTGTCGAGATCATGGGCTTCAATTTTAAATATCAAATAGTCTGCTATCATGGCACGATAACGATCACAGTAACATTCTAGTAGGCCTATGTTTTGAAGAAATATGGACCTATTTTTCGCCAGGCTGTAGGCGCTGTGCCGGACTAAGTCTTTCTATTATGAAATGTTAAACACTACTGGGGAAAAATGCCATTTCAGTTGACAAGACGCATGCACGATCTGCAATTAAATCTCCATCATAAAAGTACCTCTAAATGAATCACCCGATATATCAAAATACATAATATTGTCTACATAAATTTATAACAAAATAGTAGTTATTGGATATTTTCGTCTTTCCTTCCTCCCAACATCTCGGTCTTCAGCGGTAACCAAAGTTGAGCCAATAATCTTTGATATTACACATTCTTCAGAGTTAACAAATTTAGATTGTACTGCCACTAAAAACATAATATTCATATATTGATTGAGACTTAAAAACACATTATCTGTACTATTAAAACAATATGAAAACGAAATTCATTGATATGAGCATTAAGGTGCCTCCACATCGAAACTTCTTATGGAGTGTTCAATGTATTGTTGTGCACTCATATCTCGATTAATTTTAACGTCATGCTGGTAAAAACAATACTGTTGGAATGTTTAGGGTATTTTCTACAATATGACCATCGTATTTATAAAAAAAAATCGTGATCGAATGATAAATTGTCTTATATAAAGACGTATATTGTAACAAAAATTATAGTTGATATATCTAGATAAAGAACCAAAATATAAAAAAAAATCGAAGGTCAAATTGTAGCCTTTATTGTTATATACTTTTATAAAAATTTGAATAAAATCGATCAATAAATAAAGTAGCAATCGATGCACAATAATTTTGTAAATGCAAATTATAAATATAATGTTGTCTTCGTTACATGCGTTCCTTGTTTATCAGCAAGCGTTCATCAGGTAGTACCGACAAAAACTTTGACAAGTACCTACCGACATTTACAGAGTCTTTGTCCCGACAGTAATCCTAAAAGATAATAATAATGAATAGGGTAAAGTATTCGAAAATGAAGTCGAAGTTAGTTCTAAGTACAGTCGTTTGTACAGTTCAAATAAACATTTTAGACCTTTCCATTCTTTGTTTTCTCGTGGACGTATAAAGTGTATTGTTGAAACTGTGTTATCAATCTTTTAAAAATGGCAAAGAAATCAGGAAGACGCCTAAGTAGTAAAAAACGACATAAGGGCAATATTGCCAACTTCAAGAAACATTGGAATAGAGGAAAGGTAGGTATATTTCTATTCCATTTTATTGTGATAAAATACTTATGCATAACATAGTTTTACAATTTTTACAATTCAATTAGGTATTTGTTTTTTTTTCAATCTTACTTGTGTACTTTGAAAAACACTTTTTCGGTGAAATTTTCTCGTTCACAAATGAGATTGTGTTTATGTCGGAAATTATTGAGTATAGATTATTATTGAGATAGATAAGCATGTGAAATTTTCATATTTTAGCCATCGGTTTCTAACACCGAAGAATTCGGATTGGATTCCACAACTACTATTTCTGCTACTGAGCCCCAAATATCTGAAAATCAGACCTTAGAAAATGGTGCCGAGAAAGGTAAAGTTGCGTTCCAAGTGTTTTATATTTTTTACCATAGAAGGTAAGATATTTCAATAGTAAAAGTTTCGTAAATTTTTACGATTACCCTGGCAATAATTTTGAGATGTTAGTTTTGCTGCTCTTCTAACTCCAGTGGAATCAAATACAACTCGGAATCATATATATTTTATCTTTATAACGGTTTGCTAGTTTAAAACTTCAAATTTCACTTCGATAATTTTATTATTTTATTGTAATATGTTTTTTCGGTATTAAATTGTTCGTTTTCTCGTTACAAAAAAAATAATTGTATTATACACAAGAAAGAAATTAGATTAGTACTTTCTTCACTTGTATAATTAATAACTATTGTTTTGTTTTTATATTTGTGTAATGATTAATATTTTACAGTTACAAGCAATGATGACGAGCAGAAAAACCGGTTGATCGATTTTGTATACTTCTTCAATCAACTAAATGAAATTTGCAGCCATGGAAGTAAATTTGGATGTACTTTAACAACCTCAAGTTCGAAAAGGAAAGTAGGTCGGGTTTACTTTCAAAATTTTGGTTAAAGTGCGAAATGTGTGAGTGTGTTAATGCTTGTTTTGTTTGAATTCGCAAGCACCATGTCCTGTTGAAACAGATCTCGGGTAATGCCTCTGCTGTAAGAGGAATTGTATCTATTGGTTGTGGTTACTATAATTTAGAAGAGTTTTTGGGTTGTTTAAATGTGCCTTGTATGGCAGAAGGAACATATCAAAAAAAAAGCGAAATAGTAGCAAACACTTGGGATAAAGCAGCTAAACAAATGATGATAGATGCTGCAAACGAGGAAAAGGCAAATTCAATAAGTACAGGATCCGTGGATAAACATGGTGTGCCTCTTGTGGAAGTTGTAGTTGACGGGGCGTGGAGCAAACGTTCTTACAAAACCAACTACAATGCTCTTTCTGGTGTTGCCGCAATAATAGGACGCCATACAGGTAAAGTCTTATACATCGGCGTTAGAAATAAATATTGTGTGCACTGTGATCGTGACGGATGTATTAAAAGAGACCATATATGTACTAAAAATTACGAAGGTAGTTCTACGTCTATGGAGAGTGACATCATCGTGCAAGGATTTAAAATGAGTGAAATTATGTATGGCATTAAATACCATAGGATGATTGGGGATGGTGATAGTAGCGTATACAGCAAAATAATAGAAGCCAGACCATATAAAGACACCACTGTGGAAAAAGTTGAATGTCGCAACCACCTTATGCGCAACCATTTCAATAAATTAAGAATTTTAACAGCCAATACCAGTTTCAACCTTCGAGATAGAAAATTGTTAGAATCTAGATTAATGCGATTACGTAGCGGAATTAAAGGAGCAATAAAACAACACAAAAATAATCTAGATAAAAATGATGCCATCAAGAACTTGAGGTTTGATATACTTAATGGAATCAATCACGTTTTTTGTTGTCACATTTCTTGTCCTGGGTATTTTTGTAAAAAAAAGAAGATGAAAACATAATTGATGAGATCACGGAACAATTCAAAAATAAAATTGTTCTTGCGAATCATGCTAGAAGTTTGCTATTTGATGTAGATTGTAATATTGTGGAACAGTACAATGCAAAGGTGGCTAAATTCGTGGGCGGTAAACGCATTAACTTTTCGTTAAAAAATTCATATAAAACAAGATGTGTCGGAGCAGTTGTGTCACATAATTCTCAAATGGTACATACTAAATATATAGATATTACTAGAAATAATTTGAAGAGTTCCGGTATAGTACGACGAATGGAAATACGAAGAATAAATAAAAATCGACGACAAAAATTTTAAGACAAACTAAAACTTATGAACAAAAATTACACAAAATTCCAAATCTGATAAAGATTATGGTAATGAATGTCAGAAACCAGACATGGAATCATCTGTTTACGATATAGAAGCAGAAGAATGTTGTTATAACCAGTGGATGATAAATGAAAGATATATTTACCAAAGAGTATAATTTAAAAGGACCGTTACTACATGCAACAACTACATGCATATCATCATTATTTGTATCGCTATATCAGTGACAATCAAAAGTTTTTATACAAGCTTTGATTACATGCAGTCTCCAACACTTCCCCTTAATCTAAGCGTGATTATAAAAACTGTTTAAATTTTACTTAAACCTAAGGAAAATCTAAGTTTATTGAATTGCTCACCCACCAAAATCTTTGTGAGTACATCAGCTATTTGTTCTCTAGTATTTATGTACTCAACAGAAACTAACTTGTCTTTAACCAAGTCTTTGATGAAGTTATACTTCACATCAATATGTTTAAGTCTTTTGTGTTCCCATCTGGTTGTTAGTTTTATGCACCATTGATTATCCTAATATATAGTCAATGTAGTTTTTGCAAGGCCAAAATCTTGCAGTAAATTAGATAACCAAATACCCTCTCGAGCAGCTTCAGTTAATGCTACGTACTCAGCTAACTTCCAGTGTTTGTAGTCCGATCTCTGTTTAGCTTCTTCTAGGCTGTTTGGTACGTCTTCAACATAGGCTTCTGCACTAAGTGCTGAATGGATATCGCTAAAGTTTTCTGTCATATCATAGTCTTTAAATTTTTCAGGTAATTTTACAGTTCTTCTACTTTTGCGCAGACCTTCACTTGTTTCTAGAGTATTTTCTTCACTCAGTTCAATTCCACTTCCAAAACTTTCATTTGTCTCTTGAGTGTTTTCAATTTTTGCAGACACGCTGTTATTCCCTTGATTATCAACGAAAGTTACTTCTGCATCGTTGAAATCATTGTGCAATTCTTCTACATTCTTTCCTTCATCGAAAATGACATTTCGTGCTGTAAATATTTTTTGTGAAGACACGTTCCATAATCTGTAACCTCCATGTGTATATCCTACAAATATACATTTAATTGCTTTAGAGTCAAATTTACCTCTAACTTTTGCTTTGGGTATGTGAGCATAAGCTAGACAACCAAATACTTTCAGGTTATCTAGGTTTATCCTTTCTTATAAAACATTTCGGCTGGGGTAGCATCAGTTTTCAAGGACCTCGTTGGACTCCTATTTATTAAGTATGCTGCACAGAGAACAGCTTCACTCCACATTTGTTTCGGTAGTTTTGATTCTAGGATCATAGCCCTTGCTTTTTCCACCAGGGTTCTATTCATCCTTTCCGCTACTCCGTTAAGTTCAGGGGTATATGGAATGGTATTTAATACTCGAATACCCTTGGCCTTACAAAAACCCAAAAACTCTTTAGATGAGTATTCCCCACCATTGTCACAACATAATGATGATATAGTGGTTTGAAAATGTGAAGTTACTAACGCAAAATAATTTTTAAAACATTCAAGAGTTTCACTCTTGTTTTTCAATAAATAGACCATAGTGAAATGTGTGTAGTCGTCTATTAACGTGAGAACATATTTTTTGCCATCATGCGATAAGGGTGTAATTGGTCCAAAAATATCACTGTGTATTAATTCCAGTGGTCTTTTTGTGTCTCTTTTTGAATCCTTTTGTAAGGGAGATTTAGAAATTTTACTTTCTACACAAATTCCACACAAATCAATATCATCCATTTTTACATTCTGCTTTATCAGTGACAAACCGTCAACCATATTACTTAATTTTATAATACTATTATAGTTTAAATGCCCTAATCTCTTATGCCAGATTTCTACATTACTCAGTTTATTACAAATAGCAGTACTTTTCGCAAATCTTTGTACAGTTTCAAATTCTATTTCAAACAAATTTTTAACTTTCCTACCATACGCTAGTGTTACATTATTTTTCATTATAGTCGCTTTATCAGAATCAAAGCTTACTTTTAAACCGGCATTAACAAGTTTTTGTACTGACAATAAATTATGTCTAAGTTCCTTAATGTACAACACATTTTTAATTTCAGCAGTTTTACAATTTTTAAAATTATATCTATACTTCCAATTTTAGTGGCTACTAAAGATTGGTTATTTTTTGCAACACATACCTGAATTGGTTCATCAAGGTTTTTACACTCGAAAATGATCTAATTTGTTCACCAAATGATCTGTGGCTGCTGAATCCAAGTACCAACATATTGTTTTTCCATCGTGTGAAGACTCCTGTATCGGCTGCGAATTGACCATAAAAGCAACGTGTTCTTCGTCCTCCATGTTAGTTTGATTTGCTTGCTTCTTGTATCTGCAATCCTTTCTAAGATGTCCAGGCTTATAGCAATTATGGCATCTAAGGGGTGGTCGATATACTTTGGCACCT
Organism: Abscondita cerata; assembly: GCA_030710515.1. NCBI lineage: Eukaryota > Metazoa > Arthropoda > Insecta > Coleoptera > Lampyridae > Abscondita > Abscondita cerata. The sequence continues at coordinate 335,196 of JALBCR010002735.1, forward strand.
CGAGTATGTCCAAATTGCTGCTGTTTACAATGTGAATGATTCGGTTCACTCCAAAAGCTGCAGATTCATCACATTTTATTCCACGTTGGTTATGTTTTTTCATTTCTTGGTCCAATAGTTTACCCTTGACAAACTCTAATGAAAGTTTGTCAGGTTGCAAGGTTTCCAGAGCTGTGACTATTGTGTCATACGATTTTGGTAATGTCAACAACAGATGACATACAACATCGACATCCTCTAATTTAGCACCAACACTTTTAAGTTCACGAACAGTCTCATCAAAGTTAACAAAATGCTTTTCCAGTGATTCATTTTCACCTAATTTCATTGACAATAACTTTCTTCTCAAGTACAATTGTGAAGCTACTCCTTGTCTTTGAAAGATCGAACCCAATGCAGTCCACATTTGATAAGCGGTTGTCTTATCTTTTACGTGCTGTAATTGCGAGTTTGCAATGCATTGTATGATTAAGGCCTTACATTTTTGTCTTTTTTATAAACGTTTCATTTGGATTTTCCTCTTCGTTTTCAACACATTCCTTGACATCATTTTGATCAAGTATTATTTCCATACGGAATTTCCAATGGTCATACCCTTTTCCATTGAATTGTTGAATTCCAAATTTCTCAGCGGCATGGCTTTCCATTTTTAGGTTAGGCGGATTCAACGTAACTTTTAATATTTATTTATACTTCACTTATCATTTAAGCGTTGTCTGGCCCATAACCTGTTGTTATAACCAGTGGATGATAAATGAAAGATATATTTACCAAAGAGTATAATTTAAAAGGACCGTTACTACATGCAACAACTACATGCATATAATCATTATTTGTATCGCTATATCAGTGACAATCAAAAGTTTTTATACAAGCTTTGATTACATGCAGTCTCCAACAAAGAATTCCTTAAATCAATGAAGAGGAGTAAAATAGAAGCAGATGAGTTGGAAAAGATAACTCGGTACCAAGCGGAAGATAGTACCTGGTTAGAAGAAAGAAGAAGTTGTTAACTGCTTCCAATTTTGGGAAGGTATGTAAACGCCGCCGTAATCGGATACATCAAAAATGGTAAAAAAATCTGTTATATAAACCCTAATTTGGACAATATAAAATCTATAAGACATGGTAGAATAAACGAAGAAGAGGGAAAAAATAGTTTGGAAATTAAGGAAAATTTGAAAATTTCTCGATGTGGTCTTTTTGTGGATAAAGAGTTTTTTTATTTAGGCGCTACTCCTGATGGTACCGTAGGTGATGACCAGATAGTGGAAATAAAATGTCCTTACACAGCGTATAAAAATAAATTATCACCCAACGAAGCCATAGAACAAAAACTGATAACTATTTGGAAAAAGAATAATGATGGAGCAATAGTTCTGAATAAAAACCATGATTGGTTTTATCAGATACAAGGACAATTGCATATTTGTGAAAAGAAAATATGTATTTTAGGAGTTTGGACTGGCTATGGCGATATAAAAGTTGAGTACATCACCAGAGACGACAATTTTTGGAAACAAAAAATGGAGAAACCTGTGAAAGAATTTTATTTGAAATGTTTATTCCAGAAATAGTAGACACAAGGCAAACAAGAAGTTTACCAATTAGAAATATTATATTGTGAGACTTATTTCTTTGAATATGTATTTTACTGCAAACTGTTTAGTGATAAAAAATAGAATAATATTCATAGCAACAATTGATTATAATAAAAGAAATTGAATGAAGAGTAGTTTTTTTAATGAGTTCTTGTGTAAATTGGCCGTTTTGTACCACGACTGATCATTACAATATGGAGTGAAACTAGCGTTTGAAAGACTACGAGTGAAGAAAACGCCCAATTTCCATAAGAACGAATTAAAAACAACATTTTTTAGTTCGATCAGACGTTCTGCAACGCTAACAATCATTTGTAATCTATAATATTAGTTTGACGTTTTGTTTGACATTTCATTAAATAAAAAATTATTCCGTTCAGACAGGAGAAAATTTTGCAATTTGTGACATTAAAAATAAATATCTACATCGTTATTTGGTAGTCAATTAGTTGTAACTAACGAGTAAAATCCCACTTTCCACACTCATTTCGTACCAATTGATTTCCATACTAAGTGTAAAAAAGGGATTATTCTTTGTATAAAGAAATAAGTAACAAATCAAAAAATTATGCATAAAAATTACGTTTCAGAAAAAAAAGAACAATTAAATTAAAAAAATCACGCGACGCTCCGTTGTTCTTCTTTTCAGGAAAATATGAAAACGGCAGGTAGTAAATAAACAAGCCGTAAATGTCAGATATTCGGGTAGGATTAGTGTACCGAACAATGCTACTATTGACGGTTAAATAATAAACACTCTATCCCGGTTGAATTTCTACCTTGTGAGTACGTAAAGAAAAATATAATTTAATAACTGATAGAATTGCCCTGATGGCTAGGTATGGAGGAACCTTAACAGCTTTCATTAATTTTCTACGTTTAGTAGCTCGATACGTCTATAATAAATGTAACCATGAAAGCATTAAGATATAATAAAATATACTAAAAATAGGTACTCACCTCAACTCAACAATTTTAACAATAGATTAAAAAACGTAAAAATCAAAAACATTTAGTGCCTATGATGCCACACGCGCTAGCTTTATAGGTTAGAACGTGCTAAAGAAGTGTTTGTCAGATAAGGTTACGAATACACCTGCCGATTACCGATTTCAAGTCGTACGGCAAATTGAACAGCAAACCATAAAACATGAAAAATAATCTAAATGAAAGGTATAAGTCGCGGGGTTTACCATGTCACAGAATAATAATTGAATGTATTTATTATTCTGTAACCAGGTAGCGCCAATTGGTTGATGCCGGAGACCTGTTTATGATCATACAAATAAAACCATTCGTATAATTTTTTACATTGGTTCTACATACATATAAGTCTAACATTGGGTCTATATTGAACTAATTTAGTAATTCTACATTCAGCCAACTTCGGGTGAATATATTTTATACAATTTTGACGTCGTCTTGTTTGGTGATATCGGTCCAGTATTGGCTGACAACTTTCAAACATTGGACCAATATAGAGCCATCATTTATAGCTACATTGATATATTGGAGGTCTAAGTGTATATTAATTAAAATTGCTTTTTTGTATTGTGTAGATAAACCGAATTCTTTTGTTAATGATATAAAACAAAATAAATATATATCTATCTATCTATGAACAGAAATATAGCTAAAATATGGTAAAAACGAAGCAAAAACGAAAACCTGCGAATATTTTGAAACTATAATCTAAATAAAATGTACAAAATGAATAACAGAACATTTTGGAATCAAGTGAGAAAACTTAAAGAAACCATCAGTGAGAGCTATTAAAACGGGGATAATAAATTAAAAACAACGTCAAAGAAAATACCAGAAATCCAATTTTTATGCAAACAAATTTAAAGAAGTAAACCAAGAAAATCAAGAATAAAGAGATGGAGGAGAGGAGGAAATGGAAGAGGAGATAAATGAAATAACAGAAGAAATCACAATGTACGAACTAGAAAAGGCAATAATAGAAATAAAAACGGATAAAGTTTGTGGTATAGATAAGAAAGATCCAGAAATGATCAAATACATAGAAAAAAAAGAAAAAGAATGACTACTACGAATATAGAACGGCATAGAAATAAGAAACTAGCCCAAAAGATTGGGAAAATAATATCAATTTGCCTATATACCAGAAAGAAAAGTTATTCAGAGTGGGAAAATTACAGAGACATTATGCTTATCAATTATTAGCTATAAGTTGTAGATAAGTTAGAGGACCAGCAAGCAGCGTATAGGACAACAAACCAATGACAATATTCATATAATACTGAACATCACGGAAAACAAGATTGATACTGGTAAATCTATTTAATTTTCTCGATTTAAGAGAGACCTTTTTGATACGGTAGATAGAAGCATAATATGCAAATATCTGAAACAACATAATGTGAGTGCATGCAACAGCACAAATTAATGTAGAAACGTCTAGAAAACTCAAAATGAAGAAGGGAATAAACCAAGGACACAGCTTGAGTATGCTGTTGTTTATAATACTAATTAACAGACAGAGAAACAGCAATCAATAATTGGATACAATATTGGAACCAGTAAAAATGTACCTATACAATCTACTTTACGCGGACGATATTGTATTGATGGCAAATAGTCATAAAGGGATGAAAAAATTAGACACATGAACAGAAGAAATAGGAAAAATAAATCTCAAAATCTCAAATGCAAAATGATGATTATAAATAATAAAGACAATAAGGTCAGTTGGGGTAAGTGCGGCACAAAATTTAGCAACTTAAAATATATTTTTCCTCTATATTTCTGAATATTTTTGGGGAATCGTAATATGTTCATATATTAATCATACAAGCCATAACTACGAGTTAAAGCCTTAACTACATTTATTTAGAGTTTATTTTATAAAATTTAGAATTTTTTTTATTTTGAGGCCCAGTGGACGCACTTACTCCGGAATATGGGGTAAGTGCGAATTTGAATACGTCTTTGTACCTAACACACATAGAATAAAGCTAGGGGTAAGAGCGTTTTAGGCATATTTGTTAGATTAAAATAGTTTTTTCAGATCTAAAATATCTTTATTCTAAACGAAGTTACAAACTCATTAATTTTAAATAAATGAGCCACACATTTAAGCAAAAATAAACAAAAATTATTAGGTAGCTGTAACACTATTAAATGATAACTTTAAACTTAAACTTAAAAAAAATGTGATTCTAAACTTAGGAAAAATGAGCTTAAAAACTATTCCATCGTGTATCCGCTAAATGACAATTGAAATGATATTTCTCCTCGCCGACCAATTTCGGGATTAGGCAACAACTTCAGAATGTCTGTTTCAAATCCGACGGAAATGTCGTTAACTAAGGAAAATTTAAAAATAGATTTTCTTGCGAAAAATGCACTTTTTCTACAAAATTTTATTTCAATCTCTTGATGACTTATATTTAATACTTTGTCAACATAATATTTGACCATTTTTTTTTCCGGAAATTTAACGAGAACCCAATCGTCTACTCTAACTCTGATAACCTTCTTTCCATTTCATCCAACTCGTTGTCTTCTTTTGTCATTTACTCATATATATCTTCCATAGTTTCCTCATCTTCTTCTACATACTCAATGATATCTTCATCGCTTTCCTCGCTATCAACATTTTCACTTGGTTTGCAACATTCTATTGATTCTTTATTTTTCTTTTCTTTGGGTTTCTTAAGTATGGCTTCTTTTTCCTTAAGGCGTAATATTACTTCGTTTCTTGTGATAACTTCAGCTCCATTTGCCACTCTCTATTTTGGCTTTTTTTCCATGTTGTCCTTACCATCAGATTTTATAGCAGCCGCTAATATTTGCTGAAAAGGTACAATTAAGGAAGTAGTATTCTCAAGCTCGTTATTATTTGTTATTTTTTGTTGAGATGTGCTTAAATGCGCTACCACGGTTGGTGTTTTGTTTGAATAGGGAACTGTGCTTTGAACTGAAATGTTCGAAGGACCAGCTTGCTGTGAATCAATAGGATCACAATCACGTGTTACGTGAAACATATTATTTTCGGCTTGATTACTTTGCCACCTTTTATATGCCAGAGCATCAAATTTTTCGGGAGGTATAGCTTTATCATCGAAAGGATGAATATCTGCTTTCTTAAAACCATTTCGAAATATTAAAGGACCCGTTTCTATCCATATTTCTCTAATTAGTTTCGAAAATTATTTTTCAATACTTTTTTTCCTGGATTTTGACGTTGTCATTTAACTAACTTGGCATCCCATTTGTCTTTTATTGGTTTGAACACGGATAAGTCTAAAGGCTGGAGTAGATGGCTGGAATGTGGCGGTAGTTCAAAATTGTCACTTGCTTTTTAAGAGCTTCTTCTAATAAACGTATGCTTATATGTGTTATGACCGTCATATATAAGCAGAATAGGACGCTTATTTTCAAAATTGGGTACTAGGACTTTACTGAAGTAATTTTTAAACACCTCAGACTTCATCCAACCTTTTTTTGTGGCAGCGTATACCACTTCGGGATTTGTTGGATCTTCCTCCGGAGCATTCCACTCATCGTATATATGTAGACCTTTAAAAATAATTAGGGGTGTGCCTTTGGAACCCTCTGCACTGCAAGACATTAAGACTGTTGTATTCTCCCTTCCTGGAGTGCTGATAGTTCTCGTTGCAGCAGTTCTAATTGCACCAACCACTTTTTTTTGGGTCTACACAAAAACTTGTTTCGTCTAGGTTCCAGATATGATCTGGCTTATTTTCTAGGCCTAGTTCTGAAATTGTTCTTTCTAAAAGTTGAAAATATTCGCATATAATGAACGGATCTAGACATTTTTTCCTAGCCATTTCCACTGCCTGTGGTTTTTTAATAGACAATCTATACCTCTTTCGGAAACCAATGAATCAGTCGGGTCCGGGAATACCGTTTTTAAATCTTGTTTTTAGTTTATTTTTTATGACGTACTCTCCAACTTTTTCAATAACTTCTCATCGCGACAAACCAAACCCGCCCTTTTTCATTAATCTAATCCCGTCGGCAATTTTGTGTTCATCTTCAAAAGGAATGTCGAGGTCTCTTCCGAAGCGTTGGCTTTTGGTACCCCTGCGGCCACTAACATAATCCATAATTGTTGATTTTGGTATTTTATATAACAAACTTGACTTTCTAAGTGATAACCTTTTGGATTTTACGGCTTCGACGGCCTCCAGTAACTGGTCATGGTTGTAGCCATCAGCTCTTTTGGTTTTTCTGACGTATATTCTAGGCATTTTACTGAAAAGTAAAAGATATTATCAAAATATTTTCCCTGGGGTAAGTGCGGACAATTTGAAAATGCGGATGAACGCATTTACCCGTACTACATATTTTTACGGGTAAGTGATAATAAATTGATAATAATAAACCATATGCTAGTCAATTATGAACACTACAAAAGAAATGTGAAGAAAGAATTATAGCATCGGAAATGAAATTTCTGGGAAAAATAGCTGAAAAAACAGTGGAGACAGAATACGAAATAAAGATGTTAGACGGGAAACAGATCAAGAGATAAGAACTAACAAAATAAGAAAAAAAGCAGCTAAATTGGTACGTCCACAGAGTCATAATGAATAACAACGTATTAGTCAAAAATATATACAAAGAAGAAATGTGGATAGGAAATGGAAGGAAAAGCCCAGAAAGAAGTAGAAAGAAAGAATAGCAAAAATGGAACAAAAAGAGGAAAAACTTTAAGTAGTTTAAACGAGATTCCCACGAACCAAAAAAACAAAATGTATAAGACTAAAATACAAATTTAAATAACCGACGAAGAAGCTTCAGAAAACTACTCAGAAGTTTGACGATTGCTAGAAACAGGATTGCTGGGACGCGATAACATTGGAAACCTTCCCAGTAGTGAAGCGGTGTCATTCAAGAGGAAGTGACCTTCTACTGAAAGGAGGAGCTTCGTTCTCTCCAGTCGGTGCTACGGAATTTCCAACGTCACAAGGTTGGAGTAACCGAATAGTCGCCATGTTTCATCGTGTGAAGATACGACCGCTCAAGTCAGCAATTCGTGTGGAAGGATGGATACAAATCCAAAGAAGTACAGCATAAGCCGGATTTGAAAAGAAATATTTGAAATCAATTCGGGCGGAGGTTTTGATGCTTGCGGATGAACAACTCGACAAATGTGCTCTAGTCAATTCCGACAAGTTGAAAAAGGGGCTGACAGAATATGATGCTATTCCTTTGGTCTATGATGATACCCAAAGACGATATATTCACATTCAAGTTGGGGTTGCATAAAGTGAAACCCGAAATTCTACTGGGAGATATTCCTAAGAAACTTTATATGTGGGGAGTCGTTATGAGTGTGTATGATCTGCTGAGATTTATTAAGTGAAACGGCTCTGGATTGAAAATAAAGCATTTCCATCAACTTATCAGATTTGGAAAGCTGCGAGATGTTACAGAAAGTAATCGAAGTTAAAAGTAAACCGGTGCTACTACCCATTATTGTACGCAGCGGATGTAGTAATAATAATAATAATTTCCAGCTAATTTCAATATACAGGGTGTTTCTGAAAAGTGTGTACATGGCTACCAGAGGTTCTCTGGTTCAAAATATACCGTTTGACACCAATTTACCTATAACCAAAGTACACCATAAGGGCGCCAGAAGGCGTCAAACTTTCCAAAAAAATATTGTTTATTGGGAATAACTTCAGAACGGTTTGACGGATTTTCTTCCGCTTTCGTATGCTGGTTGTTTGCTTCCAAAGACGTTTTTCTGTGTAATGTGAACAAATTTCTGATGCCAGAAAAAGTCGCTTTCATACGGGCACTGTGAAATAAATGATAATACTTTAACAACCGTCAACGATACGAACCCAAAATAATTCTGACAAATAAGACGAACAATTTGAAAACTTTTTTCTCTCTTGTTAAATTGTGCTAATGTTAATAGTTCGATCAGAAAAAAATTAAAATCATATCTATGCAAGGCGAATCCATACGCTTAGAAATTCAAGTAGACTTCCAGTAGGCTATGCGATCATGTCAATCCGATTTGGAAACCTTACTGCGTAAACCCTCACGCTCTCCTGACAATTGCCACTGCAAAAACCCAACACTAACAGCATATAAGTCTGTTTGGCAAATGTGTAGCCCATTTTTCAAGTAGTTAATCGCAAAATAGAAACGTGAGTAATCTTGGAAGATCCGGATATGAGTGTTACAAATGATAGATTTGATCGCATAGCCTACTAGCAGTCTACTTGAATTTCTAAGCGTATGGATGCGCCTTGCAGGGATATGATTTTAATTTTTTTCTGATCAAACTAATAACATTAGCGTAATTTAACAAGAAGAAATTTTCAAATTGTTCGTTTTATTTGTCAGAATTATTTTGGTTTCGTATCGTTGACAGTTGTTAAAGTATTATCATTTATTTGACAGTGCCCGTATGAAAGCGACTTTTCCTGGCATCAGAAATTTGTCCACATTACAGAAAAACGTCTTCGAAATCAGACAACCAGTATACGAAAGCGGAACAAAATCCGTCGAACCGTTCTCGAGTTATTTTCAATAAACAAATTTTGGAAAGTTTGGCGCCTCTGGCGCCCTTATGATACACTTTGTTTCTCGTACAATTGTTATATACATATTTATACTTTATTTATTGCATGTATTCAATAATGATGAAGCTTTTATTGTAAACCAAACGAATTTTAAAAAACAAAACCAGCTGTATTTTATACATACAAACAATCGATAAATCTTCAGTGAGATCTGGTATGTTCTTACCATGTTCCAACGTGTGTATTTAGTATCGTGAGCGATAGGATGATAACGAGCAAACCAAAGTAATATTGTTACGTAACATACTATTACACAGATATTATTTGGGATCATAAATTATATGTTGAAATTGCGACATATTTTTATTAATGTACAATACATAACACTTGAACTGTATACATAACTGTTAACAATAGATTATTTTCATTTGGTAGAATCTACCACCTAAGAAAAATACAATAGCAATTGACTACATTTTGAAACACGTATTTTTCTTTTTTTAATGCACAGTTTGTTTTGACCTCAAAAATAAAATATGCAGTATTATTACTATTATAATTATCTGTATGTAGAGTACTGTACATATAAGGTATGTAGTTACAATTGGTAACTGATTATATAATGAAAATTGACGCAATTAAGCCCAACAATAATGGAATTGTTTTCTCTTTCACTTGATATATTGCCACACGAATTTATGTTTTAATTTAAATATTGTACTGTTACAAATATAGCAAAGCAACACTCACACTTACAATTTCTGATAAATATAAGTTTGATAGGATGTCAATAAATTATGACCAAATAACAGCGGAAATATTTCGCACAACAGGTTTATAGGTTAAAAATACGTTTAAAACATAGGTTTCCTTTGATAGGCATAATATAACAGCACAGTAGTCTTAATTTGATTACATAGGTATGAATTTACATCTAATGTATTGTCATGAGCCAGATATTAAATAGTTTTATTTTAAGTCTGTTAAACATTTTACTTCTGATAGAGTAACGTGTCTAACAGACTTTTAAGGTTTCATCTGGCATTTTATTCCCATCAATATATAAGAAATACATCTATACAAATCTACATGTATAATGGCAACGATAAACAATTACAAACTAGAGGTTGTTTTTAGTAATTTTAAACTTTTACATTTAAGCAAGTATATTGCTTAAACACAAAAATGTATAAATTAAAGCAAGAAGTTAATTACAACATAACAGCAAAATAATGTACTGTAATATGAGTATTTATTTACGTAATGATAGTAGCCACAGTTCAAATAAATTTTTTAAACTGCGTAACAAACAAATTTTTAAAGTGGCTACCAGCGCCAAACAATAAGAATCTGTGTTTAATGATGTGTGTGTGTTATTGTGAACATAGAAAATCACATTTGACTCATATAATCTCCGTATTCTTATAAATTATTTGTTACTTACAGGTAATTATTATAAATGTAACGAATATATACATTTCAACACAATTTACCAGTAATGCTGCTAATTTTGAAATTTTGCATGTATATAACTCATTAGGTGGATTAAACTGTATTGGACTAGAAATTATGTTAATGTTTTTCAACCAAAAGAAATTATTTTTACTTTAATCACTTACGTTTTTATGAACATATAGTAAAAACTCGATATGCGCCTTTTTGCTTCTACGCAATTCTGAAAAATTACACTGTTATAGCGGAATTGCCAACAAAAAGATCTATTGATCAAAGAAGTATAATATTGACGTAATCAACCTAAGAGATACATGCATCACAGTAGCATGCGTCTTATGCAACGTTCATTATCACAAGTATTGGCCAACATCCTACGTCAGCTTCAAATACTACTGATATAATTAAATTTTCATAAGAACGACTTAAGACAAATGTAATTATAGCAATAACAAAATCAACTTGGTAATTGCGTTAACAAATCTTTTTTAAAATAGTTCTTGTACTTTATTATATGAAAATATTTATTGGCAATGTACTTGCATATATGAACAATAGAAAATTTAATTAAAAAATTAATATTGCCAACTGACAAACGGAACAATATCAAATATAAACTTAATGACTTTTAAACAAGGCCTTCCGTTTAAATTAGAAAAACTTAATTTAACGAACAGCTCGCAGTTGACTTAACCGGTAACTCATGGCAGCGGCACGTCGACTTTAACGTACGTCACAGGGGAAATATCCGGTACGGCCGTTAAAACTGCCCTCAAACCAATTTTCGTCAATTTTATTTATAAGCGTTATTACATCATTTTCCTAAAATAAAAACAAAACATTATTAGGCACAAAACTTAACAGGAACCAAAAACATGTTCAGTTACACCAGAAGTCGTAATTAATTTTCTTATCTTAAGTAGGACACTTGGTATATTATTTCATATTAGAATTCCCAAGAATGATTTTGATAATGTTTCCTGTTTCTTAAATATTTCAATTTTCTCAAAATTTTAAAGAATGTGTATTATTTTTAATACTAATAATAATGAAAATTGATTATCATTCAATAAACCAACAACGATTTCTCTTGGTTAGAAAACTTTTTAATTATTTGAAAAAAGAAATAATTTTATTATCCACAACTTTTTTATTTGTAACTCATAATACAGGGTCCGGCAGGGAGGTATGGATGATTTGGGCGGGGCGCCGTGCGAGGTAGAGATAACCTTGGCGGATGAAGAGTGGGGTTATCTGTTTGTCATGAGTTGCCATTTTAGTAGCAATGGAGACGTGGTCGATAGAACATCGTGTGTTTGTGTACGACACCTGTATTGAAAAGGGCCCGTTCGGTCGTTGAAACTCAGAGACGGTTCCAGAATCATTTCAACGTTGGCCGCCATGGTCGTGTTCCGAAGTTAGAAACAATAATGAAGTGGGTAAATAACTTTCAACGAACAGGTTCTTTGAGACCTGGAACTGCACGTGGTGGTGAACGAACGGTACGAACGCCGGAAAACATCGAAAGAGTGCGTCAAGCAGTTCAAGCAAGCCCTCGTCGTTCGGCTGTGCAACATGCTCGTGCTCTTCGATTGTCGGACCGATCAGTTCGCCGGATTTTAAGCCCTGAATGAAGCAATAACTCAAGAAATTCGAGCAATACCACGTCCAATGCTACAGAAGAGCATTGGACAACTTCTCACAACGTCTACAGGAGTGTGTGGACAAAAACGGACACCACTTATCAGATGTTATTTTTCGTACATAATCAATGTTTTATTTTTTTCCTCTTTAATTTTCATAATGGCATCATCCAAGGTACACACTGAAATAATAAAATTTTAGTTTCATTTGAAAATGAGTGTGTAGCTATTATTTCAAATCATCCATACCTCCCTGCCGAACCCTGTATTTCTTAATATTTTCCTTGTTTTGTTTTACTTCATTATCTATCGATATATCGTTGCCGTTTGTTTTAGACTGATCATCCCCCAAATTGATGAAACACTAGGTATGTGAGTGTTTCGATTTGTTCCGCAATATCACACGCTACCGTTTTTAACAGTTAAATTTCATTGGACACTTGTGTTCACTAAGCGCCTCAAAACATAAAGTGGTTCAAATTGCGCACTCAACGCACCTTTATGAGTTATGAGAAAATGAGCTTTAGAAACAATATAGGTTGTCATAATGTAATTAAACGAAAATTAGAAAATCTATACTTTTGTTTAAAACTCGAAAATTTTTAATTTCGTGATGTTCTAAATTACCAAGTAACAGTTGAATTCGCTGGTTTGTCAACTCCAAATGAAGTTTCCTTTAACAAGAAATAAATAACCTCTAATGAGAAGAAAGATGTGAACAGCAAATAAATTCATAGGCCTGGCTGGTCCAACCCGATGGGCGGTAACAGCTAGTACAGCTTTAATTATTTCTTGCTTGCTTACTCACGTTCAATAAACATTCACTGCAACATCCAATAGATGCACAAGAGGAAGAGGAAGCCGTATGTCGCTCTTTTGTATTCCCCAACTACTCTCTGATATAGTACGCCATCGCTTAGCAAGCAACAACTGCTGTAACATCAACATAGGACAACACTTGTCCCATACTAAACAATTGTATCGCTACTCTTGAGGACCAACTCATCTAACAACTATCATAACACCTACCAACGTAATTAAAGCAGCATCATCGATCTAATTCGAAATCCACTGCAACCCCACAGAAGACTGCATCGTTTTAAATTCTTCACCATTCGCCCGGAAGTACCTGTGGCGATATATTACAAGCTACGCTCCAAATAGTTTATTAACCTTAAATAGTGGGTAATGATATACTATAGTGTGTATACAACGATCAGTTATTGTGACATTGTACGCAGTAAAACAGTAACATTTATCACCATGTCGTTTTTCCTATTTTCAAAATAGGCATTAAACATCATATGCAACAATTAAAAAACAATAAAATTCCAATTTTCAGAGCATTCTACGTAGTCATAAATAAAAAGTTGTGAATATTTTTTCTTTCCAACAATTAAAAAATTTCTAATCAATTAAAACAACCAGTATTTGCTCGTTTTTTTGTCAAAAGATAATTAATTTGAGTTCTAAAATTCGTATTTTAGCCGCAAAAAATTAACAAAAAGACAAAATATGATTTTTTTAAAGACTTTACAATAAAGTTTTTTACTTTTATCCGCAACACCTGAATGCGTCAGTTGCTATTCGAAATTTCAAAATTATTCCCAACACTAGTCGTATCACCCTTATACTAGTGTTTAATACCTTTCCACAAAAACAAGATTGTCGGTTTAAAATAAGGCGGATTTAATAAACAAACATAAGTGTATCTTGGTCTACTAAATAAGACAACGAGACCGTACTGCTATACATCACAACAAACATTATCGATTGTAATTACCAAACAAGCAATTTTTTTGGGAACAAAATATACTATTAAAAACGTAGATTTACGTTTAATTATATTTTGTTTGGTTTATGTTAGAAATAAAATCATAATTAAACATTGTTCAAAATCACCTAATTTTTGTAACGCAAGACTAGCTGCATGATAACTCGAATAAAATTGTTGCTGTATGTTTATTACGTCGTTCCGCGTCCAATTAAAGCTATAGTTACTATTTTGTTAAATGTTAATTAATAAATAGGTGAAACATTTGGTTTGCGCTTTTATTGCTTAATTGTTGGGAGTAATTGACACATTCCGGTTCCAAAAGATTCTATTATATCCGTTAAGGGCTACCATTTTTCTGTATCTGTATCTAAACCCCCAGAAACACGTAAATTTAATATAAAATTACCTTAAAACCAAGTTCTCCTGGATTTTCGGGGTCGAAGTCATACAAAGCAGTGCAGCAGGGAGTTCTCGATATCGGTGTTCGCGCCGGTGATTTCATTGGGGACGGCAATGGTGATGCTAAAAAATTTCCAGTTTAAAATATTACAAAAATACGTTTAATTTACAGCTATTAAGTGCCCGTATCTATGCAGACAAGCAACATTTATCTTCCAAAACTACCACAAGGACTTAAGCGAGTGAATAAGTTAGACAGTTACCATTGGTAGAGTGTTGCCCAGGACGTAAATCTAGTTGCACCTGAGGTTTATGCTGTGGAGAAGACACCTGGGGAGACCCTAGCAAGACATCTGAATGAGAACAACAACCAAAACAATTCAGAAACCTTCTTTCGGATTTTTGCATGCAAACATTTCCAATTCAAATTTCAGAATACACATTTACACCTTTAAAACGTTTTCTAAAACTACTGCATCATTCATCCCACTTCATTACTTACATTCACACTTTAAATAGATTGGCTCCCATCCAAATGTTAAAATGCACACGTTAAAACTTAATATAGATCTACAATGAATGAATTATGTAAACAAGAGATATGCGCAAACACACAAAATAGGATTAATATTCAACGAGGTTGTGGTTAATAAAGGTTAAAAACGACCAAAAAACCTTAAATAAACGACAAACATTAGAAAAACTTTTATAAAGCACTTACCAAACCATCTCCGTATTTACTTATATATTAATTAATTAAAATGGTAAAATTTATGTCTTAAATCAAACTAAAACTAATAAAAACAAAAAAAAATAAACAACCTTGAACAGAATTCCAAGGGTCAAATGGATCAGGTCTATTATAGCTAGGAGGAAGTTGCTTGGGTAAAGGTCTTGGACGCTGTTTAAGATTACTATGTGAATTCGTATGAAAATTGTGATCATTTGTACCATTTACTCCGTCTGATACACCTTCTATATTCAAGTCACCGAGCGTTTTTGGAACGAATTCCATCTTTGGACGATTAGCTGCTTCATCCTTCCTAAAAATTAACAAGTGATTAATAATTGTAACTCAAAACAATTAAAATTAGACAAAATTGAGTCCGCGCAAAAATGAAAACTATTCATTTTTAGGAGAGATAATTTTTATTTTTCAACATAATCTCCTTTAGGACTAATACACTTCGTCCAACAATGCTCTAGTTTGTTGGTCCCTTCCGAATAATAAGATATGTATAACAAAAGGGAAAACACCTAAAAACACAAAAACTATACTCGGACACGTGTTTCAATTGCTAAGCTATCATCATCAGCGAACCGTTACCGTTCGGTTTGTTTTGTTTGCTTTTCATAAAGTAATGTTTAATCAACACACGAAATCCTTTTCGTCCATGTTTTGAAAATAAACTGATCTGGCTGAAACTTTGCACGGACTTTTCAAACCACACTCGTACACCCTGACTTTTTGAATGTATATTAACACAGATATTAATATGTACGATAAAGGAACAAGATGCTCGTTACAGCAATTAACCCATCACTCAATAAGTCCTGAGACTCTGATATATAAAGCGCTTCTAGTGAAAAATCTGTATGATTTTTATACCCTTCGAATAATAGGTGTCAGAATTTCATATAAATGGGAGCATTAGTTTCCAAGCTATAGTTGTTCTAGTAACGCTACTCTTGTGATGGTCCAAAAAATGAAGAAAAGAAATTTCGTGTGTCGATTAAACTCTGTTGATGGGAAAGAATACAGTTCACCCACGGTCGAAAAAACCCGGTACCCTTATTCGTCTTGGGAATTGAGAAATCAAGTTGCGGGTCATAGCTGACAAAGATCTCAGAAGCAGCAACACTATTTTGGATTGGATGCACACTTGTCCGGTCAGTGAGAAACCTGTGTTTAAAGTGCCTGCCACGGATGCTCACAATAGACCGTAAACAGTAACACGTCGATGATTCGGAGCGCTGTTTGGAGCTGCTTAATCGTAATAAACGGAATCTTTTTCACCATCTCACCATTAATGCAACGTGGATCCAACACTATACTCCGGAATCACATCGGTAGTTATAGACCGGCAGATAATGACTGTTTTCCAGCATGACTTTATACCGTCTGCCTCTTTGGATATAGAAAGTATGGTTTAGAGTATAAGCGTATTTGTTGACGGTACTACGTTTGCAAATCGCTTATGAAAGAAAAATGACTGCTTTTATTTGCTCTATTCAATCCGCCGTTGTTCAGTCATTATAATTGTAAACAAACACCAAGAACCACTCGATACGTATTTCGTCCTTTTGGGACTCTTCAAGAGTGAGAGAACTCAAGCATAAGTTCACAATTCGACAGAATGCAACTCATTCTGTTTATAACGTACCTGCATAAAAATATCAAGGGCAAACGTTTCATATTGAATGCAACGTGGATCCAAGACTATACTTCGGAATCACATCGGCAGTTCTAGACCGGCAGATAATGACTGTTTTCCAACATTACTTTATACCGTCTGCCTCTTTGTATATACAAAGTATGGTTTAAGAGTATAAGCGTATTTGTCGACGGTAGTACGTTTGCAAATCGCTTATGAAAGAAAATGACTGCTTTTATTTGCTCTATTCAATCCGCCATTGTTCAGTCATTATAATTGTAAACAAACACCAAGAATCACTGATACGTATTTCGTCCTTTTGGGACTCTTCAAGAGTGAGAGAACTCAAGTATAAGTTCACAATTCTACAGAATGCAACTCATTTTGTTTATAATGTACCTGCATAAAAATATCAAGGGCAAACGTTTCATATTGAATTGAATCTGGGCATTCGAAAGTGGTCAGTAACAAAATTATAGTATAATATGTTCACTCAACAGAAAGAACCAATCCACTCCTTCAAGAGTTTGTGATAATTGGAACCAAGCACGATGTAAATTCGTGAAATTCGAAAATAAAAAATTGTTCGATGCAGTAAAGTATGTACAAGAAAAAAAATAAATGTGATTATCGAATAAATTCCCCAAAATGTTAAACTCGAATGAATTACTGGTGTTAAAAATTGAACCAACAAAATCATTCAGTTCAAATTGAGCGCGGATTTGTACGGAATAGACAGATAATAATGTTACGAGCAGCGCATCTAGTAAACCAAAGTTATACATTGAAGACTGAAAGACAAGCAACATAGGTATAATTACAAATTGACCATAATTACTTACTTGATTAGAAGTGTTTCGGTTAGGCTTCTAAGTACCTCGGTACATTGACTGTGATAATCTAGTAAACCTTCAGCAAATGTTTGCTAACTGTGATATTTGTTCTACCTATTAAACATAAATAACCGGAGAATAGCTCACAAAATCGAAATATACTTACGTCGTTTTCTAATAAATTAAACATTCCCATTTGAGCTAAGTGAAGAGATTCGGCAAATTTATCTTCGGACATTTTAATTTCTTCATCTGTAATATGTGAACCTGTTTCATAAGTTCTATATCAGTTAAATAAAAGAAACAAAACCTAAAACCGCGGAAACATACTATCATAATAAATAACAAAATTGTAGGAAGGAAATCAAAATAGCAAAATAATCACTACATTAAAATAAATAGAAATTCTGGCACAAATATGAAAATAATTGGATACAATAATCATTAGTTTACATAATTCGAAACAGAAACTGTAGAAGCAGTATTGGGAAATAATACCTATGGGGATAGTAACATACCAGAAGAACGCCTTTGTGTTCTAATTGGACTAGAATAAGGACTTGTTGCTTTAGAAGCTATAAAATAGTTATATTCATGTCATAACAAGAATTAACAATAACACCTGCAAGTGCTAATAAGATATTCTTCCTCCAGCTATTCGACAACGTTAACATCGAAATTCGTGTAAAATTGTCAAAAAGCTAAACGAGTTTTCCGTGTATCACTTGCGTTTTTTAAATGAAGAGTTGGTGTCTCGATTTTTTATTTTTTACGGAACTTAACAAAAGGTTTTGAAGAATAGCTAATTCGCACAGTAATGTACCTTTTGCCTGCCTTCTTCTTTTACAATCAAAGTCAAGTCTACGTCCTTGCAGTTTTTTCCGGTGATGCTAAAATAAAACCATTAAAGTTTTGAAATGTAAATCTTAGCGCTACTAACCATAACTTCTTTAAGGTCCTTGGTTTGTAAGTGATGTAAAGGTTCCAAGAAATTTTGTTTAATATTATCATCCAAGGAATATTTAACATCGGCCATTTGTTTGAGCGATTCACCCATTTCGACAAGTGCTTGCCCAAACATGCTATCATCCCCTAATTTACGACCATAAAGAAGCATGCAGTCTCCTAAAACACCCTCCGGTTGAGGGTACGTATTCGATTTAGCCTGACCACTAAGTTTACTAATTCCCTTTACAGCTGCCATTTTGGCGCGAGCTGTTGGATTTGGTTGAAGAAATTCTTTAGTTTTGGTTTGAAGTTCTTCTACTAATTCATAAGTTACGTCCGTTTTCTGAAAAGAAAAGGTTGTAATTTTTTGATTCAAACAAAAGTAACTTACCCGTTCCATATCCATAAAGTCTAAGTCAAGTTTGGTGCCTTCCGCACCTCCCATTTTCTCCGACACATACTGCAAAAAAAATGCTTTAGAAAAATGTCTATAAAAGTTCTAACATCCTATATATCCACAAACAAAAAATAATTTGCATCAAAATAAAAGGAAACGGAAAAGTTTTATTTGCAGTAAAGATAAAGATAAACCTACTTTAGGATTAATAATACTAATTCTATTAAATTTTATACAAAGCTATTATCAAATTGCGAGTTCATTCGCTTTTAAACAGCATACTAGTACTTATAATGTATTTTCAAAAAGGAAGTCATAATTTTACATACATTCATTTCTTCCACAAAAGTACTTAATGAAAATGAAAATCATTAGCTCTATAAAGAAAAACTGAACAATTTAAGTTGTTCATCGTTTTAGTATTGAATTGAATTTATAGGAAGATAATTGAATTTCCACAATAACCGATACCTTGTTAGAATAGTAATCTAATTTTGAAACATAAGGGTTCTAAAATACAAGACTTATTGAGTTATAAGCAAAAAGGGACCCGCTTGTTGTTTTGACGGTAACAGCAACGATATAATAATTATTGATAAATATGGTATGTATATACAGTGTGTCGCATTTAAGATGAAGACAACGCCATACTTTCGTTTGAAGGAATACAGATTTTAATGAATACTTTGCGTTAGAGATCGAAAAAGAACTATTAAAAAATAATAATTTTAACTATTAGTAAGTTTAAATATCTGTCAATTTTTGTTAATACTGTTAATTTCTATTTAGAGTTAGTGATCACCAGAATTAATGGTCACTTTTAAGCTTTTACTTTAAGTTTCAGTTAGAGAGTTTGTGGCCACAGAATTAATATGCCATTAAATTTACGTAAAACACAACGAAACAAATCCGGTTGTTTTATGATCCTGCAAATTTTGTTATTTATTTATTTATTCATGTGATACATTATTTTCATTATTTTATTGTGATGTAAGTGTTGAATGGTGTATAAACCTGTATAGTGTGGAGACCGAGACGAAACCGGGTGCAATTGTTATGAAAATCAGTATATTTTTGACAACTTCATCTAATATTTTTCTTCGACATCTCCAATAGGAAGCAAAATATTTAAAATCGGCTCGATTTGTCAATTTATTTTTTTTTACATCGTCCATCATAGTTAATACTCTGTTACATTGGTCGCTACATACACTTACATCACAATATATCACATTAATTTTGTGAAAATCTATTAATTTGTAGTAGGGCAAGTTTAAGTTCAGATTTCAGTTAAGTATCCTTAAGAAAATGTGACTGGTGATGTGAAATAGACAAATAACGAAATATGGGAATGTCTTCATTTTAATTCGGCAAACTGTATATTTACACAATAAAATGGTTTAAAATTATATATCATAATTATAATATACAGGGTTATTCACGGTATACGACACGGAATATTACAACCAAACTATTCAATAAAATTGGAAAAATATATCTGAGATGGATAGAGATCTATCGGAGGAATATTTTAAAATTATTTTCGAAATATACAGGTGTTCCCAAAATACACAGAACGTATCAAAGTTGTGTTTTTCTTATGGAATGTCCTGTGTATTATTACATTTTCAGTTTCTACGAACAAAATAAGAAAGGCTGTTATAGAGGTTTACCTTACTTAAACCTAAAGGTTTTTGAGATATTTTGTATTTTATGAAAAAGTCGTTACAATTTTGCCGATTCATATCTCAGCAACCATTCTCTTTCTCCAAACTAAATTCGCACTGAAGTCTATCAATTGATCAGATTTTATGTAGAACTTGTGAAAAATTTATTACCATATACATGATGTGTACAAAATAAGATTAAATAACCGAAATAAGTTGCTTAATTTAAATGGGACACCTTGTATTTTATATCAACAACAAATGTAAAATGTAATTACCTATCAAACAATACTATAGTGTTTCTATAGCTAAATGTTCAGGTTGTCATAAAAATGCAAATTTTATAATGAAGACTGATTTGTAACAATTTTAATATTTATCAAGTAAGCTATACAACTTTGACAGGTGAATATTATGTATTTGTAAGAAACCCGTTGATTGACGGGCAAAGTTTAATGCATGAATTTAATATTGCTAGACTCCGCGTGCATGTAGGTTGGTCCCATTATTCTGAATAATGTTAAACCTATGGCGGACGAGACCCCTTGGCCCCGCCCCTGTATGAAAATTTCCGGTTTTCGGATTTTTCACGTTGGTTTGAAGGCAAGACCCATCGGCATGCCGAATTTCAAGTATCTACAACGTCTGGAAGTACCCGTTTAATTTCGGAAACAGACATGAAAAAATAGGCGCTTTATTTTAAGCAAATGTTTTTGTATTTCACCAGTATGTTTTACAATATTGTAAACAGCTTAGGAATTGATCCGTGGAGCAGATAATTCATTAGAAGAGATATTATTGTGAAGTAAATTTGTACGTTTATTAAATTCTCGTAAACTCTATACACATTTATTTCTCTCAAAATTTAATACAGTTGATGAAATGTACACAATGCAAATCTTCTCCTTCTTACAAATACATAATATTCACCTGTCAAAGTTGTATAACTTACTTGATAAATATTAAAATTGTTACAAATCAGTCTTCATTATGATAATTTGCATTTTTCATGACAACCTGAACATTTAGCTATAAGACACTATAGTATTGTTTAATAGGTAATTACATTTTGCATTTGTTGTTGATATAAAATACAAAGTGTTCCGTGTAAATTAAGCAGGTTATTGCGGTTCAAAACATGTCATTAATTAATCTTATTTTGTACACATCCTGTATATGATAGTAGATTTTTCACAAGTTCGACATAAAATCTGATCAATTCATAGACTCCAGTGCGAATTTAGTTTGAAAAAAGGTATTAGTTGCTGAGATATGAATCGCTAAAATTGTGACGATTTTTTCATAAAATACAAAATATTTCAAAAAACTTTTAGGTTTAAGTAAGGTAAACCTCTATAAAATGCATTCTTATTTTGAACGTAGAAACTGAAAATGTATTACTATACAGAGCATTCCATAAAAAAAACACAACTTTGATACGTTCAGTGTATTTTGGGGACACCTGCATATTTCGAAAGTAATTTTAAAATATTCCTCCTATAGGTCTCTATCAATCCCAAATATATTTTCCCAATTTTATTAAATAGTTTGGCTCTAATATTCCGTGTCGTATACCGTGAATAATCCTGTATAATAACCACATATTACTGTTAACGTTGAAGTCCGACCCTTTCAAGAAGTTAATAGATCTTATATCTAATTACCACAGAATTCTCTACTTACCTGATTGCACTTATTTATTTGCTTTTTAAGTCCTGCAAAGGCCATATTTATCTCTGAAACAAAATTAAATTTCAATTAAAAAATACATCTCTTACTTTTAAACAATTAGTAAGTAATTATCTACATTTTCATAACTTAATTAGTCGGTAACAAACTATAATAATGCGTACAGCAATTGTGCATGAACATTTTACTATGATTAATAAATTTTGTTTCCCACAAAATTAATGAAGAAGAAAACGTACTCATTCACTAATCAGATTAATTTTTTATTATTGTAAAACTTCTCTTTCTCATTTTCTTTATAAAAGCTTGAAAAATTGCAACAACATTTGAAAAAAAAAAGTGTTCTACTTCACGAACGAAATTTTAAATTTAATCAACCGCTGAAAAGATACAAAATGAAAAATCCAATGCACTACAGCTTAAAGCTAAAGCTAACAAAGTGAGAAGACCTATAATTACTTTAGATAAAATGTTAATAATAATAGATCTTACAATGAGCACATACATTAAATTTGAAAAATTAATTATCGTAATATGATAATGAAATTTTCAACAGTTTTTCATTCCATGACAAACCATACTGAGAGTAAAAAAAGAATATGTTCTTTTGCATTTAATCTGATGAATTTAGAAAGAAAACATTTCAAATTGTAATATGCGACAAAAAAACTAGAAAAAAACCCGTAATTTTTAAGTTAATTAGTCTTCAAAATATGCAATAAAGTGAACTGGCTTAATGACTATTATGCCTTTGACTATTGAAAATTCAAAAAAAAAAGAACTGTCAATATGACAATCGTTTTGTCACGTTGTGATTTGAGGTTATTATTCGTATTATTAAAAATTGATAATTATCAAGTAAAAGGTGTGTTTTCTTGTTACATTGGCACTGTAACACCCGGAAACGAAAAATCACCCTAATTGTTTTATTATTACAGATTGATTAGTTTAATAATATTTAGTAAAAGTAAGGTTATGATGGTAATGATTTAAAATACTAACTAATAATTCAACAAGGAGACTAATTTATTAAGCTTTTTTTCATGATTAAAAACTGTAACACCCGAAACGTTTCGTTTCGCTACAGCGAAATATATTCAGGCTCTGAGGAAGAACTCCTCCAAATTGAGCAGAGAGAATCCATCAGAACCTGGAGATTTCATCTTAGCAAAATTTTATTCGAAAGTAGGAAAAATGAATATTGATATGCACCAATATGTCAAAAAGCTGTAGATGAAGACGGCGAAATTCAAGTAATGTGCCTCAAAGTTTGTGGTCACACAGGTAAAACCTTTATTCCAGATGAACAAGATGTGTCAATGTTCCATTAGAAAATATGTTAGGTACGCTGCCAAATCCAAGCCTAAAAATTAAGAGGACCGTACATATTACGAGTTTCCAAGTGAGGTCGATGTTTATGAAAAATAAGTTTAAAAAAAAAGGTTTTAAATTAATTTGAAAGAAACAGTATTTGTTATATAAAGAAGATTTGATTTATTTTGTTTACTTAGTTTTATTTGTTTTAAAGAAGCTCATATTTAAGCTGCATTAAAGATGAATTTATTGTAAGTTATGTTTGTTTGTCAGTAGATTTTTTTAAAGAAGCTGCTAATTTATGTTAAAAGAGTGTTCATTATATTTATGTTTATTTTTTCCCTACTTATTTTATAGTGCCTAAACTAATAAAATACCGATTTTGTTCATATAAAGTGTTTAATTTTTGTACTAGTAACACCCGAAACAAAACCATGGTAACACAAGTAAAAAATTTATAAAAAATAGTAAAACCTTATTTGTGACAGTAATTATGTGGTAGCTGGATAGTAAATATTATACTTTTGGAGGCATGTAATTTTTAGAAAAGTTTTCCTAAGAAAACTCGCTGAATTTCATATAAATGTAAAAGTGGTCAGGTCATAGAGGCAGAATCGTGAAACACCCGAAACGCACACTTTTCGACTTTTGTTGATCCTTATGTTAAACTCTACTAATTTTACAATTAAGATAAAACAACTAAAAACGTAGAGAATAAGACATTTTAATCGCTAAAATATCATTTCAAAATACATTAAAATTTAGACTTTGGTTGAACAAATGTAACACCCGAAACGATGGAATGACCCTAATATAATTTTCAAGAACCTTTATAATTTTTTTGGTATAATTTGTTTCGATATTCTTAAAACAAAAATGTCACTAAATTACCGTGATATTTTTGTTATTTAATCAAAATGATTTAAAAAAAATTCTTGAGTTAGTGCTGTTATAATTCGTCATTTTCAAATAATCGTCATAACCGATCAAGCAGGTTCGTGCTTTCGTCCATAACTCAAAAGATGCGTTGAAGCTTGAGGAATCGATTGACAAAAAGTTTGTTGTTTAGGTTCGTGAGTTATTAATTTTTTTATCGGACTAAACTGCAGCGAATAGGTCTAGAAAACCGAGATGCGTTTACCGACAAATTCGAAGATTCCAATTTTCTTCAAATAAATTTAAATATGTGATAAACAAAACTATGTAGAAGTAAACCACATTTTAAATAAAGTTACTTTATTTTAAAATTTTGGTAACAAATTATTTAAAAAAATCTGCATTTATAATAAAACCGTAGTGCTATTTCAAATTAGAATTATACTAGAAAACGAAAGCGATATCCAAGAGACACGACTCTGAATTACTTTTTAAAAAATTAAAAAACAGTTATAAACCTACCACAGGACGTAGAAAAATAAAGCACCAAGTTATAACTGTTGCATTTCTTGTAACTTACCGCGGGACGGAAAATAATAAGGTGAATCAAAAAATGACAAAAAATTTAAAGATTCCATTTAAAAAATCACTCGCTTTCGTTGTGAGCGGGTAGGGTAAATAAATACATTTCGACCAAAATATATGCAAGTGGGTAAGAGATTTGGTTTATGATATGTTTTCTATTAATGTAGGTACCCAAAGTGTCAGTATAATCCACAAGCAAATTTGGCTTTAAGAAAATTTTTTGAAATTTAAAAATTGGTGATTTTTCAAAATTTTGTTTTCTCCGATCGACACCAACTTAGTCACTTTGGTTTCCTTAAACTCCATATTTTCAAAATATATAAGTGTTAGATCATATGCTCACTTCAGGTAAGTATTGTAATTGATATCTACTAATTTGGCCTATTTATAATCTAGTGAAATTTGTAGAAATCTTGACATTAAAAATTTCATATGCGCTTATTTGCTAGGCTTCTTTGAATTTGAATTGAAAATTAACAAAGAAATTTAATGTCCAAGAAGAAAACTATACCGACCAAGTTGAGATCAATCCGTATAGATTCTGAGAAAAAAACTTTGAAAATTGAACTAACATTTTAAGAAACATGATTCTTAAGACTTACTTTCATACAGTGACTTTCACAATTAATTCGTCAAACTTTGCCTTGAGATTATATATTAAAAATAATGCGAAAAGCCTGAATAATCATAGATTGAAAAGTATTTCTAAACATGATTTTGATTTAATAATTACGTAACTAGTGCGGTAAAATTTTGTGGATTTACTAACCTAATCTAAAAAGATGGATTAGTAGCAATCTCAAAATTTCACTTAAGTATGTTTTTTTGTAAGTGTTATTTTCTCGGATATATGTAAGATTGTAAAAAATTGGGAAGTTTAGTTGTAAACATTTTGTAAAGTTAGGGATGTATACTATAGGAACAGAAAATCAAACGGTAGAGATAA
Organism: Abscondita cerata; assembly: GCA_030710515.1. NCBI lineage: Eukaryota > Metazoa > Arthropoda > Insecta > Coleoptera > Lampyridae > Abscondita > Abscondita cerata. The sequence continues at coordinate 361,233 of JALBCR010002735.1, forward strand.
AAGGGCAGGTAAAACCGAACATGGGCAGCAGTTGGAAGAGTTAAACTTCATAATTAAAAACAAAAAGATCCCGATACATTTAAAGAAAGAAGTATTCAATTCGTGCATATTACCTGTAATGTGTTATGGAGCGGAAACACAAACACAAAGAAATATAAACATCTTACGAACAACACAACGCGCAATAGAAAGAATAATGCTGGGAATAACAATAGAGATAGAAAATCCAATAATTGGATAAGACAGGTGACCCAAATAACAGATGTAGTAGTAAATGCCGCTAAACTGAAATTGACATATACAGGGCGTGGCAGAAGTGATCAGATAGGTGGACTAAAGCGATATTAACCTGGAGACCTTAAATTAACAGCATGCATTAAATGGATACAACAAGCAAACAACCGAGAACGATGGGAGAAATTGAAGAGGCGTATGTTCAAAAATGACACATGACGTGAAACGCTATGAAAGAAGAAGAAGATGAGGATGTATTAAAAACATTACATATCGCTGCTAATAAATAAAAACCAGGATAGAATGAACAAACGTAAATGTATAACATAGTTTGTCCCGAAAAATCTAAAGTATTCAATTTAACATGGGGAATTTGAAAAGTCCGATTTACACATAAATCCCAATAACTTATTTTAAATTTTTTTTAACTACATATTTTGTAGGTCAAAAAGGTAGTGTTTAGTGTTTGTAATTAGAACATTCCAACATGAGGGTTTAGTCCCGTACTTTCTAATATGGTAAAAAAGCTACTGTAGAACCACCGTTATCCGAGCATACAAAAGTTTTGCTTTCCAAAACTGCGAGCTCTGTGTCATCCGAGTTATAACATCGACAATCTAGATTATGAGTGTCCAAACTGGAAAGAATTTGGCTAGGAAATAGTTTGTGAATCATTAAAACAATGGAAAAGCACTCAATTTCGAATCAGCTAAATACCGAAAAAACGTGACCCGTTCTATTCGAGTTTTCGAGGTAGGTTCCTCACGTGTTACCTCGGATAACCGGAGTTCAACTGAACGTCACATGTTCCCATAACTGATGTATAAATTGCATCAAGCTTCGTTTCAACAAACAAAATTTATATTTAATATCGGTTCTGTAACAATTTCTATGAAACTAACTTACAACATAATAAATTTATTATAGGTTATCACCATGAACTTCACTGGTACAATACGATAATTTGACGGATGAAGAAGATAACATGCTACTAAGTGTACCGGTATTGACAGAAAAGCAAATCGTTGTACGTAGTCCAAAAAAACCAAAAATGGATGTTATTCTACACCGAAGTTGACAAATAATTTGTTGGGACCGGAATGACTGAAACATCACTCTTGAGAATCTTTCTAAGTAGCAAATATTTTGAAAGAGACTAAACTATATATTCCAGGTTACAAAATATTCATTGAAACACTGATATTTAGAATAATAAATTAGCGGAACATAATTTTTATTACTTATTTCATTAAAGAGATGTACCCATCATTTTCTTTCAAAAACTTGAAAGTGAATTAACAAGCAAATACATTTTTATTTATTAACACAAAACCTGTAATTGTGGATTCCCAAATGATAAAAAAAGTGCCCTGGGTCTAAATAGGTCAATGGCTGAACTTATTTCAGCGTCGACTACTTTAATGATTGGAAGATCCGTTATTTGCATTGTGAAAAAGATACAATTTATCAAAGTACGATACTTGACAGGATGCAAGATAAAATAAGTAAGAGCAACAACATCCACAATATTTCTATGCATATTTGGTATGTTACTTTTAAATTAATTAATATGTTGGATTTTGTGTACGGACCCGAATACAAGTATTTTTTTATTAATAACATTATTCAAACTTTGAACATTAATTTGTGCTTCGACCAAGATGTAAAAAAAAAAATAATAGTCACTTGGTACCTATTATTTGTCAAATTAAGTTTCTTTCCAAAAGAATATTTTGCAAAAAAGTTATTAGGAAAAGTTTTTCTAAATGCAATTTTAGCCCATATAAAAAATTCAGTTTCATAAGATGATTAGAAGTTTGCCCATTTTTTTTGTTAATTGGAACACTCTAAACTTTAGTTTTTATAAAATTTAATTTCTGACACATTTTCTTTAAATGTCCGATTTTTTACAAAATTTATGTGGCCATTAAAATTTGACCACAAACAGCCTTTTTATCTTACAATGTGTCATACAGCCTGTGATGTCGTGAAACGTTTGATACAATTCAGTTTAAAAAAATATATAGAACTTACTTGAAAATCTAGTCTATAACATAAAGCAACGTCATTAAGAATTGGACAAAATTATGGCCTAAACAGCAAAATACTAATAATTCGATGTTGTAAATAAGAATTTTAACAATGAAAAATTACTTGCAGTCGGAAAAAGAGGACATGGGAAAGAAATTGACTCAGAAGTTGTAGTGATCAATACACACAGAATCAAAATTTTAGACGTGTGTTCAGTGGGCACAAGAAAATCATATTTCTTATCAAGACCTATTAGGGCAAAACCAGTAATTTAGGGTTAATATTTCACCAAAAAATTCATCAAAGTGGCTGAAAATGCAAATTGCCTTGACATAAAGAGCTCATCGTTTTAATTTTGCCTATAATATTTTTGAGTAAAATGGATATTTGTGGTCAGCGGGACAAAACATATTAATTTCACATATCATATGTTATGGATCTGAAAAACTTTTGAGGTGTACGGTCAAACTAACCGTCGGACAAGTTTCTTGAAAACCAGTTATAGTATTGTACTATAATAATTAATTATTCAAGTCATTTAGGAGTTTAACAATTTGAACTTCAACATTTCGAACAACTTCACTAATTTGGATACCCTCAAAACTATTTGTGTCCCCATTCTTGAAGTTATACTATACAGGGTGATTCATAACTATTGGGACATAGGCTAAGGGCGGGTTATTTAGACCAAAATATGACCATAAGACACAATATGCCTTAATAAAATATTGCTGTGGAAAAGATACAAGGCGTTAGATAAAAAATTTTTTCTTCATTTTTGTTAATAATTTCACTGTAAATTTATCAATTCTTATCAAAATCTACAGAGAAGCATAATTATCTGACAGTCCAAAACGTACCCTTAATAAATGAAGTAATATTTGAAATCCCTTCTGACACTACGAATTGTTCAACTGCGTTTTCTCGGAAACAGATGAAATTATCGTATTTAAACAGGAGTACCAATATTGTGTAGAAATGATGTTTACGTCATATTCTCTAATCAAAATCACTAAAAGTTTTCTCAAAAAAAGTTACCAGTCGATTTCATCATCAGGAATCATTCACGTGGCGCCCCTACAACAAATTGTAAAATAGTACATAAAATAATGTTCTTGGTCTAAAGTTATGCCTCACTGCCGATTTTGATAAAAATTGATAAATTTACAGTGAAATTATTAACAAAAATGAAAAAAAAATTAATTTAACGCTCTGTATCTTTTTCCACAGCAATATTTTATTAAGGAATATTGGGTGCTATGGTCATATTTTAGCCTAAATAACCCCGCCCTTAGCCTATGTCCCAATAGTTATGAATCACCCTGTATAATATACAAATATATTATGTATATAAATGCATTGGTTGATTTACCAGTATGTTATTTACATCAAATTAAGGTTGTTTGGACCAATTTATTATTCGCAAAAAATAATCAGTTACAACAACAAACGAAAAAACCTTATTTTTTTTAACATCTTTTTAAATTTTACAAAACTCTCAAAACAAACTCAACTCGTTTTTCAATTCAAATTCTTTTTCCATTTTTTATTGTTTTATTTATTTTAATTTAAAAGTTTCCAATTTTGTTATTTTTTTTATTTTAAAAAAATTTTTTTTTTTTTTTTTTTCAATTTATCAATTTTTCTCTTTTCCACATAAAAAATTTAAATTTAAAAAAAAAACAAATTTAAAAAATTTTTAAAATTTTTATTTTAATTTTTAAAGTAATAAATTATAAAATTATTTTTTTCATTTTTTCTTTTTTTTTTTTTTTCTTTTTTTTTTTTTTCTTTCTTTTCTTTCTTTTTATATTTTTTACTTTTCCAAATTTTTAAAAAATTTTTCCCCAAAACACCAAAAACAGTTTTTTTTCTTTTCCTTTTACTCTTTCTTTTTTATTTTTTTATTTTCCTTCCCCACCACAAAAAAAATTTAAAATTTCTATTACAAAATACCTTTTTTTTAAATTTTTTTTTTTTTTTTTTTATATTTATACTTTCCCAAAAAAGAAAAAAAAAAAAAAAGTTAAAAAAAAACCTTTCTTAACATCCAAAAACCCTACAAACCCCCCCAATCTCTTTCAAAACAATTTTAATTTTTTATTTTTTTTTTTTTTACAAACATTTTTTTTAAAAAAAAAAAAAAATAATGCCAATCCCCCCCAACACCACAAAAAATACAAAAACAAAAAAACAAACAACCCCACCAAAAAAAAAAAATTTTAAAAAAAAAAAGGGTGGTTTTAATAAAAAAGTTTCTCTTTTTTTGGGTACCCTCCTTAAACAAAAATAATTTTAAAAATTGGCTCATTGTATTTCCACACCTTCCTTTTGAATTTTTTTTTTTTTTCTCTTTTTATAATATTTCCCCCCCTCTCCCCCCACTGTTTATTCCCCCTATTTTATTTCCCTATAAAACCAAACAAACCTCCCCTTCCTAAATTTTTTATTTTTTTTTTTTTTTTTTTTTTTTTTTTTTTTTTTTTTTTTTTCAAAGATTCTAAATTACTTTATGAATTCTAATAAGGAAATAATAGAACCACTTGGTGTAAATTGCTGAGCCGCAATACATAAACATATACAGTAGTGAGCAGTCACGAGGATTTTTTTAAATAGTTTTATTCGAAATTTCACTATGGCATCAATTTGTGTTTCGTTCTAAATAAAAAATTATAAAAAATAGGAGTCACGTGGTCTCATTGTCTGTCATATTCACATTTTTTCGCAAAAAAAATCTAAAAATTAGTTATTTCTCAAAATGCCGAAAAATAATAAGAAAAGGTTCTTTTAAATGCCATTTTTAACCCATATGCAAAAATTCTGACTTTTGCTGATTTTTGTGAATTGCAACACTGCAGAAAAGTTAAACCAAGCTAAATTTAGATGAAATAATAATAATGATGCGTCGGGCATAGCTGCGAATACAAACTACAGAAACCATTAAAAACCTCTTCCGGGATTGTATCGTGTAGAAATGGTAACCGTAGTTGCTAACGTTTCGCCCACTATCGTAAGGGGTTTCATCAGGGCGAAAAACTAACGAAAGCTCAAGGTAGACTGCTAATAGTCAGGTATCAATTAGATTGTAAACTGAAAGAAGTCTGGATAATTACGAAAATACCTCCGCTGATTGGTTCATCTTGCTTACAATTTATGTCTCCATAGTATACATGAGAATATCATTCAAAAATTGAGTAACTGTCATGTCTCATGTTTTATCAGCATTTTGGGGATTTCTTGTTGGGGGAACATAATTTTTCGAATAAATGTAATCGGAAAATTTAAAAAATGATGTTAAATTTGGATTTTCAGAACGTTCGTATAAATTCCTATAACAAAATTTTCTCAATAAGCAGTTTTATACAAAAAAGCAGAATAAAGGGCAGGCTCCTCGTTTTAAATCATACAGTAACGTAATATGACTGGATTACTTCAATGAAAAGAGACCTTTAACCTAAGTACCTTTGCAGTAGTAAATTGTAATTGTTTAGATTAAATCAGTTCCATATATCAATGAAATTCATATTAAGTCTGAATAAAAACAAAGTAATTAATGGAAATATGAGTAAATCATAATGTGCTATTCGGATACGTCGTTAAGATAAGTTATAATTTTATTTAATTAAACCCAATCAAGACCAAATTGTTGTTATTAATATTAGTATACGTTATTATCTTTTTATTCACGCTTGAAAAAAAAATCGACATAGAAATTTTTAATTAAAATCATTTAAGTAATTGTCTACTATTGCATCAATTTATTAACGTTTCCCAGTAAAGCAATTGTTTTTTTTAGTTTGTACTCTTAACATAAATCAGCTCTACAGGTTCATAGTACTATGCAGAACTTGTCTCGTAATTTGGATTTCGTCAGAGATCAGAACAAAAAACCCTGAATGAAGGTCAAGTAGATCACGGTATATACGAAAGAAAGATCATGCGAACTCTAAACAAAAAGAACTTTTTCGACAATTCCAAAATCAATTAGTTCGTTGCAAAACTATGTTAAAAAGTCTGTAAGTGGAATGACCCAATTTGAACACCTTGACACACTTTATTTCTACCATACCATGTTGTTCATTTAAAAACCGTGAAAATTGCAAAATCATGTTTTCCAAATTCAGTATGAACCGAGTTTTCGATTTAAGAACAGCAGTTGATATAATAATTTAAGAGGTATATTTTTGACAATGAATGAGCCAAATCGAATTCATTTAAAACTGAATCCATTGCTTCCTGTTAAAACAGAATTATTAAAATTATTCCTACCTTTTTAGGGGTTTCAATGCAATATCGTGTAGATACGTAACGCGGCACTGTTCGTACAGGAAGAGCAATAATACGAAAACTAACAATTTGATGAGACAGTAGATTTAATACAGCATTGCTTATCGACTATGAGAGGAAATTACAAGGGCGCAACTTCGCCGCGCACTTATCGATACCTAGTGGCGTTATCAACCACCCACCGTCGCATTAGGGGTATAAAATGCTTAGTGGGAAATTGCGGAAACTTCAACGTTTAAAATGCAATTTTGTAATGTAGTAATACTTTTATAAGCAATAAACTTAAATTGAAAAACATAAAAATTACCAACAATTACCTATCTAATGATGATTTCTGTTGACGCGGGTACCAACGTAAGCAGAGAACCCGACATGGAGTGGGCTCTAAAGAGACATCACCTAATTGATTATCATAATATATCTGATGTGTATTATGTGGAGATATGAAGAAATATTCCAGAATACAATAGGTAATATCTAGTGTAGCAAAACGTTTAAATATTATAAATCCCAAAAAGAACAAAAACCCTGCTACATTTATTGTGAGTGTGGGAAGACTTCTACAGAAATGATCACTGTAGTACAGTCTTCGAACTAAACTCTTAGGTTTTCACAAAACTTTAAAACATTTTTCAATTTGTAAAGCGCTAGATTCCGCAAAAATAAAATATTTTTTTATTTTTATTTGTGAATTGAATAATCACTTCATATATCATTTGTAGTTAAGTCACTCTAGCTCTCGATTTTTTTAATTCAGATGGCAAAGCATTACTAAATGCGTTTGTTTAGGGGATACTACCAAACCCCAACAGTTTTTAAATGTTCTAGGTTTGGATAGTTTAGTTTCAAACCGGAACGAAAATAAAATGTAACGGTATCAATGCGGTGCAGAGAAAAAAAAAGAGAGAAAGCATGAAACTGGCGGTTCCCTTCGAACATTTTTAATTCCTTCCACCACTTCTTATGTGGTGGAAGAAGTGTCACTAAGAAAGTAGTACCGGAGTCACTCAATAATAAAAACGAAAACGAAAAGAATTTGTTGACCTAGTAAAGGCGTTGATCTTGAAGGAAATAATGATTTTAACATGTTCAATCTCACGCCGGTTAATGAAGATATTGGCTGATTTAAGTGACACAATGATCGACTTTATAATTAAAATATCCTCCAAAAAATATTGGCGGTATCGCCAGTTTGGAAAAATGTCTACAATGATAGCGATCAAACTTAGTATCAAGATAAAAAAGAACACTTTTACTGTAGATTACCTAGTGGTGCTAAGGAGAAAAGAGAATAGTTAGGTTTTCAGTTACTTCTAAATGTGAATATTCTTACCCTTGTAAGTTTTCTCCAAAGCTCACACAAACCTTTTTTTTTGCTAATGAGACAGCCTCTAAACAATTATTTTCAAAAAGTTCTCCTCCGTTTGGTGTCGACTATTAAGTTTTGGCACGTCTTGGTTTACGTTTAGAGGACATGATCCTGTTTAGAATATTTGAGTGAGAATGATGAGTTTTTTATGCACTTGGAGAAGTACAATTACAGTGAAAAGTGTAATGCAAACTACTCATCTCATAATATTTGTATGTCAGAGGAACGCCTAAAATACATGGTTCTTCTTTATATCGAACATGATATATTTGACAAAATAAATATATCTAAAACAATTGACGATTTTGACTGTCTGTTCAACATAAAGCGCCCAAAAGTATAGCGACTTCAGTCGTGTTATAACTCTAGCAAACCATATGCATTATTAAATGGGAGGGAGGTACAACCATTGATTATACCTACAACTTAACTTGACGAAAAAAATATTGTGTACACGCAATCGTTCGTTTGTTGTGACGCCTTCGACAATTTTTAAAATTGCACGATATAATTTACTTAATTAATAATTTACTGGTAGAGAATTTTAGAGATACGTTTTCAGCTGTCTAAAATGGTATCCACATCAAAGGAATGGAACACTTTATGGTATCCACACTTTATTCTCCGCGTATTTTCATCCCGCATTCTTTCCTCCTTCAGATAATTTCCGCCCCAAGTGTACTTTCCTACCCGAAATCCTTTCCTCCCGCTCAAGAGTGATGATAGGGATTATTTATTTTGTTTTAATCAATTTTTGTAAATGATTAGCGCCATCTTGTGTATTCTGAATTACAGTTCACTTTATGACCGATATTGACAATTGACAGCAAAATAGTTGTTAATTTTAGATTTTTACCATTTAAAAAATTTTATATAAATCTTGTGCGTTAAATTATTTTACAGCGCGTAATAAAATTTAAAACACTTTTCGCGCTGTAAAATTTAATTTTCCGCACGCGAATGTAAATAAGTATTGCCTACGACCACTAATGTAAATTGCTCAATGCACACGGCCCACTATTACTGTAACGGCTCCACTCACTGTAAACCAACCGTAACGTGTTCTGTAAGTAAGAACATTACCATGACAACCATCCCTTTCTTTTAAAAATAGTGACAGTGACAAATTAGTTACAAAGTTATTCAATGTTATTTATTCTATTTTAATGTCAAGCACAATTAGGAATTTTAATGGGGTAACTGAATAACTACGGAGCCACAGAATATTTTTTTAAAGAATTTACAATCCAAAGGTTCCTATTTTTCTAGGAATTATTGTGTGATGATTGCATACCTTAGATTTTTATATTTTTTTTTTTACTGTGATGTTATTTCTGGCCGATTTTCAAAATTTGATGTAAAAAATTGGAAAAAAATCGTCTTCACTCCAGTCAGATGTACCCGGCATGTTTACATTTGAAAAAAATTGAGTAAATTTGATAAAAGTGATTTAGGAAACTTTAAGAGGTATAACTTAATTGAAGAGGTATAACGAGAAGTTCTTAATGAGTTTTGACCATAGGTGGTGTTTAATTTTTTTCTAAAAAATTTTTTTGCAAAAATTTTTTCAAAAATAGTCAAATCGTGTGTAAAATAATCCGCTGATTCCGAAAATGTCAAAAAATACTGGGTGCCCCATTTAAAAATCCAAAATTTGGACCACTTCCCGGTTAATCCGGACACGAAAAATCATTTTTTTATCCCATTAAACTCAAAAGGTTGTCTTTAGTAAACGCCCCAATTTCAAGTTTTTATCTTCAATAGGAAAAAAGATATTGACTGTACCCACTTTCCTGTGTCACCTTGTATATAATTTAACTAGAGGGTGGGGCAGAAAAACCTATCCAATTTCAAATCCCTTTTCTCAGAAGAGGAGCAGGTAGAGTAGTGGGGTAAAAACCGTTAGAAAGCCGGTTTTATGCCATTTGTCAGTAGTCAACATGCCTTGGTCTGGTGAACATCGTGCTTTTGTTATTGAGCGGTTTATCGAATGCGGCGGTTCGATAATTGCTACACAACGTGCTTTTCGAATTCATTTCGACTCGGGCGTCATGATCCTATTCCACATCACGCTACGATTAAAGTGTGGGTGTCAAATTTTAGACAGACGAGTTCAGCATTGAAAAAGAAGTCGCCTGGACGTCCCAGGACAGCAACAGGACCTGGAAACGTGGTCGCCAATGTGAGCCGCGATTGAACGTTCCCCGCGTCGTTCGACGCGAAAACATTCGCTCGCTTTGGCAATTTCCAACCGCAGTATTCGGCGCATTTTGCATCCTACAAAATGGTTGTTGCACAGGAATTAAGTGAAAAGGATTTTGAAACCCGTACGAACCTGTGTCGCGATCTCCGAAACTCCCAAACGACGATGTTGTACTCTCACGGACGAAGCCCATTTTCACCTTTGTGGTGCCCGTTAACAGGCAGAATTTTCGATATTGGAGTGACGCAATCCTCGAGAAATCCATCAGAAACCCCTCCATAGCCCAAAAGTGACTGTGTGGTGTGCTCTTTCCCGCCTAGGCGTCTGGGGGCCTTACTTTTGAAGAAAATGGGCAAACCGTAACGGTCAACAGCGAGCGCTATTGTTTCATGCTGGAAAATTTTCTTAGACCCAAAATGGAAGAAAATGGCGTGGAAAATGTGTGGTTTCAACAGGATGGTGCAACCGCCCACACATCGCGACGATCAATGGACATTCTCAGGAAACTGTTTCCGGTCGCCTCATTTCCCTGAGAGGTGATCTTGGCTTTGCCGCCGCGCTCACCGGATCTCACTCCATGTGACTTCTTCCTTTGGGGTTACCTCAAATCGAAGGTTTACCAGCATCGACCAAGGACCCTTCTTGCTTTACGAAGGGAAATTGCTCGGGCAATTGAAGAAATTCCTGATGGAAATGACGGTGAAAGTCATGGAAAGCTACCGCGAGCGCCTAAATCCAGTGTATCCGCTTCCCAAGGACGACATTTGAGTGATGTGCTTTTCAAAACTTAAATTAAAAATGGCATAAAATTTGCGATATGTTAATAAGAAAAAAAAATTTTACACGACAAGTTGAGTGGTTTTTAATTTTATAACGTTTTGAAATCGGATAGGTTTTTCTGCCCCACCCTGTACACAATAAATTAAGTCAATAATAATAAAAACCTAAATAAAATGTTTACAATTAGTTTTCCATATACATATTGTAACCCATTTTTTAAATATTGGCCTGTCTCAAGATGTTCAAATTAAAAAATATTTATTTATATATTATGAGCTTTAACTGAGTAACTACTACTACATTTATTTCCGTTTCCTGTTTTACATTTTGGCTTCACTTTGTATGTTCTAACTACCATAGTAGTATAGGTATTACTTCTGCTTTTAACTAACAAACAAAAGTCACAAGAAGACCATAATTAAAAAGCAATATGATCGCAATTATGAACTAATAATGAGCAAAAATAACATTACCACGGAAAATGATAACATAGTAACAGTGATAATTGAATACTTGCTTTCAAGACGAACCAATCTCAAATAAATCCCAATACTTCTTTTAAAAGTAGGTAAAAGAATTTGATACTTAAAACGGAAATAATAAATAATTGTTTATCTATATAATTTTGTGTACAATAAAATGTGGATACCGTAGTTTTTTATTTATAAACTTACAGTGAGGAAGCGTATTTTAATAAAAAATATTGCTAACTTCACCATATTAAACACAACATTTAAAATTACCCAACAAAGCTTTTAATAAATAAATTACAATAGTTAATGATGTAATTATTATTGGATATATAAAGAAAAAATAAATACATATTACAATAAGCTATTGGAATTTACCAAACATGTACAGCGTTTTAAGTCTAAGGCTTAAATGTTGAATAAGTCAATTATTTTCGCTCTGTCGCCCTAGCCCGGCAACAAAGAAAATGGTTTTTTTTGACATTTGCTCACGAAAGAGAACAGCTAGCACAATTTTGCACAAATCTAGCACACCTTTAATAACGGAGTTGTTGATGATTGAATTTAGGAAGCTAGCCACAAGAAAATTTTGAACGTTTAACGTTAACAATTCTTAAAAAAGTAAAGTATTTAAAATACAGGGTGTCCCATTTAGAATGACGTAGTAATTGTATCAAATATTGTAATGTCATGAAACTCTAAATTAACAACACCCAGTAGTAAAATAAACTTTATACTACAATAATTCGTATCGAAGGCCCCTAATTGGGAATTAATAGACAAAAATGCGTTAGCTTATTGTTTAGCAATTAAGTGTAATGAATGTATTTAAACCATACTAATATCGTAAACAAAGTCATTTAAATCGATAACTATAAAGAATGGGTATAGAGAAGCCTTAATAAAGTGACATTATTTTGTTCAGTATACTTCAAAAATAAAATAAAATACAGGGTATTCCATTCAAAAAACATAACTTTGATATAGCACGCATTTTTGGAACACCCCGTGTATGTTTGACTAATTTAGAAAGTTAGTGGCTACTAACAACTTACGTATTCCTGCCAAATAACTGCTTCAGATCATTTTTCGTTTTCCCAGTAAGCTCCGTCCCGTTGAGCATGGCCCACCCTGCATACAGGGTGTCCCAAACAAAGTGGCCTATTAGACGTTTATGGAGAACTAATCGTATTTAAATTTTGAAAATTTGTGGTTATATATTATTCATATTAATCTTTAATTGTAAAATATTTTCGTTTATATTGCATCTTCCGGTTGTGCCCTAAGTCGCATCAACTTCTTTATCTTAAATGGAATGATATGTTTTTTATGATATTTTTGTATTTAACTCCTAATTTGAAATAACTTTTTTAAGGTTTGTAAATATCTACTTTTCATAGTTTTTGAAATATCGTTAAATTTTTAAAAAATATTGGTTTGTAGGATATTTTTTAAAAATTCATATTTTTGAACTTTATTAAGATAAAAAAATTATATTTGGTTTCCTTATAACAGAATCTTTGTTTTATTCATTACTGTAAAATATGTTCAGTGCATTGATGTCCACCATTGATTCTCAAAGTAAGCCAACTTCAAATAGCAACAAGTAAATTTTTTTAAATAGAACATACTAAATATTATTTAACAGGTTGATTCAGAAATTTTTTTGTGATTGATTGATATAAGCATTACCTGTACTCATCTCATACGGTTTTGAAGTTATTACGTATTTTTATAAAATTTATATTTAATTAGGTAATATCTAGATAACTATGGAAAAAATATAAGTATGCATTGCTAGCAAGATATTTATTTGTAGATGCTTTATACTGTGTTTGTAGTAAGTCAAAATCTAGGTAGCGTTGCAAGACAAAATCTTAACAGTAGGAGGAACAATGCATTATTTGTAATATATTTGTGATATAATAAATTTGTTTTATATCCATGGTGAGTATGGAAGAAGAATCAGCAGAACATGTCGCATTTTTAATAAAAGGTATCAAAATTTACCAAAAATGAATGAAAAAAAGTTCCGAAAATTAGAATCAAATATGTTGCAAAACGGATCTATCAAAGCACCACGTACAACTAATAAACCGCAACCTAGAGTTTGACTTACTACAAATAAATATCTTACTACCAATGCACACTTATATTTTTTCCATAGTTAGCTAGATATTACCACGTTAAAAATAATTTTTACAAAAATACTTAATAACTTGTAAACCGTATGAGATGAGAACAGGTAATGCTTATATCAATCGATCACAAAAAGAATTTTGAATCAACCTGTAAAATAATATTTAATTTGTTCTATTTAAAAAAATTGACTTGTTGCTATTTTAAGTTTGCTTACTTTGAGAATCAATGGTGGACGTCTTGAATACACTGAACATATTTTAATCACAGTAATGAATAAAACAAAGCTTCTATTAGAAGGAAACCAAATATAATTTTTTTATCTTAATAAAGTTCAAAAAATATGAATTTTTAAAAAATATCCTACAAACCAATATTTTTTTAAAAATTTAACGATATTTCAAAAACGATGAAAAGTAGATATTACAAACCTTAAAAAAAGTTATTTCAAATTAGGAGCTAAATACAAAAATATCATACAAAACATATCATTCCATTTAAGATAAAGAAGTATGAATAATATATAACCACAAATTTTCAAAATTTAAATATGATCAGTTCTCCATAAACGTCTAATAGACCACTTTGTTTGGGACACCCTGTATAATAATAAATGAATGATTCAAGAGTGCATATAATAGTTATTTATGATACAAGTGTGTGAACTAAGGCTTTATGCATGAGTGCATAAAGCAATTTACACACGTGTCTCATACAATATTTTATCGACATCGGAACAAATTTTTGCAACAGAGAAACGCATTGAGTTGCACTTTTGTTTATTTTGAGTCTACGATGCCAAGCAACTTTGACAACAAAAATCGTTTAATAATAGAACTCCCATTTAAATTACTTAAAAGTAGCATTTCACACACAATTATTAAGTAATTAATGCACTGATTATAGGTTAGACGTACATAAAATAAATTTAAAATTAGTAAATACATGATCGCAGATTGAAACAAAATTAATTTAAATAAATATTTCAAGTTAAGCAATTCAATTTGGATCCAAATTTTACATTAAGATACATCAAAAGGTTATTAATTTTAATTGATATGAAATGAATAACGTTGCATGCATTCACGTTTACTTTTAAATATTTAAAACAACTTAATTTTTAAAACACAAGCATAAAAAGGAATGGATACTTAAATACCCGTAAATACAAAAATGGCGACAGCTGGCTTCATGGCGTTGTCTATTACGTAATATTGCATTTTGCCTCGAAATCCAGCGCTTTTGATTCCAAGATGATATAACCAGTTATAAACGGTTCTGCGATTGATTGTTATTCATTTTTAGTGAGATAATGTGAAGTCAATGAACCGTACGGATAACAAGAGAGCAGAGATAAAGCACTTAGGCAAAAAAAAGAAGGCGAGGAGAAGAAGGAAGACACACTAAATCAAAATAAAAACACTATTATTTAAAGAAATATGCTTATCAAAATATGCTTACCAAAATTACTTTTGGACCTATAGATAAAAATAATTAAGATACATACGGTCAATGCATTAAATGCACTTTTCACAGTGAAATCTAACAACGAAACCGATGCTTTTCGGCCGACGTTAAGATGTGTTAGCGCAAAGGGAAAAATGAAGACCTCCGCATTCAACAGCATAAGAATAATAATCAAAGGAAGGATTAATAAAAAGGAAGAAAAGTTACATCGTAACATACTTGTGGTAACATTAAGTAATAGTGGATGACAACCCCTGATGAAGTAGGGATAGAAGAGTAGTTGATCCTCTTAATAACTTTATTCGTTCGTTGCAAATCCCGGCAGCGTTACCGATATTTTCTAGCTGTTATTTATTTGTATGGTACATTACCATATTTTACATTATTGTGTTGTGATGTAAGTGTAATGTCCCAGACTCGGTCCCAGAAGATCAGTATAAACCTGTATAGTGTGCTATGTTACGTAGATATGCACTTACTATTCTCTCTTTTTCTTCATTTTAAATTATATTTCGGCGAGTCGTGTCCGAAAAATTGTACGCCACCAATTGTTCAGCGGAAATTTATACGACAAATTTTTGACGTAAAGAATTATGTCGTATAAAGTTCTGTCGTACAACTGTTGGCATGCAATATTCCGGAAATTGAGCTTTATTTGTAATTTTAACAGATCTTTATGCTTAGACAACTGTCAACTAATTTTGCAATAGAAATTTATTTACTATTTGGCACAGCTTAGATCAAAGTAAATTAAATCTGAGAAGTGTTAACGTATTTTGGTTTTAGTTTTCTGAGGTTAGTTAAGTCAGTTCTTATTAACAACTTTTCCCACAATCGCTGACGCTTTACACCCCTTTCACAGCGTAGTGACGAATATCAAAAAACCATGAAGTAATCTTAAAAGAAAAACAAGCACGTATTGCGCACACAACCCCTATTCCGATAATGTGCAATTTTGGCACCCTAACGAAAGGTTTGCGCACTAGTCTCTAAGATTTTCACCAACATAGAAAAGTAAGGTACGAATTATATCAAAACCATAACTTTTACTTTCTTCCATGAAAATTTACCTATTTAAAAAGCGCTAAAACAGTAAGATAAGTTCGTCTGTATTTTGTTATACTCAGTATACTATTGGCGCGGAGTAATAAACCTGTCAGAATTATCGAATCTCCCGTATTACAGTAGCATAGGTACCTGATACGTTTGGAAAATCATATTTTTAGTAGGTAAATATATTATAATAGTAAAATCTACCTTGATATGAATTATTATGTGGTTTCTTTTATTGTTTCAATCCTTACTTTGTGGAATTTATTTTTCATAGTAAATAATTTAATTCAGCAATATTCCACCGTATTTTGGTATAATACCTACATCTACGGCTATGATTCTCGTTTCGTCAGTACCTGGGCTGATGGCAACGTGTTTACACAGATTAAACTATTGTTCTCAGACCCTAGATGGGTCGATATGCTGCAAAACGGCACAATGATCGTATTTTGGTTAGAATTTATTGGTTTTACTTAACCGTAGAAGTACCGCTTTCACAAGAAAATAAAGAATTATTTCAAGCAATTATGATTTATTACTCCGCGCCAATAGTATACAGACTTTACACGATTCATGCATTATGGAACATAAGATACTCGAAATAAAGGCAATGCGCTGTAAGAAAACTTTCAAACAAGAAATAACGGAAATTATTGTTATTAAGGCCAAAATTACAAATTTTTATTATAAATTATGATCATTTAGTCTTTAAAAAGCAGATGGGAAAATTAATCTCTAACCCTACACAAAATGTTACCTGATCTGGTAATACATCACATTACAGTTATTAAAAATGCACTTTGTTTCCGCTACAATTCCACCGAAAGGGAAAAGAACAATAGAAATTCAGTTATTGAATACTAATGACTTGGGATTTTGACATTAAAACATGAATGGAAATTCTTTATATTTATTGAAATTTGGTAATTAGTCAAGTACCAATCCAAGCCAGTATAATAATCGACGGTTTGCTATAAACACAGGAGTTCTTCTCAACTACCTAATTAGTAATTAGTCACTTCATAAAATGAAACTGTTGGTGTTGTGTATCAGTATTTGTGCGTGTGTACACAGTGCAAGCTGGAAAAAATTGGTTGCCTGACTGCAGCTAATACTTCTAACGGCAAGTGTATGTTAAGTTTCATTATTTGTAAATATTATTAACTAATACACCTCTTTGACTGGAATCTATACATTTAAGCAGTAGATCTTTATTATTAAAATAGATTAAGAAAAAGGAATGGAACACTAAACTGCAGCGACTATTTTAACAAACGGAAAAACACCAAAAAACTGCACCAAAAACATTACTCGGACACGTGTTTCAATAGCTAAGCTATCATCATCAGCGAACCAATAGTATAGGTTCGCTGACGATGATAACTATTAGCTACATGTCCAGTAAAATTTTGGTGCAGTTTTGTGTTTCCACTTGCTCGATTAGAAAAATCATTTTTTTTAAAATACACTCCCAGATTAGAGGAGTCTTGCAGTGGGGTTTATACGAAAAAGTTTTCCGTTTGTAATTACATTCGCATTTTAACGTATTTTTGTGAGATAAAATCAATTTAAAAATTTCATATTTATTGTAATAACTAATGTTCATTTGATGGAAATTTTGATTTTACTGATTTTAAGAACTTGATTTAATCATAATCAATTCCCCTTGACAATGAAATTAATTAGTGGAACGCGTTGCGAAACATAAATATATTAACCGGAATAAATTATTACTATAATTTATTACATTTCCTAATATCTTCACACTCAATTTATTGTGAATAATATTGTCATTATAATTTCTCAAAGTGAATCTATCAAATTAGGATATAGTATTCTTATTATTACTTGAAACGCCTTGAGCGGATTATAAATAAATACTAATGCTGTAAATAAAACAATTTAAAAGCCGACAAAACAAGCTCATATTGTGAAATGTACGATTTACAAACAAATAAAACTACATGATTTTAAATATACAAAAATTGTAGGTAACTTAATGAATTAATAGTCACACTTCTTTAAACATCTTCATGACGCAGTTTTCTGGGGAAGAATCATTTCCAGCGTTGATTATTATAGGTTTTACTTCGCCCCATATCACTAAATAGTCTTTTTCAATTTCGTTACATGGCTTATACTATTTAGTCAAGTGTCTACATTGTTTAAGTAACTAACAACTGTTTTTATATTTTCTAATATAACTTCATAATTAGGACATTTCTTTAGACATTTTAAATCATAGTGAAGGAGCAGTAAAAGAGATAATGTGTTTATACAGTTCCAAAAAGTACGTATCATATAGAAAAATTTTTTAAAACCAAGCAAAAACTAACCCTAAGTCATCTCTAAGGCATAATTGATAATAAAAAAGTTCTCCATATGATGCGTACCTTTTTTAATTTCACTCATTCATAAATAGTTGAAAAATGTTCTTGGGTGTTCAACCAATTTATCGAACTCTCTAAATATCTGACTTTCACAATTGGGTGTACCCAAAATTTTCCGAATTGTTCAAATCGTCTTTTCGTCTTAAGTCAAGCAAATAGGAAATGTACAATTTTTTAAATGACGCCATGACGTCACGTCTGCAGTGAATTTGTTTGTTGTTACAGTTGTCATGTATGTAAGGTTGACTGTCGATACCGTATTGGTATTGTTACCGTGTTGTAATCGTGTCGTTGTCTTTATCATGTGAAAACGCACATTCATTGCTACAAGTATTTTGCTTTACACACGAGTACGACTTTAAAGTAAGTCTGCGATATTGTTACCAAAATAAAAATTAAAAATAGTTAAAAATTTCAATCATTAAGGTTTAGAAACATCTAGTTTAGCATTAAAAAACTAAAATTAAAAATAATAGGAAAAACAGAACTTTCTTAACTACATCGATGATGTATTTTAAAACTATATTACAAAAGACCCAAAGAAGTCAGTGAAGGTAGGTCTAAAAGTAACTAAAATAAATAAATGGCACTAAGTTCTTTATTGCATAGGAAGGATATAGATAAAATACAATACCTTAAATGGGAAACGTATAGAGGGGGACGTCATAGCTAATCAACAGCAAGACATTTGGAAATCGTTATCTGAGCCAGAAAAAATTTAACAAAAAATATTAAACGTCTCACATCGGGACGTAAAGATAGTAGCACCTACTAAAAATATATAGGATATGATCGCAGTTATGTTAAAATTTAGAAATCGGTGCGATCTATCTTCTAACAGATATCTGTTTGCCATTCCAAACACCAAAAATAGGTGGTTGAAGGGCTACCATGGATGACATGGACCACACCAAGAAAACCCACAAAAAAATCTGTAGGTATTGTTACTGACAGATTGAGTGTAGTTGTTCAGCCAGCAGTTGATAACTTCAACAATATCCCGTATAAAACAAAATATATCCCCGTTTTTCTTTGTCACGCCATAACTTGAGAACGGTTTTACCGATTTCATTTATATTTTCTACGGAAAGTTCTTAAGGAAAGAAAAATTAAGAATATTCAAAAATTTTAGAAAACTTAACCGCGTTTGACAGTAAACGCATGTGAAGATTCGCGCATCGCCAAGTATTGAGTTTTTCGAGTGTTAATTGCAGTTGGTTCAGATCTACGTACGTCTAGATTTCGCCATTATACTATATACATTGTGTCAAAGATCCCCAGCAAATTTTTTTTTAGGTGGTGTCAACGAGGAGATAAATCACTTTTTAGTGAGTATCATTATACTAAAAATTGCGTCAAATGTGATCCTAAAATGAATTTGTTCTGCAAATTTCTATCAGCCTCATTCAAAATATTGATGGGTCTAAGCAACTGAAATAATTTGGACAATGTGTAGTTTTCTACGCAAGACCCAATTTTAGCCCTTATTATTAATATCCGATAGAGTGGGAGAGGGGGGAGCAGTGATAATTAAGAAAGTTTCACTTGTAATAAGTTATGTTGTTCTCGAAAGCGTGAACATAAGTGATAGTAATACAGCCGGAAGGTATGATCGTATACGCTAATTGTTCCTGTTTTTATGAAGGTAGATACGCGTAATAGTACATTTAACTAAAGTTTAGGTGTGGAATAATTTCATCAAAGAATTATTTCAAATTGAAGAAAGAATACTTTTAAATTTAAGAAAACAGATTAACCTGCTAAATTGTGACAAGTAAACAAATAATCTATCAGTAGGAAAACCCCTCATCTATTATTCAAATTCTCAATAATCAGACTTTTGTCTAATGATACCTCCTACTCAAATTTAATTGTGGTACAGAGTTATTGTTCTTTTGATCACATATGTATATTAATTATTTGAGTAGAGCCTTGTATTTACCATATGCTCATATAAACAAAGTTAAATCAACGTGATGCTGAGTACCGTGTACCGTAAATGCGTTGCAAGAAATTGATCACTGCATGTCGACAACCCGGCGAGCGTAAATGTCAATTTATAGTCGTCTTGACAAACGAGTGTAGTAATCACACAGTGTTCACGTTAAAGTTTTCATTAGCTTCATTTAATCTGATTTATCAAATTTAAGTGGTGTGCTTTTTCTATTTTATAAATCTGTTGCACTACTCCATACGTTCGCCACGACTAGGGTAGTAACAACTGTTGGCATGTATACAATAAGTTTATAAGCATAACACTAGCGGGGAATGATAAATGATAAAATAAGGTGTGACGAATAATTCTTTATATTGTCGTACAAATTACTTCGAACTTCTCAAAAATTTCGCAAAGTAACTAAATCATCCTCATTTTAAGACCACTACATTTTTCTTTGCAACGGATACCTACCTATTTCCTAGAAGTGTCAAAAGTTGTCCTGAAAGTTTAAAAAAATGTTCCCTGTCAGGAATATTGTTTGAATATAGTCAAATATGTGGATATTTATGGACTTACGTAGATATACACGGTGTCTTTCTTTTCTTGAAAAAAAAACAAGTTATTCTAATGCAATCATTTGATTTTCTATCGGTTCACTCATTTTCACTCAAATTCTTCTCGCCACTAGTTACAGACCTTTCGTAAAAGTTTCCTTGTATTCTAACAACAATAATGTTTAAGAACGATCGTTATTAGTGTAAATATTTTATTTACTCTTTATTTATAATTCCTACACCAATATGATTGTATAAAATATAAATTATCAGTAACATATTTCGTATTTAAAAACGATTCTTATTATAACTTAATGAAAGTCTGATGAAAGAAACACAACCAAAAATTATATTAAATTATTTAAATGTCAAATTCCAATTTTTCTGGTCATCTTCGGACAAATTTAATATCTAACAATTAAACATAAAAGATTACCAATTACGTTTTAATATTTTTCTACTTACATTCAATTTCTTTTTCCAATTCCTATTATTTAAGGTTGCTTATTCAGATATTGATTTAGTCATTGATAAATTTTTAGCCTACAAAATAAATAAAGTTTAAGTTTGACATTTAATTTGAATTTAGGAGAGCTTAGAGACAATTTCTGTAAAATTTCATTGTATTAGAACCACGTTATTTTTAAAATTTTTTGACATCAATGCCCTATAAAATTTTTATTTTTAAAGTTATTAAAAATGTGTTCGCCAGTTATTTAGATATTTTAATGTACACGTTTGTAAATTTTTATCAAAATTAACAAGAAACCGCCAGCACATTTAAAAAAAAATTTAAAAATCAACTGCACCATCTTTTTTTTTTAATTTGAAATCGGTAAAACTAAATTTTCGTTTACTTCAAAACTTACTTCAAAATTGAATCCGCCATTTTCAATTTTGATAGATCAAAAATTTTGTCAAATTTGAATCGGACATAGTGAAAAACATATCTGAGATAGTTTTGATAACATTTAAATAGTTTTAGAACCGTGAAAAAGACCTTTAAAAATTTTAATTTTTGACTTTGGGACGGCATTTTGGAGGAACTATTTGTCTAATATAAAAGTTTTACTAAAAGAGTTGTTGTTCTCTATAAACCATTTAAGCCAGGAATACATATTTTGTGACACCATGTATGAACGAGGTACAAATAACCAGCTGGTGCGGTACGTCTGTTAACGCCACCCCAAGATTTACCTAATCAAGACGATATCTCAAGACATCAAGCGGACAGATTAATCTTTGCAGCTATTAACGTTAATTCCTCTAGGTTAAACACCTTTCTTAGCTTTAAGTGCGTATTCTAAATGATATTCACATCATTATGCTAGTGTTTAAGAATTCAAAGAAATTTTATGTTACCCTTAGGGACAGTGTCTTATTTATTCTGTAATCGTGTACTTTCAAGTTTAACTTTAACTACGTTAGATAACCACTCGTTCTTAGTTAAAGTGGCGCTTCCTAAATTCCATATTTTCTACTACGAACTCACACGCTCTCAAATATTGTGCTACCTAGTCGATTCCATAACGATACAGAAAAGATGGGATATTGTTCCCCACATTATTATTGACGTATTTATGCTTGTGGACTCGTTCCTGTTGGACACATTGTTAATGTCAAGTGGTGGCTGTATGTGCCCACAATTTTGTATGATATGTGTAGAACACGATAACCGGTTCAATTAAAGTTTCGATATTACTATACTGACTTCCAGAAAATTTGCAACACCTAGAAGTTGTCGAACGATTTTAATGAAATTTTCAGGAAACGTCTATTTTCATTAAACAAAGTGATGATTAAAATTTGAATAAAATCTAGCCAGTAGTTTTTGTTTTTTTTGCCTGTTGTTTCCATAGCACATAGTAACAATAAATTTGAAGTATTAGACCACTGTTAAGTTTGCAAATTGTTGTTGTTTCTTCACAATTTCATTCTGAACTTGAAAACAATACCGAGAGTACGTCAACATCAACATTTTGTCCAATTAAGTGATTTTGAACATGGCCGTATTATTGGTATGAGAGAGGCCGGACTTTCGCTAAGAGAAATTGCTCGTCGTGTAAACCGAAATGTTTCATCGGTATTGAGATGTTGGTCCAAATGGTCCGAGGAAGGGGTTCAACATCGTCGCCGTGGATCTGGACGTCCTCGAAGGACTACAGATCGCGAAGAACGTCGCTTAAGAGTTTTGGCCACAAGAGATAGATTTTCAACAACTCGATCAATTGCAAATGATTGAATGAGAGGTACAGGACTTAGGATGTCAATGTCATCTGTTTATCGCCGGATAAGATCTTATGGGTTGCGTCCATTTTATATGTCTTCCTCGTACACCACTTCACCGTCTACGCAGACTAGAGTAGAGCAACGAAAGGGTTAATTGGGCGCAAGAATGGCATCAAATTGTGTTTAGTGACGAGTCCGGATTTTGCTTGTGGGCCCACAATGGTCGTAGGAGGGTCAGACGGATGCGTGGAGAACGTAAAAATCCAACATTTTTGGATTTTTGGAACGCAACACAGCCCTCACTCAAGGAGTTATGATATGGGATGCAATATGTTATGGTAGCAGATCACCCTTGGTCTTTATTGACGGCAACCTTAACGCAGCTGGTTACATTGCTAATGTGCTACAACCAGTTGGCCTTCCATGTCTTCAGGGGCTGCAAAATTACATTTTCCAGCAGGATAATGCGCGCCCTCATATGGCAAGGGCTACAACACGGTTTTTGGAAGAATCTAACATTGCCGTCCTTCCATGGCCTGCTCGTTCGCCTGATTTGTCGCCAATTGAACATGTATGGGATATGATTGGTAGGCGACTGGGTAATTTACCGCACTCTCCAGATAATTTACACGATCTTCAGCAACGGATTCAAGAAGCTTGGGATGATATACCACAAGCAGCTATAGATCACTTGATTGATGGCATGTCGAGCCGTCTAGATAAGTGCATTACAAATAGTGGCGGAGCAACTCATTATGGAAAAAACTTTTTAAGCTTTTGTTCTTAAATTTTAATCATCACTTTGTTTAATGAAAATAGACGTTTCCTAAAAATTTCAATAAAATCGTTCAACAACTTCTAGGTGTTGCAATTTTTTGGAAGTCAGTATATTTCCTTTCATTTTATTTGGCTTATGTGAACCAGATTATCATATTTTTATTGTAACAAACTTAGCTACTGTATTTCTTCCATTTCTTAAGTAATTATTATAGCATTATCTAATTATCAAAAGCAAAACCCTCGAAGAATGTTTTTCAAAATTTTCTCGAAAATGACTGAACCGATTGAAAATGCTATTTATTTAATCATATGGTTAGAAGTTACAAATATTTGTAACGTGTACAATGGAGGTTTAAGAAAACCACCAAAAAGATATTAAGCTAATAATATTACAAGTTCTACATTTAACATTTTACTATAAATCGATTCGGAAAACGATAATTAATAGAAAATGATGTTTACATGAGAATTTCCTACGTTTCCAAAATAAAAAAGTCAGTTTACATCGACTTGTATGGTTGTGGGTGGATATGAAAGAATTTGGAATCATTTTTTGGTCGTGGTCACCCACTCTGTTGTTCCCGGTTAACATCTGTCATTATTAGACTGTACTCTGTCATGAAGGTAAAACTAGTTACTGGACCCACTTTCCACCGCTTGCTCAAAGAACAGAAAATATCGAGTACCAAGTTTTATTTAAAGGTTTTATGTAATGTACTGCATGTTTTCTTCTGTACGAAATATGTAATATAAGTAATTACAATTATACCATCGTAGAATTAGATACAAATAATACTTTATGTTTACTTATTAATATATCCTCAGTGATTTTTAAATAAATAATGTATATCTACACATTAGAGTGATAATAATGATAAGATAAAGTATTACACAATAGTGCAGAACACGGTTAGCAAAAACAAAAAGTAATAGAAGTACTTTTATTTTGGTAATAATTCGTGTAAATTTTTATATTGGTATAGCATTTGATGGTGTTTATCCATATATTGGATTAACTATCATAATCAATCCTACTTAAAAAATAATACCAAATCATTGCGTAAGATGATCAAATATATAATCAGTGTTGACCAATTGTGACTTTACTGATTGAGCACAATATGAACTCCACAATTAAATTAAGAATTCAATAACATAGGTCAACAAAAAAACTCTGTCAATAATTGAGCAAAGACTGTAGAAATTGAAATAAATATTAAAAAATTATTAAAAACCATAAAGATCAACCACATCAATCAGATGAGTTTTTGTTACTGACCCTCGATAGTAATGTTACTAATTATGATATTAGTAGAATAACAAATAACAAAATAAAATCCCCCGTCCTTATTCCCCCTTTTTGTCTAATGAGTAAACTCTAAATCCATTAAAACCAAAGACCAGAAAACTTATTAAATTCATGGACATCAGACCAAAATAATTATGATATATTATGATTGTAGTGCATTTCCTAGAATGTTCTTTCTTTGCATTCACAACACATTTTTTATTTGTGGAAGTAATAGTATATTATTTTACTAGGAGTTAAACACTATAATTGTTGAGCTTAAAGGTTAAATTAAGCAAAAAATTATATTTTTTAACTTCAAGTGAAATATACTATTTTTTCTTCAAGGGTCTGTGTTATTCTCGAGTGTTATAGGGACGTTTTATTCTCGACGAATCAGGTTGGTACTTTACTACCACGTTTATAATACAGAGCGATCAAAAGTAAAAAAATATTTAGTATCACCGAAAAAATTAGTTGTTGGTAATAATTGGTGACAAAAGTCATTGGCATTGCTAGAGTTATTATTCATATAAACAGCTGTTTTGTTAAATATACATAAATCCATTTTCAAATGCTTACTTTGAATATGTTAGTTTACTGGTTTTAAAACGAAAATAACAAATAAAACCTCAATGAAACGAAATGACAACAACATCAACGAACTGCACTGTAATATTTAGTTTAGCCAATATAAAATTTCGTGTATTTTTGTAGGAATTTTATAAAAAAAGAATTGCCAACTATTTTCTACTTTATGATCTCTGTATAACTTAACCGAGGTACCAATCTAAATATCTGTGAAAATAAAGGAATTGTTACTTTTAATGTTTAGACAGTAAAAAGCTATTTTAGCGTCTGCCAGTGGTTCAATAATATGACGTATTAATGTCGCTTGAAGAAAAAAAATTATTTCAATATTGTCGGTATACCAGGTATCTCAAGTTATCGTTACAGAAATATCTCCCTTATTTGAGAATATAAAAAATAAATAAAAAACAAATTTCAATGGTATTAAAATGGTCATCCAAGAAAAAGTTAAGTCGACACCGCACTTTAGACGTCCGGCCTTGTTCATGACAAACGTATTTAGACTAATCATCTGTGCTATAAAAAAATTGGGACACTCGGTATATTAACCAATTGGCTCGTCTATCCTTAAATCGTAAATGGCTAAAACATAGAATTGTTTACAATAGTGTTTTAATACTGTGAAATTACGCTAGATAGAGTGGCAAACAAATATAATGGAAACTTTACATGACAAGTGTACTAACTACTAAATCGGTGCCGCTAGTCCATGTTGCTCTTTGTGTATTACAAATAACAATTGTAAAACCCTATTTCCTACATTCTGTATAGGGAAAGTTCCCGCGAATGGACATTCTCCTCGATTGGACCGCCCTAGTTTTAAAGCCTACGTAATTCGCTAGTTTGTAGTAACACTCATAGGTGTCACTGCCAACAACAGCAATGTTGAATTACCAACGGATCTTGTTTGGTAGTTGTTCTTTGGTCGTCAGTATATGAAAATCGATTTTAAGCACCTGCGTTATAGTTTTGTTTCACCTTAGCGTAGAAAATATTGAAGTTTAAAGTAAGTAAATCATAAGTACGTATTTTTTTTCAGATAAGCACGTGTTAAGGTAAATATCTGCAGTTTTTAAACATACTTTTTATTGTTTTATATCCGTTACAACTTCGAGGTTAGGGTTTAGTGCGTGTTGCTTCAATTGAACTACCTTTTGTTTCCACAAATGGACCGGTCCAATTGAGGCGACTGGACTGGTGCAATCGAGGCAACAACGAATCCATATTTTTTTAGAATGCCGAATACAAAATATTGTAAGTGGACAGCTGAAGAATTAAATTTAGCAATAAATGCTTACCGAAATGGTGAGCTAGGCCTAAATGCCAGTGCTAAAACTTATAATATTCCAAAGGCTACTCTTAAAAGGCATTTGGAGTCAAAAAATAAAATTGCCAATAAAAATGTGAAGTTCCATGGAGGTGTTCCCACCTTTTCAAATGCTATAGAAATTGAAATAAAAGATCATTTGATAAAACTAGAAGAAATGATGTTTAGTTTAACAGCACTTGACGTTCGCAAACTCGCCTTTGATATTGCCGAAAAAAATAACTTGTCTCATAATTTTAATAAGAAAAAAAATGGTATTACTCATTTATGAAAAGAAACCCTGACCTATCCCTACGGCAGCCAGAAAATACCTCTATAGCAAAAGTAAAAGATTCAATAGAGAAAATGTACAGCAGTTTTTTGATTTATTGGAAAAAATTTGTGACCAAAATAAATTGGATGCTATGCGAATATTTAACGTTGATGAGAGCGGATTTTCGACCGTACAAAAACGGTGTCAAAAAGTTATTGCGTCCAAGGGAAAAAAGCAGGTATCGGGTACGTAGTTAGGATATTACATTTGATAAAGATTTTTTCTGTTTATGCGTTTCTGTAAAAGCTGCCCTTAAAATTTATCTCTAATGCTCGTTACTTATTTTATTTAGGGAGCTAAATTTAATTTTTTTTTCAGGTATTGCAATCGGAGAGCGCGGGGTAAATACTACGTTCGTTTGTTGCGTCAGTGCAGACAGTACATTCCTTCAATGGTAATTTTCAAAAGAAAAAGCCTTATCGAAATCTCCGAGACTGGCTATATTGTTTCGGAGTTATTTGTAAAATGGTTGCAGTTTTTATTTACACTGTCAATTCTACAAAAGAGAAAAAGGTTTTGCTGTGTTTGGATGGGCATACTACGCATAGCAAAAATTTGCGTGCTTTGGAATTGGCACGTGACCATCGAGTAATTTTGCTGCAACTGCCTGGTCACACAACACATAAACTGCAGCCCCTCAATATGTCGTTTTTTAAACCTCTTGAAACATTTTACATTCAAGAAATGTAAAAATATTTACAAACGTACCCAAACTTGACTATATCACTTTTTCAAATAACTCAGATTTTTACACCCGCTTACCAGCGAGCTGCTACTATTGAGAATGCGGTTAGTGGTTTTAAAAACACCGGAATATGACCAGTAAATCGAAGTGTTTCTGCGGAACACAAATATGCCGCAGCACATAATTTACTAGCTGAGCCCATACCAATGGATATTGATATGACTGAACAAGAACAAAAATTGAGGCCCTTAGTTCCAAATAACGAAGGTATTAACATGCATTATTACAACATAAGTGTGCTGTTTCCGTGTTAATTTTAGAGAATAACACAACTCCTCGATCGGAAACACAGCTCGTTGTATCCGTAGCGGAAATATCTCCAGTACCTCAACCAAAATGTAAGAAAGAAAAGAGGCTTTCAAAAGGAGTTCAAAGGCTTGTGTGCTAACGGAGAGTCCATACAAAAACGATTTGGAAGCCAAAAAAAAATGCAAAGCAAAATAAAACCGTAAAAAAACATATGCTTGGATAATTCACCTACTGATCTGCCATTGACTTCTAGTGGAGTAAGCAATCGGAATACCACCAAGAAGAAGTCTCAAGAAAAAGACAACTGGTATTGCGTTTTATGTAAGAAAAGTACCAAACTAGACATGATTCAGTGTCAAGAATGTAAAAAGTGGGTTCATGCCGTCTGCGGTAACGTTAGCCCTCTCAGAAAGTTTTATTTTTGTCCTTATTGCCTCAGGTTAGATGGATATGATTAAACCTGTTTTAATTATAAAAATAAAATGTTTTACTTCAACTGCCGTTACGTACTGTGTTAGAAAATGTGTGGTCCATTTGAAGAAGCCAGTGATTTAATCAAGGCAACATACTTTGTCTCTGGTTTTGGATGCTCTTAAATGTACTTCAAAACGTTATTTTGACTTATTACGTCTGATTATTAAAATTTAAAAAGTACATTGTCATTTTGTACAAGTTTTCTGATGTTCAATAATAGGTATTTGTAGTGTTCTAGGTCCTGCTACACATAAGAAAAAGAAAAGAGTGCTTCACCTTGTTGGAACTTCTAGACATCAGGCTATGCTATCACCTAATTTGAAGGTAGTTTATAAATTAGCTACTACTCGAGCAAAGCCAAAATATTTGAAAGAAATAAAAATTCTTTAGGATTTTCAGTACTAACAATAAATGATTTAACACAAAAGATTTTGGCTTTATCTATTTATAAACAAAGTGGAAAAAGCTATAGATTTTTATCTCAAATATTTAGCTTACATTCAAGGAGGGTACTAGCAACTATGCTAAATAAAATTCCGTTTAATACCGGCATAAATCGTGCATTTATTTAACCACATTAAAAACATGTATCAAAAATGAAACCGTTAGATAAGTATTGTGTGCTTATGTTCGATGAAATTTTATTAGAACCAAGTGTACAATACAATGAAGCGAATGACTGTCTTGATGGTTTTGTGGATTTGGGAAACGGTGAAAGAAGGTTGGACTTTGCAGATCATGCCCCAAGAGATGCTGATGGTCATTTTGCACGGAAAGGTTGTAAAATAAACTTTGTGGATATCTTGTACAAGAGGAACTCGTGACTTTCCTTGTGATAGGTGTTCTTTGTTAGAACGCGATTTACATTTCAATTTAAACGGAATGGATAAAATAGCTTCTTGGTCGCATATAATGGGTTTATACAAATTAGATAGAAAACGGGGAGCATTCAGTCAATTCAAAAATTGGAGACGAACATATTTTCCCCAATCGCATTAATAAAATGCGTGTTAAGGATTGCACTCGATGACTAGTGCTATGAAATTGTATGCAGAGTACAGTCAACGACTTAACAGTACTGATGAACTGTATCTCAATCCAGAATCATCCGATACGACTGATCTACTTTTTTTATAATTTACTTGACAGCGCTAACGGACGCTCAGTTCCTGGACAACTCGGAAAAAATTTGCCTCGGGCCGTTACGAAGGATTCCAACCACGTAACCCATTGGCAATCTGCTCTTCCTCTTCTAAAACAACCTCGAAAACAACTGTAACTACGTCTTTAAAAATTAGATTTTTAATATTAATTCGTTATTGTACTTGACCCTCAAATTATTTTCCCTTAGATTTTTAATATTAATTCGTTATTGTACTTGACCCTCAAATTATTTTCCCTTAGTTTTTTAAGTTTTCTTTACGTAATTTTAATCAGGATCCACTTGAAAATTTTTTCTCATGCGTTTGAAGTCATGGGGTTCGTAATACTAATCCTAACTGTTCAGCTTTCATTTCCACCAACAAAACTCTTTTTTGTTAACAATTTAGGATCTCGAAGGAGAATTGACAGTAACTGCGAATATGATGAACCCTCTGGGATACTTTTCAGTTTTAAACATTTTTAATGGATCAAGGAAATTTACTCCTCCACTAGTTCGAGCACCAGATATTCCGTTTTCTACGCCATTTACTTTAACTTCATCTTTTATAGCCAACTGTACTACTGCATACATTTCAGAATATTTAGCAAGAAAAAATTTTTAAAACATTAGGTGCAAAAACAAAATGAGCTCTTTAACCGATTTAGAGCAAAACAGTTTCATTCGACAACGACAATTACGGGGTTTTGAAATGGCTCATCCATCATCTAATTTTGTCTAGTATTTTCAAAAAATAATTACTAGTTTTCAGATTAAAGCGAAACTAAAAAATTATTTTAGAAAAATATGAAACAGAAATTTTATTGAAACAAAACGTTTTCCGGGATTGGACCGTGTTACCAACGTTTCGCCACCATAAGGGCATCATTAGAACGAAATAAATTAAAGAAAGTTCAAGGTAGACAACTGAAAGTCAGGTAATCAACTTGTGACCAAGCCAGATTCTAGACTAAAAGAAGTCTGAGTAATTAAGGAAATATCTCCGTATTTAATTTTTTTTAAATACGGAGGTATTTCCTAATTAAGATTTCAATAATAACTCCCGCCGTGGAAGCCTCAATTCTTACAAAATTTCTAATTTATTATGTAATGAACTTAAATGCTATATTCCAACTTTGCCACCACAACAGTTAATATTCTATTACACCAGTATACAGGGTGTCCCAGAACTAATGGGACATATTTTAATATAAGATTCCTTAGACGAAAACAATGAGATTTTTTATATTAACCATACTCGAACACTGAATATTTACTATGATACAGAGTGTCAAAGTGAAAAATTAATTTTAGTTTTTCTTATTTAATTGAAAAGTACTTGACAAAATTGCATAGTGGGGTTTTTTGGTGTTGCAAATTGAAATTTGACCATAATTTTACTGTACTCATAGCATGGCGCCACAAATGTGTCCAAAATTTTATTTAAACACACATATTTTTTTTGTGTTTGATTTTAGGGTTGGTTTTTCTTAAAATTATGATTCTACAATTATCTGTGCATAAAAAAGTCATACTTGTTTGAAGTCTGTAAATGTAGCCATTTTTGAGATATTTGGGATTAAAATGTTAAGTGCATTTGAAATCCATTTAACAATATTGACAGTTTTTCTCAAATTTATCCAAGCGGCTTTGAATAAAACAATTTTCTTTATTACTATATTTTGATAATGTAAGATGTTTGCATTTCATTTTGTGATTTAGGTAATAATAATAATAATTTGATTACTCTGAAATTTCGCTCAACATAGTTGTGCTTTTATACCAGCGTTGCACATTTTAAAGGTAATCCGGAAAGGCTGTATATGCAATTTGCATAAACTAATAAAAATATTAAAATAAAAATCGATTTTAAATTCCAGGAAGGGGATAAATTTTAAAATGAACACAGTATGGAAATAACGTGAAACAAAATTATGTTGTACTCAACGGGATCTATTGGGATTTCGGTGAGTACATTTAATAAACAGTAAAAAAAAACAATTTACCTCATGCAATTAGTATATCAAATAATATTTTTGTACTTTCATATTCTACATAATAATATACAATTATTCTTATTATTATTGAGTAATTTTCTCTTCAATACGAATTCATTGTAAAGATTTCACCTACCTAAATTATTCTTCGAAAATACTACGAACTATACAAAAGATATTGTAGATGAACGAGAGCTACGAGGATACAGTGACTTGTCGGTGATGATAGCCCCAAGCAATAGCTGACAAGAATATAATGCAATAGAGGCAAGTTAACTAGTTATATAATGTAAGCAAATATTTAATAAGTAAAATAAACTTTAGAAATTTATTTATTTTATTTATTCGTGTGATACATAAATAAATAAGTCAATGAATAAACTGAAAAACAAGCAGAGAAGAAAACATTTCAAGAATCGTTGGAGAAGAAATCAAAAATAAGATCACAAGATTGAGAGAAGAAGTAATGGACGTAAAACAAGATATAAATATTTAAAAAAATCAGTGGGATAAAGGGAGGATGAAGAATGGATTTTAGAAATCGAAAAGTTTAGAGAAAAATGACAGGAAGTTTCGAAAGTAACATTTTGTGATTAAAAATGTGAAATGGATAGAAGACGGATTAAAATTGCAATTAGAGCAAGTAGGGCAGACATATAGAAAAATAAGGATGTAGATAGAGGATGCATACGATTTGAAGAAAAATTTTTGGTATTGTAAAATAAAAATTAAGAAGCAGACCAATTTTATTAAGACTGATTTAAAAGATTAAAGCGGAAAATAGAAAAAAAAACCAAAGAAGAAGATAATAAGACAATATTATGCAAAAGAAAACTTAACAGAATAAGAGGAAAAGAAATACAATTAGATGAAGAATTCAGAAAAAATGAAAGCAGATGTATTTAAGATAATGGAAACAAAAGTAAAATAAATAAATAAACGAAAAGTACGAGTAAACAAACACAAAGAGAGGAAGAACAAGAAAGACGTGGAATGGTGAAGTAAACAAAGTTCTAGATAAAAGGTTGAGAAGATATTTAGTAAAATATGTAAACGAGAGGGATTACCATATAGAAATACTTAAAGCAGCAAAATTATTTCATTCGCGGATGAAACGGTAGTTGTCACTGAAGGTTAACTTGGAATGATGTTAAATCTAAATTAGAGAATGATATTAAGTTAATTTTGGTTTGGATTGATGATATATTGTTTCTAAATTTAAATTAGTCAATTTGTTTTACATCTACTAAAAACATGTCCAGATATATTTTTAACAGTACATAGTTGTCAGTATAAACACTGTAAATTTACAAGTATACTTCACCAAGCAGATCAGATTCCACCAACCACTTAGGTATTATTTTAGATAAGCATCTACACTGTGATAAACAAATCTACCGAAGTGTAAATAAACTTAGATCACAAATTTATCTATTTAAACAAAAGTTTTACAAAATAAAACGTTAATGTCAATCTATTACGCATTAGTTCTATCAATAATTATATATTGATTAGCTATTTGGGGCTCAGCTGTTGCGGTGTATTTAAAAAGTTGAGAGCGTTCATATAATAATTATAAAAATAATCTTCAAATGACCAAATCGTTATCCAACACCACAACTTTATAACGCAAAATAAATTGTTACCGATAAAACTAATCTACCTTCAATCTGCATTAAAGTTTTTCTATAAAAATAAACATTTAGTTACACATCTAAATCACTCCTGCATGACTAAATTAAAAGATAATTTAATTCAGACGCAACGTTTTGCACGTTTTGTTTGTGCAGTTTTAAAATGGAATGAAAACATTGCAAAAAAGAGCGTCCACACGGTAGTTATTTTACGCAGTATTAGTGAGCTCGACTATGGAAGAAGTATTATTCTCCAGCTCAAGATTGATGTGATTTTGTTACTTTTTCGATAAACATTCCTCAACGAATTAATTTTTTTTATAACTGTTTCCCTGTTTGCGGTTTCATCAATTGCCAAATTTTCATATGCCTGTCTCTTTTTGTCTCTATAATTTTTTATTGCGCCAAACTTTCATATAACCCAATAAATTGAGTAAGAAACTCCTGGGTACATTGCCGATGATCTTACATTTCTCACAAAACGACAAATAAAAGGTATATAACACAGAGTGAGTCCGCTTTCATGTTGCACGATTTCAACACGGGCACGATTATTACCCGTGCTACAGCCATCTGGTGCCACTGGAGGCACACGGGAACCTGTCTGGGGGATGAGACTTTAGATATATACGAGTATATAAGGATAGAATAGCTATGAGAAAAACCTTGGAAGAAGTATGTTCAGCTCTTAAACCAGATTTTTACAGCATCAGTGATGCAGAAGCGTCTTAAATTCCTCACGTCTATCATTTGTTGGATGAACCCAAAAAAGACGATTGCGTTTTTTTCTTTTTCTTACTACAAATCATAAAAGTGTGGTTTTTCAACGTTGAATATACAGGGTGAATCACCACCAACGGGACGGAGATTTATAGCGAAACATTAAAAGTTTTACAAGTTTTGTCATTTTAGTAGCTTGCAGGTTGATAAATTTTATATTTTTAAATTATTTTGAAATATACAGTATGTCCCAAAAAAGTGTAGCACGCCAAAGTTATATTTTTTCTTATGGAACACTCTGTATCTTATTGTGTTTCTTGATTGCCCGTAAAAAATAAGGTATACTTTCATAAAGGTCCCCTATACTTAAACACAGAGTGTTCTGAGTTTTGTCGACTTTTCTTAAAGTATGGAGCATTAAAAAATTCAATATCTTCTAATCCAACAAATCATAACAAATTGTTGTTCCTGAGAATCACCACTTTGGTTTCCGGAATTAAACGTCAAAACGTACGTCAATTTTCTTTAAAGTTTTTTTCGTATGTGTTTTTATGGGTTTTTGGTGCAAATATAAAACATGGAAGGTGATCAATACTTACAGTACTCCATGGTCAACAAGAAAAACATGTTGTTCCTGAGAATCACCGGATAATTAGGAAAAAATGTACAACACAATTTCACAAAACACAATCACATTACACACTTAATTAATATTATTACATGTGAATACTAGGGTTGGCATGTTTAGGTTTTAATGGTTTTCCTAAACGAATATTAATAATTAACGAACCAATCCACAATTGCACACGGTTTCGTCACCACACTATACATGTTTATACTGATCTTCTCGGGCACCATACATAACACTTACATCACAATACAATATTTAAAATGTACCATACGATTAAATAAATAAATAACAAATCTACTCTTACGTCTAAATAGTTGGATATTAGATTAATGTATTCCATCATCAAATATTACCGGAGTTTCATTTTCGGGAAATAACATTTAACGAACTGCGAAATATTGTTACTAGCATTAAAACTAGTCACGGTAAAGATCCATTTGATTTGAAGATTGATATTGTTAAAAATGTAATAAATACAATCTATATTCGACTTACCAAAGTGATAAATGCTTGTATTCGTGAATCCTTCTTTCCGTCCGAACTGAAAATATCGAAGGGGAAACAAAGACAATATGAATTATTATCGTCCAATATCAATTCTGCCTGCTTTTTCAAAAATTTATGAAAAAATATTAAAATCACAAATAATGGATCACTTACAACGACACGAATTTATATCTAGTAGTCAGTTTGGTTTCCGTAATGGAATGTCAAGTGGTAGTGCAATCTTGAATCTTACGAATTTTATAATTGGCTGATTCGAAGATTCTAAGTATTGCATAGCAAATTTTTTAGACTTATCTAAAGCCTTTGACTGTGTCAATCACAATATACTAATAAATAAACAAAAATATAAATTTAGCGATGGAAGTATAGGGTTGTTGCAATCGTATCTAACTGATCGTCACCAGTATGTTTTTCATAATGATACTCTTTCCCAAACTAAAGAGATACGAGTTGGTGTACCTCAAGGCTCGGTTCTTGGTCCAATACTGTTTTTAATCTATTTCAATGACATTGCTTATCAAACCGATAAAAACAAGATTATTCTTTATGCAGACGACACAACATTACTGAATTCGGTAGATGATTTACACAACATAGAATTAACATGTAACCTAAATGAAATTAATCAATGGCTTATAGATAATAGACTGCATATAAATAAAAATAAAAGCGAGAAATGTATTTTTACACTAAAGAATAATGTCGATTTACATAACACAAACATAATTAAATTTTTGGGGGTGACGTTAGATTCGAAATTAAACTGGTTAGAGCATTGTAAAAACTTAAGCACTAAGTTATCAAAAGCTTGTTTTATATTAAGAAACCTAATGAATAATGTCTCAGAAAAAGTAGCTAAGTTAGCATATTACGGGTATTTCCACTCAATAATGTGTTATGCATGGGGCCATTCTTCTTGTATGCCTAAAATATTTAAAAGACATGCGGTCAGAATTATTAGTAATATAGAATTTAGGACGTGTTGCAAAGATCAATTTATCAGTCTTGGTATATTAACACTTCCTCTATTTACATCTTATTTTGCATACTATTAATGAAAGATAATTACCAGAATTATCTTTCATTTTCCGATACTCATAATTACAACACAAGAAACAAAAACAACTTAAACCTGATTCAAGTCCGTCTTTCGACTTCGCAAAACAGCAGTAATTATTATGCGATAAAACTATTCAACAAACTACCTAATACATTAAAACAACTGACATATAAACAATTAAAATCTTGCATGACTAAATATTTAAAAAATAAAGCTTTTTACACGATTAAAGAATTTCTAGACAACAACATCCACAATGATTTCAAATTAAATTCTGTGATGTGATATGTTAAATTAAGTGCTTATTAGATTTTATTTATACAATTAAGTTATTTATATAGCAAATATTCTTTATACAAGTATACATGTATTTTATAGTCTTAGTATTAACAATGACGTATTTAAAATAGTTTTCTATTATCAAATGAATAAAATTATTATTATTATTATTATTATATTAAACAACTCTTTACAGGATGTTCAGAATTTACAGGTTAATAATTGGATTATTCAATATGTAATATGAGCCTTATTTTAAATGGAACACCTTATATTTTATTATTTCATAATGTTAACAAAAAAGTCCTCTTTCGAATAATACAAAGGGTGTCCAATGCCTAAGTGTTTCAGTTTTTACGCAATTTACAATTTCCTTAAAATTAATGGTAGCGAGAGATTTTAAAACAAAAATGCATACGTAATTCTATTGGTTAATAACATTTTAAGACATTACAGTCTGATAATCACATGAGTTACAAAAATCATGTTTCGTTGCATGTTACATACAATATTTAAAAAAATAAGTTAAAAAGAGAATTAAACCTATTTCGAATTTACATTCTAATCGGGTGTGACCGATGTTACCATGGTTACGATTTTAGACCATTTTGACACTTACTTTGATTATGAAAAGTGTCACACCTGTCACGGAAAACCCTAATACAAGTACTACATGTTTTTTGGAAAATTTAGAGATCAGTCAAACGAGTGTGAGAAGAATGGTTAAGAAAAACCACTATCATCTGTATCACATTCGACATTTGACAGAAAACGATTATAATTAGGCATAAGACACCCTCATACCATTCAAAAGAGGACTTTTTGTTAACGTTATGAATTAATAAAATACAGGGTGTTCCATTTAAAATATGGATCACATTACATATTGAATGATCTACTAATTAATCTGTAAATTCTGTAAACCCTGTAAAGAGATGTTTAATATTTAATCATGGGATACATTCATCTAATATCCAAATATTTAGACGTAAGAGTAAATTTGTTATGATTTGTTGGATTAGAAGATATTGAACTTTTTTAATACTCCACATTTTAAGAA
Organism: Abscondita cerata; assembly: GCA_030710515.1. Lineage (NCBI taxonomy): Eukaryota > Metazoa > Arthropoda > Insecta > Coleoptera > Lampyridae > Abscondita > Abscondita cerata. The sequence goes on from JALBCR010002735.1 coordinate 399,174, forward strand.
AATTCGACTTAACTCAGAAACGGAATAAAATACAAGGCGTTCCATAAAAAATATAACTTTGATGCGCCACACTTTTTGGGACATACTGTATATTTCAAAATAATTCTAAAATGTAAAGTTTATCAACCTGCAACCTACTAAAATAACAAAACTTTGGCTGTTTCGCTATAAATCTCCGTCCCGTTGGTGGTAATTAACCCTGTATATAACTTAAAACTATTCAATAAAAAAAAAACACAAATCGCTTATTAAACTTAGAGGCAGAAAATACACAAAATTTACTATGTAATAAACTTCTCAAGTACCTAGTTATAATTCATAAGAATAAAATCATTTTTTAATTTATATAACGTATGAAAAGCTACTGTTTAAAATTACAATTAATTTATCAGCCATTATTTTTTCATTCGTAATTATATGTATGTATATGTGTTTGTATTTACAGTGAAACTGTTTTGTATTAAATGCATTTGCATTAAGTGGCAAACATTAAAAAATGGAAATAAGTCATAATATGTCCAATTTATAAGGAGACACGAGAGAAGTAAAGAACTACGAGAAATGCAGGATAAAAGCGGATTGGAAAAAGAGATTGAATAGCATGGGGAATTTAGAAAGGGAAGGAGGGCTATAGATAATATAATAAATAATAATAAATAGGTACGTGTGGTGGTTTGCATGACAATAAAAAATATTAATAATTATGAATGAAGTCAAAAATAAGAAATGTTTTCGTTTAAATGTTTCAAGTGTATCATTTAATAATAGTTTTATATTACTGTAATAATTAATAATTAAAGTTACAATAGATACATAATAGATAATAATTCAAGACAACTGGTCAATAAGGAATGAGAAAAGAAAGGGAGGAGTTTTCAAACATTAAAGAAGCTTTTGATAATGTAAATACGGATATATTATGGGAGACACTAAAAAGAACAAAAGATAAAGGAAGATCTACTACAATTAATAGAAATTGTACGCAAATATGAAAAAACAGAATTAATAATTTTTCAGAAAAGAAGATGGATGTGAGAGAGAGATTGAAATGGTGGCAAGAGATGAGGAGCAATTAAAGAACGTGGATGAATGGGAGATATTTAGATACGATAACAAGGACGACGGACACATAGAAGAACTAACAAGAAGAGAAATAGTATAGTAGAAGATAGAAAATAAGAGTGCAGACAGGAAAAAGAACTATATGGTACGAAGGAAGGATAAGTAAGATAATACAGACAAGACGAGAGAAGATTGTACTACGAAAAACGAGAATATGCAAGGAAAGCGGTAGAAAGAATAAGAGGAAGAAAGGAAAAGTATAGAAAAGGAAATAATAGTAAGAGACAGAGATACACAAATGCAGAAAAGAAAACCAAAAATAAGAAAGTCGATACAACAAAATTATATTAAATTAAGTAGTAACCGAAGAATTTCCACGGTGTATATTGGAAGGTATATTGGTTTATTACTTTTGTATATTGGTTTAGGTGTGGTACAGAGAAGAAAAAAACAAATATTGGCTAGAAGATGACATGAGGCAATGTAGGTTGTGTGGAGAAAGGTGGAAAAATAAAAAAGACATCTAAGAGAATACTGTGGGAACTAAGGGAGGAAGGGAGGGAGAATAGGAAAAGAGAAATATTATTGGGGGAAAATGGAGAAGGGTAGAATAGATGAGGGCGTAATAGAGAGGATAAAAATTAAATTAAAAAGCCCCTAATGTACAGCTCATAACCAAACTTACAGTCAAAAACTTTAAGTTTGGTTCAAATATTTCGAAAACTGGTTTGAGATATTGTAAAATGCTAGTGATTTTTCTTAATCAGCGTCGAAAAATACATATGATTGACAATTAAATTTTTTTAGAAAGATCGCTATTTTGTTTGTATTGATACATACATATACAGGGTGTCCGTAATAAATGCCCAAGATTTTACCAGGTTACACTGTAGATCGAGACAAACAATTTTATTATACAGGGTGAGTTTTTCCGATGTTTAGCACAGGGATCTCGGAAACTAATAAAGATAGAGAAACAGTTAAACGGGGAAAGAATTGTATTTTTCGAGATCACTAAAATGTGCCATTCGCTCTTTCAAAAAATGCACGGCTAACTAGATATTTCGAAAAATAAGTTTTTGGTAAATTCGTTTGGTGTATGTTGCTTTGTTATTATTGACTTTACAGAAAAAAATTTATAGAGGAAAAGTTTTAGGTATTTTTGTGATACATAATAAAGTTTAGTCAAAATTCTTATTTAACATATAATTTTTGAGTTATGACTTCTGTTTTTTTTAATAGAAGCCATAGTCGGCTATGACTTCATAATAAAGAAGCATTTTCAATTATTCAATGATATACCATGTATCACCATTATTTTATAAATAAATCACCTATCGTTAATTTTGATTTTTTTCCAAACTTCTTGAAGAGTGTGCAATGGAAACAATTACTAAGATATGCGTCGCATTGAATAATGAAATGGAAGTTAGATATGTATTATCTTTTTTAAATTTTAAAATTATAAGCTCAATTAGTTTGGGGTTTGGCTTTGTAGAATGGATCATCAATCTATAACCATAGACTTTTGTTTGCACGTTTCGACCGAAAAGCCCGGTCTTTATCTAGGCATTTAAAGATAATGGCCTACTGGATGACAGCTTTATTAGCAAATCCAGTAAGAATCTACATTAATACTAAATTCAAGTAAAATACAATTAATAAATTAAAAAAAACGCTACAATGATAAAAGTACAAAGGTTCTATTAGGAAGAACTAACATGTAATAAAGTCCTACAAAGCCAAACTCTAAAAAAGCCCAATTATTAATTGGGAAGCCACAATTAATTCTTGCGAGTCTCTTAAAACAGAGTAATGTTAATATCCGTGACAAAAACAAGCAAACAAAAACTGTAAACGATAAATTAATAAAACAACCACGAAACTTAGGGTCTAAATAAAATATAAAGAAGGACGCAAAGCAACGTAACTGATTTTATGGTTTATCGTGTTTAGGTGAAACAGAATTTGTAGCTTTTCGAACGGTACGTGCATCAATATTAGCGAAAGTTTCTAGAACAGCTTCCCTAAGTCTAAAACAGAGAGATCCGGGGATCGAGGTGGCCAAGCAACAGGTGCGTTTGATTTAAATGATTTCGCACCATTACCTGATTGTGTGGTGGTGCCCCATCGTGCTGAAACCATTGGAGCATACACGTGTGTGCAAGGGTAATTTGTCTAACATGTTATCAAAATCGTTTTGTAAAAAATGAAAGTAACGGTCTCCCGTAAGTATAACTTTAAAAATGTGCGAACAATAATTCTTGAACCAATGACGCCGCACCAAACATTAAATCCAGATCTTACTTGGGGTCTTCTCCGTTCAACGTGATGCGGATTTTCTTGCATCCATAAATGGTGATTATGCCTGTTAAACATGCCGCAGTTGGTAAATTGCGTTTCATCCGTCCACAAAACTTTAAATTTAAACAGTTCTAAAACAAATTATAACAGACGAAAGCACAAAATTTGATTTAAGTCTAGAACGACTTTTATTTGAGTTTTAAACAGTGTTGGAAAGTTAACAGTCGTAAAAAGAATTATCCGACAAATATATTGAATGTTGAAAGTCCGGGAAGCGTGATTTTAATCAAGTCTAGATAGAATATTTGTTGGAGTTTCTCAAGAGTTTTGAAGACAGTTTTAGGAGAATATTCTACGACCGCGTTGAAATGGTAACCCAAGTTACCAACGTTTCGTCACCTATCGTAAGAGGCATCATCAGGGCGAGAAACAAACAAACGAAATTTCAAGGTAGACTACTAAGTCAGGTAATTAACTTGTCAACCAAGCCAGATTCTAGACTGAAAGAAGTCAGAGTTCGGCCGTGAAAGCCTCAATTCTTACAGCTGTTCCATTTTATCCGTCAAAGAACTGGGGTGCAAAATTTTTTTTTGACAATTGTCAATACTTATAAACTCTGTTTTAAGATTAGTCTAAGTCTTACGTTACAGTCACAAGTGTGTGCACACATTTACAAGCACTCTGTGAATTTTTAAAATTATCAGTTGGGTGAGTTTTCAAAAATTAAACAAATTAAATATTTAATTAAACTAGAGTTTGGTTTACCTAAATCTACATAAGTAAGATTAAATATAAAGAAATATAATAATTGTCAAAATTACACGTTAATATGTCAGTCTGTGGAATTTGTACCCAAAGTGTAAATGCAAAATCACCCGGCCTTCAATGCAATTTTGTGAGATATATTATCATGCAAAATGCGTTGAGCTATCAAAATCGCAGCTTGATACTATAAAATCGCTGCAACAAATTTTGTGGAAATGCCGAAGCTGCAATGAATTGGGAAACGATCCCATGAACCATAAGGAATGCTCGGGATGTAAAATAATTCCTACTTTGCTTGAATCAATTAATAAATTAAATAACACGGTGACTGAATTGCAACGTAAGATAGATTTAAAAGCGCAAACTGATTTGAATATGGAACAATTAATTTACGAAATATCTGATAGAAATAAGAGATCAAAAATATAATAATTTACAAACTAAAGGAATCTGTATCTGATGACGTAAATACTAGAGCAGCTGAAGACTTAAAAAACGCAAAAGATGTTATTCATCATATCGCTCCTGATATTAACACTGAAAATGTAATAGTAGTAAGATTAGGAAAACAACTAGAAAGAAATAAATCGCGTCCACTAAAATTATACTCAAAAATAAAGAAGAGGCATTAAAAATTGTAACACAAAAAGTAAACTGAAGACGGCCAACTACGATGTCTCGATTGGAATGGACGAAACAATTATGCAACGAGAGTATTATAAGAAAATAAAAGCAGAAGCAGACGAGAGGCAGAATAAAGGAGAAAGAGTTATTATTCGTTACATAAATGGTTTACCAACTATTACTAAACCAAAAAACTAAATATGTCGGTTGCTCATGTTAACATACGTTCACTAAATACTGGTTTTCAATTATTTTCGGATGTACTACAAAAGTATTCGTTTGACTGTCTAGGTGTTTGTGAAACATGGCTAGATGAAAACATTCCAAGTAACTACATATCTGTCCCTAATTATAACATTATACGATGTGATCGAAGCACACGAGGCGGTGGAGTTGCTATTTATCTAAGAAGTTCAATAAAATATAAAGTTTTCTACAGTAATATTAATAATGATAGTGGGCTTGAACAACTGTGGTTAATTATTAAGGTTAATAAAATGAACATAGCTGTAGGTGTAGTGTATAGAAGACCCGGTACAAACATAGATAATCTTAGTAATATTTACGAAGTGTTAGAAAATATGTATGTAAGTTCGGATGCTGTAATCTTATTGGGCGACATCAATATTAACTTGTTAAACAAAACTGGTGGTGATACAAAGAAATTCCTTTCAATGATTTCGGATTTTAATTTAAAACAAATCGTAGAAGAGCCTACGCGTATTACATCAATAAGTGAGTCTTTGATTGATGTTATTTGTATAAACTATAACGTAAATGTTATTAAATGTGATGTCATTGACATGTTAAACGTTACAGATCACATGTTAGTGTATTGCTACTTAGGGATGTATATCACACAGGCTAAACAAAAAGTACCGATATAGAAATTTAAGAAAAATATGTCTAAATGAATTAGAGAAGGATACATCATACTTAAATTGGAATAATTTATACAATTTATGCGACTTAGAAACTAAAGTAAATAACTTAACCTTAAACCTTAACCATATATTTAATAAACATGCTCCGTTAAAAACTTGCAATTTTTCAAAAAGAAAAAGATCCTCCATATATCACATATAATATCAAACAAATAATTAAATTAAAGAATAATGCTCATAAAAAATATTTGAAAAATAAAACAGATGTAAATAGATCTAGCTATGTTGAATTAAAAAACTATCTTGCAGGCGCAATTAAAAGAGAAAAGGATGCATATATGCAATACGAAATAAATATTAACAAAAGCGATACTAAACAACTATGGAAAAAACTCAAGTGGTGGGGGGTAAAAAGTGGAAAGCAATTGTTTACAATTAATCTTGATGATCTTGTTACCAGTTCGGATCTGAATAATCACTTTGTAAATGTTGATGTTGGACAAATATCTGTAAGTAAAGAATTACTTTACTATTATAAAAATAATAGCCTTATTGCAAACTCTAGATTTAAATTCAACTTTATAGCAGTTCACGACATTTATAGACTTTTAAAACGATTCGATCAAATGCAACAGGTACAGACAACTTAAGTAGACAAATGGTACAATTAATTTTGCCACATTGTGTTGACGTCTTAGTCCACATAATGAACTATTCGCTAGAAACAGGGCTGTTCCCTAGTGAATGGAAAAGTGCAGTAATTATACCTTATCCAAAAGTAGTAAGCGCGTGTAATATTTCCGACATACGACCGATAAGTATTTTACCAATTTTTTCCAAAATAATTGAAAAAGTAGTATTTGAACAATTTCAAACATATTTAGAAAAAACTCTATCCTTCCTTCTTTACAGTCAGGTTTTCGTCAAAACATAGCACACAAACTGCATTACTCAAAGTTACAAACGACATCAGCATTGCCATGGATAACTCTGAAATCACGATACTGATACTTCTCGATCAGAGTAAGGCGTTTGATTTAGTAAATTTTGAATTACTACTTGCAAAATTGAACCATATAGGGGTACGCGATATTGAGCTTCAATGGTTTCAAAATTACATTACAGGTCGGGTACAGAGAGTAAACTACAAAGATCAATACTCTAACCTGGTTGAAACTAAAAGTGGCGTACCACAAGGTAGTATTCTTGGACCCATACTATTCTCCCTATTTACGTTTGATATTTCTAAGTCCCTACAGCATTTAAAATACCACCTGTATGCAGATGATATACAACTGTACATCTCCCTCAAACCCATTGAGTTAAGACGATCATTAAAGTTGATTAATGAGGATCTGCGAAATATTGCGAGATGGTGTGAAAATAATGGTCTTCAACTAAATCCAAATAAATCAACAGCTATATGTATTGGTAGTGAACACCTAATATCACAGATAGATTTAAGCGGTCTTCATTTAGTCTTAAATGATGCAAACATTAAGTGGGTGCCATCGGTAAAAAGTTTAGGTTGTTACCTTGACGAGAATCTTAACTTTCAGAATCATGTAAATAAAATCTGCTCAACGTCGTACATGAAGTTAAAAATGTTAAATAGATTGAAGTATTCATTGAGTTCTAAAATTAAAGTTAATTTAACAAAAGTCTGATTTATCCTACTCTGGATTATTGCTCTTGTGTATACTATAACTACTTAACTCAATACAATAAACACAAAATACAAAAATTCAAAATGCCTGTATGAGATTTGCTTACAACATTCCTTTTAAAGAACATATTACTCCATATTTAAAAGCAATAGGAGAACTAAACACCAAACAAAGATCAAACTATATCTTTTGTGTCTTCTTATACAAATTAATTTTCTTTAAGTGTCCTTTATATTTGTTTGGCCAGTTGGTATTGAGATCACAACAACATGATGTTAACATTCGGAATAAAAATTACAGTATACCTAAACATAGTACTACAAAATTTAAACGCTGTTATAATGCGCCTTATTTTTTAAATTTGGTTTTTTACTTCTGTCTTTACCGTTCAAACTGTATAAAAAGCAATTAAAGATACGTTTAATAGAAATAGAAGGGTAAAATTAGGTAAGCTTATGTAGTAAAAATACAAGTAGAATACTTATGTTTTTCTTTCTTTTTCTTTATTTTTATAAAGAGCATGCATATACTATACATAATTTTTTTTTTCCTTTTTGAGTATTTACTCGGTATATAGGGAAATGTGTGAAATAATTTAAGTAGGCAGAGTGGAAGATCGCTTGCGAACTCTGTCCTTTTGAGCAATTGTAATATTATTGTTTTGCTCAATAAATAAATATTATTATTATTATTATTATTATTATTATTAAGAGAGTATTCTTAGAGTTCCAAAAGAAAAATCCTGCTGTAATTAAAAACCTATTTGACGTAACAGATCTACTATGATAGAACTGTCATTAATTATTTTTAAACAATCGGGATCTGAAGAAATCGTAGAGAACTATTTTTTAATAATGTTTTTAGAAAGCCTAAATACAATTCTATCTATCAAGAACTGATGGGGTTACTCAAATCTATTCAATTTTGAAGTTGGGTGTGAAGTTGGCGCTCCATACGTTAATTGCAATGTTGGTATGGTTAAAGCCGGAATTCTTCTTCCCCAACTCAAATATTTATAAAATATAAAGAACTCTTATACTCTTCGAAAGAAAGCTCAAATCAAAAACTCTACAAGACTCTCTAGAACTAAAGTTGTTGACTTCACATGCGAGAGATCAACCAACGCTAAAGCTTCAGCAAAAACGAGCTACAATCCGTAAAACAAAAGTTAAAAAGTGCCATGGACCGGTGGCGGATCTACAATTGTGGAGCCCTGAGACTTTTCCTTGTATGAGGCCACCTCAAAAAATTGACCATTTTTTCATATTTTGTTTTGGTTTGAATGTAAATTGTCAAAAACGTTAAAAATACTTACAAACATAAGTTTAGCAAAAAAAAATATAACTTGTGGGCCGTTTCTGGTCGAGGTCTAAGACTTAGCCCTCATATTGGTCTCATAAGCATCATAGAATCCACCATTGCCATGGACGCTTATGGCGACTAATGTCAAATTGTTCTTAACTTGAAGGATATCAATTTATTAAAAATTAGTGTGCCACATATTTGCTATATTCTCTATACACGTTAATATTGATAGTACAACAAATTCTCTATCGAATAAACCCCGTTATACTGATACTCTAATTATTTATATTTTAAATAAAATCTCGCGCAACGGCGTAAGTAAATCGTGAAGTAGTAGTTTTACATTCTGCATGGTACAGGCCAGTACAACCCTATGTAATTATATCACACAATTCAATTTTAAAATCAAATTTTAACTGCGAAGTCTGCAAAATTAACAAACGCCCAACGACAAATATATCAATTAAATTAATCCACATTGGGTAATTACGACCAATTAAAAAAGCAGCAACTGTAAAATATCTACACTGTGTCAAAGAGTATCCGTTACAAACAATTTTGATAATAATTAAAAATACGATAACAACACCTGTTGATTAATCTTAGAAAAACATGCAAAACGAGATGAAATGACGCAAAGAAACTAATTTTAATTTGATATTCTTATAGGAGGGGCGGGCTTCGTTAAGATACATTTTAATTCCTACCTGAATTTAAGTTAAGTTTTAAATTATCGAAAACTTACCGCTTTTATTGTGTAACGGACGAACTAACAGGTTTCTTACAATTTAATTTATTCAGTGTTGCTAATTTTAAGTGGAACTTCAATTATGTTTATTAATTACTTAGAATTTAATAAACCAAAACAGCTGTAATATGTTATTGGTTACCATTTCACTATTGCCGTCTCTTTCTGCTACCCACGACTACATCCGTATCACATGTACACGAAATGTGAGTGTTTTATTTTGTTGTTCCACAGACCACAGAGGAGATATTTAACCTTGACGTGGGGGCGCTTTAATCATTGTGGCTAAAGTACCAGCAAATATATTTTATCAATTTATGAGTAACTGTAAAAAAAAATAGAATAAAATAACGCTACTTTAACGTGTTTCTTGATCAAGGGTCAGTTGCACGACACCAAGTTTGATGCAAATGTGTACAGAATGTTTCAGAATAAAAAAGTGGTTTCATTTGGTATCTATGAAAGTAGCACGTAGCATTAGCAGGCAGACACAACAATATATCCGTGTACGCATGTAGCCATTCAAATAGTTATAGTTGAAATTATGAGAGAATTCTGATAACGAATTAGCACGTGTACTGAAGTCAACGATCCGATTCACAATGGCGTTCTCTTCTAACGCATGTTCTTAATTTAACCTACGTTTTAAAGTAGGGATAGGTTTTACTTCACCAATCGCTGTTCGACCTTTGTGCTCAATGCTTGAACAGAAGCACTAATCCGACATCAGAATTCTCTCATAATTTTAACTTTATCTATAAAGTTATTGTACACCATAACTTTTTGTGCATCACAAATATAAAAACAACGGTACAATCAAGTGCCTCAAAACTTTCAATAATGGGTGAGATATGCGGCAAATTTTAACATTTTTTTCAGAATTTTATATAGCTAACCTCTTTTAGCTGTTTCCAGTGGTGCATCTTTATTGTTGTCCAGTATAAGTGCTCTATTTTTATTTTCTGGAATGCAAATGTACCTGTCCTGGCTTGTTACTACTCATTTACGCACAATACTCGGAGGGTACTTAGGGTCCTTGTTGTTCATATTTCTTTTAACTGCCATCGGCAATCTAGAATCTTGTGTTTTCGGAAAGTCATTTCAAATGAAAGTATTTCCAGAAGGTTTGTATGGACTATTACAAAGTCGTTTAAATAATTGTGTCTTTTAGTTATATTTTGTTTGTTGATGGCAGTATTCTCTTCAGCATTGGTTCATCGAGTGTGCTACAACATGGTAATATGTACACCTTTTAAATAATTTACTTATATGCAAATTTCAGTTTTTGTTTTCCCTCATTCACTTATATTACATCAACAAGTATTCACAAAAGGTATACGCAGTTCCTGTGCCAGCCCAAAATATTCAAGTAGGACGTAAGAAGAAACAGTAATGGGTTTTAAAAATCTCAGTTACATTAATCCTTAAACATTTTACTATTTCAAATAATTCTAAGAAATTTATTACTTTTTTTCAAGTAAATCTTTTACAATGAGATAGATTTTCATTTAGGATCAAGTGTTGCTGTGGATTTCAAACTAATTTTCATTGTGATCTATTCTGTAACATCTCCGTTAATTTTAAAAGCGAGTTAAAACATATGGACCGACAAATTTAACAGGTCACCACTGATTGAAAAAGATTGAACAGTGTTTACAAAAGATGAGAGCTCATCATAATTTAAATCGACAAAACTGTCTAACAGATTACAATAACTTCTCACATCTACGTAAATATGAATTAAAGTCGTGCAATCTTATAATAAGAATTTGTTCATATATCAGAGGTCTAGTATGCAACAACAAAAGTGCGTGTAAATACTATACCCAAAAAGTTAAATACATTAAGTACATTTTTAAAGGTGCATTAAAAGATCGATGAATAAAAGCGGTTGTATTACAGTATCCGCCAAAATAAACGGTACCGAAAATAAAAATAAATATGAGCGAAAATAATGCTCTACCAAAAACTTTTTCTTCCGTTGTTAGAACCATTTTTAAATCAAATTTAACTGCAGCGTACTATTAATATATCAATTAATGACAATTAAGTCAAATATGACAAATCCATATTACATAAACAACTCCACAGCACTTTCTGTTTCGGTACTGTTTATTTTGGCGGATACTGTAATATTTGTTCTATAAAGAATTTTCCAAAAGATGTTTTTGAGCGAGTGCTTAATAAACCAGAGCAATTAACATGTGACTTAAACATTTTGTATGGAAAGATTGGATATAGGTTTTTGCAAGAGATACAGACGTATCTGTTAAAAGATTTAGTCTAATTTATACAGGGTCCTGCATTAATGCGTCGTTCTTTCCTAGCGGCTAGTCCTTTGGAGATAGATAAAGAAAGTTTAAACTAAACATACTTCGTTCAAAGAGATCTATTTTGTAAAATTATTCTTAACGACACAGGGTGTTCAATTTTTATGGGATAGCAAAAAGATGTTTTTTATAATGAAACACCCTGTATCCTTTACGGTGTTCTGTCGTAGTTTCTCACCCTCTACATTGTGTTTTAATTATTTTTGATTCCCTGTCAGTGTTGCCAACTTATAACTTGTTTTTCTGAAAAAATCCATAAACAGGCTTTACTTTAAAAATCATAGCGACTTTGTTTTGTAAATTTAATAAACAAATTTTAACAGACCAAATGAAGAGCAACATTTTAATAGTTAGAATTTTAAATTTTGTGTTACAGGGCAATTTTTCAAAATTCAAAGTGCAAAAAGTCATTTTTTCAAATGAAATAAAGCTTGTTTTATTTCGCTATAAGATATCATTTTTCCCTCTTTAATTTTTACTAAAGGTATCCTATAGCTAAGCCCCATAGTTTTGGACATATTTAATAGTTAAAAAACAATTTTAATAACTTTTTATACACCCAAAGAGCAATGGCGATGATTTAGTGTCACTTTGGGGTTTGGATAACTTAAGAATTTTTTATTAATTACTTATTACCCAACAAAACAATTGAATACATTAAAAAAACTGCAAAAAACAAAATTGAAGAAATGACTACAACAAGTGTTTCGAATGTCTTTCATTTTCATTGAAGCACCGCTGCTGAAAAGACCTTTTTCTATTTTGCAATTTCTATAGCTTTGTTTCCGTATTGTACACGATACGGAAATAGAAGTTCTTTCCGCACTGGTTTAGGGATTTTTAAAAATTTTAGTATATAACCAAATAATTTACAGTTTTAATTTTGACGTAAGAAAATTAATTAAGGTTTTGTTTGGTTAGTTCTTATTAAGTAGATTTTAATATTCAAAGCAAATTTAGTGTTAATTTATGAAACAAAACTTAACAAACAATATTCTTCCATCGACCGCGCATTTATGACTTACATTAATGTAAACAAAATGATTTTAGTATAGGCAACTATACATACATATTGGCGTTTATCTTCAATCAACTACAACATGAAAGTATACATATAAATTCTGTCGTAATTTGTAGCAAAGCAAATTTTAATTATAACAAATCGACATTCATCTACAATTGTAATAAATCTTTAATTTGTTCACAGTGATTTTTAACACATTCCAATGATAACGATTAATAACATGTTAAGAGTGTTCAGCTCATCTATTTTACAAACTATTATCTCAGCAGTTCTTCAATATTATTTACTTATTGTTCAAAAGTTAGATTCTTTAAGTAAGGCTGTAAGAAAAAATCAAAACCATAAAATATAAACATTCCGACTCCTGAAAAGATCTTTTGAAGGTGTAGCGGAACCACTTTAACAAAATGTTTTTGTAAACTCTACATTCACATGTTTGTGAAATTATAGAACGGTAAATGTAAAACAAAAATTCATTGATAAGGAATCTTAAGCAAATATGTCCTTGATAAAAGTGTTGCAAAGCCATTGACAGTATTGAATATGTGCAGAATAATTGTCTCAATAAGTTGGTAAACGGCTTGCACACGGTAAGGATATAAATATCTTTCTTCGGTATGATGCGACAAGTCATTACATAAAGTTGAACTTGTTCGAGATGTGCTTAAGTTACATCCATGATATATCAAACATCGTCAAACACTTCTGGCGTTGTCTTTGTAGGTGGACCATTATATTGATTAAGCATCAATCCGTTCCCACAAAAAAATTTAGTATTCTTGTTTTACTGTGATGAAAACTATTTTATTTCGACAAAACAATCGAAATTGAGTAATTTAATTCTCCATCAACTTAGTGAGCTTATATTAAAATACTGTTGGCAATAAAAGACGAAAAAGTAAATAATTATTAAAGGCCAAGCTCTCACAAAAAGTAGAAACGATGAAGTTAGGTTATAAACTTGTGGTAATTTCACAAAAGGTGTGTTCACAATAGCATTTATTCTCTAGAATTATTCGAGTATATAATTTTATTAAAATTACAAAGTACGGTCGGCGGAAAAGTTTTGTAACTAACTCGTGAATTAAACGGCGATTAAAAATCTCAACACATTTTTTTGAAGATAGCAAACTTTCAACAGCATTTGTTGCTAACTTTATTAGGATATCAACTACTCTACCAACATAGCTTTAAAACCAAAAAAAAACACTAGATCAAATATTAACATTTATTTCTTAAAGTATATGAAGTAAATTTTGCGAAATAGAAAATATAGTATGAAAAACACGTGCCACAACTACTTTTGTCGCACGAAGACAAACTTGCAGACCGACCGAAGGGTCTTCAGTAATTGTCGGGTGTTGTGACACTTGTTTTTCAATATACTATTTCCTCTCTTCAACATTTGAGGTAAGATGCTTGCAAGTGAGTCTACTATTTTCTGCTGCATATTTATTGGTGGATCGTTATACACCATTTATTTTACATATCCTTACAAAAGTCTAGTTTTTACCAGATCAAGTGATCTAGGCGGTTACCTGGTGGGTATATTCTGCCAATCAATGATTCGAAAGATTTCATCGAGATATGTCCTTGCAAACAATTTTAAGAGGCGATATTTCTTGTACGCCGACATCTGCTAGTATGCAATTTATTTTCCACCAACGGCCTTCTTCGGTGTAAAATATAATAACAATAGGTGTCGCAAAACTTATTGTAATTAAAATTGTTTTTCTTTTTTAACTATTAAATATCTCAAAAACTACAGAGTTTAAACTCTAGGCATAGGACACCTTCAGTAAAAAAATCAAAGAGAAGAAAAATGCTATCTTATAGCAAAATAAAACCAAATGTAATTTCATTTGAAAAAATGAGATGACTTTTTTGAGTTTTAAGAAATTTGCATTTTTTAGAACACCCCGTAGCACACAATCTAAATTTCCAACTATTAAAATATTAACCTTTATCGGGTCTAACGTCGGTGCTAAAATTAGTTTATTAAATTTTCAAAACAAGGTCGCTATTATTTTTTAAAGTGAAGCCTCTGTACGGAAAATTTTTTAGAAAAGCAATTATAAGTTGGCAATACTGGCAACAAATAAAAAAATAATTAAATTGCTGTGAGAGGTTGAGAAACTACCCTAGAACACCTTGAAAGATACACGGTGTTCCATTAAAAAAAACATGTTTTTGGCATCCCGTAAAAAATGGGACACCCTGTATCGTTAAAAATAATTTTACAAAGTAGATCTTTTTAAACCAATTATGTTTAGTATAAACTTTTTACTTATATCCAATAGGCTACTGCTAGGAAATAACGACGTACTAATGCAGGACCCTCTGTATATCGAGGTCTTAGAAATTAATTTTTTGAATATTTTCAATTCTATGAATGTGACAGTTATAATGAGGTACCATAGGGGAGAGCAGTATTCTAAAATATGGGACAGAACTATATCTTTTTTATAATAATGTATCTATGTAGTAAAATCTAATTTAGAATCAATACAAATTGAATATCAAGTTGGTTGTATTCATCCAAGAGATACATTGTGTCCTTCCGATAAAATAATCATGGATTATAGGAGCATAAAATCTGTAGTAGTCCTTTATGCAATTAATAAATAACTTTCAAAATTCTGACAATCTGCTTGACAAATAGCTAGATATCTACAAAAGTAGATTCCCTAGTACACAGTACATTTTAATTTAGAACAATAAAACTGATATTTTATAATACATTTTGTATTAAACTGACACGTTGCTATTATTTCTGGAAAGAGAAGAAATAAAGTTTTTGTGATACGTCACTACCTAGGTTGTCATCTAAAAAAATTCAAGATGGCGGTCGTACAGCTAAACGCTGACGTTGAAAACATTTTACATTTACTCTAAAATATGCAAAATAAAGTCTTATTCATCGTCCAAGAATTTCATAATTTTCCCTTTATACGTTTCAAGATAATCCCTTGGTGCAAGACTTTTCCAGTAACCCTGCATTTATTTATTAGCTATTACAATTGTTCTAAAATTAAAACTAAAATTAAAATATATAATATAAATTTTCATTTTTCATTTCTAAAAATAAATAAATAAAATTAATATGTTATTTTACAATTTTAATAAAAAACTTACACTCTAACTAGGGTGTACTATGCACTTGAATGCTGAGCACATCTATCTATCTCTTCGTACTGTTCATTTGTACACCCCATGCTAGTTCTGGAAATTATCCCTTCAAACTTCCCTAATTCTACTTACACGACCGCAAATTAATTAAAACTAATAATACGCCAATATGTGAGATTTACTTAATTAGTAAGCTCTTCCGAGCACAAGAAAATTGTCACAGAGCGCGTCTTCAATGCTAGTAATTATAACATTCGGTCGAAAACACAATACAAAAATTATGTTTTTCAACGACATACTTAGATAACGGACGTTTCTTTTCTACAAATAGTGAGGAAAGTTGGTTTTCCTTTACTAGCGAGGAAAATAATGTCGTGTTACAAAAATGAACAGAATGTTCATTAGAACTATATGCGCCTAGTACTTGGTTAAAACAATTCTAATTTAGTATTCAATCAGGTTTGTTTAAGTTAATATCTTATATTTCGACTCTTAAAAATTGCGACCCTACATTTATTAGTTAGAATTACGCGGCTGCGCTATGATAGATTGAGACCACACCGATACTACAGAATACTGTAGGGAGACGTTTACACTAAATATTACTTCTTTCATTAGGTTGTTTTTTGGAGAATATCGTGGAAAAAATGTTGTGTCTAACACATGAGGAAAGTCTTTTCCACTCTCACTCGAGCCTGAGTGGGAAAAGAATTGCTTTCGTCACTTAGTTGGACAAATAACTATTCAAGGCGTTACAAAAGAAAAAACATGCTATTATCTAGGTACTTATTCATTTGAGGCTGTGTAGAGGGTCTAAAATATCCACTGCTGTAAATTCGTAAGGCTGATTAACGGAGGGTGTTGATTATGAGCTGATTACATGCATGTCCAGCAGTACAGATCAAGCTGGTTATCGACGTCTTTGCAGTGCCCGTGCTAACAAAAATTTTATGCTAGGCAAAATTAATCAGGCAGGCGCTTTTAACATGACATAAAATATTAAATTTGCAGAATCTGTATTAAAAAAATATTTGTAATACGGTACAATGAAACCTTATTTACCCGAACTAATAGTGTTAATAGTTAAAGGTTATTAAATATTTAATCCATTGTAGTAGCTTTTATAAAGTAGAAAATACACGAGACCTGAAAATTAAGACAACTGTATATAGTTTACAGCTTCAATTCCCAATACAGAAAGTGAGTAGTTTTAATAATCTATTATCAAACGGCTGTCCGGGATGAAGTAAAGTCTAAATTAACTTAAACAGACTCGGAGTAAAAAGTTCCACTGTAATTTAATCATAATAATAAAATAATAAATAATAAAAAATTATGCGCTTATCTATGAATACATTAACTATAATGTAATACAATTTACAAAAAGTATAATCTCTTACTAAATTACAACCTCCTTCTTTCCCTAACGGCAATCAAAAGTCATCAAAGATTACTTCGGAAGTCAATTTCATTTGCTAACTCGCTCTCTTATTGATAGCATTGCTAAACCACTCAATCTCTCCTGCGACATACAAGATCTTAAATAATTTTTGATAAGTTTAAGTTTTGAAAAAGAGCGTTCGCATGCGGCAACAGTGACAGGGATTGTTATAACAATACGAAGGGCAGTACAAAGGTTGGGAAAAAGTTCCGCAATTTTTCTATCATATATAAACTTTTGCTATTATTTTGAATCGGTAACAAATATTCATCAGGGTACAAATCTTTTGAATAGTCGGATCTCATCATAAAATTGCAATCCATCAATATCTGACGAACTGCCATTACTGCTTGTCAAAAAGTTTTGCTAGTTCGTTACAACACTCTGTTTGGGTCAGCATTTTCCAAATCTGCCCGGAGTTTGCAGTCGTACAGTAATCCTAAACTCCTCGGAGAGTTTCTCTGTGCCATCAAAACCTAATTGTTAGAGCCGCTAGAGCCATATCAATTAAAGGCAGAAAAAGTCAATTCTAAACTGATCTTTAGGAGCACTGACGACAGTGGAAGTCCCACGTTTTCTACTTATTCTTTTTTCATGGAATTTTAATTCAGATGCACTTAACCCTAATTCTTCCCTAGTTTATTAGCAGACAAACAAGCACTATCCAAAACCATCTTCTCTATAACTTTGTAGGAATTGTTTCGTATTGTCCACCAACTTCATCGCAGAAGAAATATCAATCGACTCGGATTGGAATGCTTTACTCACAACATTAATTCTGCTCAATATATCATGCCAAGCGCAAAGTAGGATTAAAAATGAGTATTCCTCTACTTGTGAAACTAGGTTTTTGCTTCATATCTGCAATCATTATCAAATTTATTGGATAAGGATATTACTTCTAATGCGTTCCGTACATTTGTAATTTCATAACGAAGGGTTTTGGTACAGTCCAATCTACTTGACCATCTAGTTCCAAAATGGGTTTGAGGGGACAAGGTTTTAAATGATCACTGATCACATCCCATCTTTGTAGAACCAGATGCAAACGTGAATAATTTTTGTAACACCCCAAAAAATGTGACAGAAAGTACACTTGAAGATGCCATGTCATTCAAGACCAAGTTAAGGCTATGAGCTGCACAAGATACGTAAAAGGCCCTGTTGTTAATTTCCAAAATTCTGGCTTTTACGCCAGAATAATCTCCTCTCATATTGGAACCATTGTCATATGATTGTCCTCGCATATTCTGTACATCAATGGCTAAACGTTTTTAACTCCTCCAGAATTTTTTCAGTCAAACCTTTGCCTGTTCTGTCTTCCACTTTTACAAAACCTATAAACCTGTCTTTGGTTCAGTCTCATTTTCTAATATGTATCTAATAGATATAGACATTTGCTCCTGGTGTGACAAATCAGGAGTGCAGTCCAACATGAGAGCAAAATATTTAGCTCTGAAGTTCTCCCAATATAGTCTTTAGAATGCGTAATGACATCAGATGAATAAATTCATTTTGTGTCTGATGACTTAAATAATGAACCTTTCCACCAACTCCGTAGTGATTGCATTTAAATGATTTGAAAGGATGGGGTCAAATTTTGATAACAATTGGATTAATCCCAAAAAATTTCCATTATTTTTTCAAATAATGTTTCAGAACTGCCCTGAAATGCCAAGTTCCTTGATGCTAAAATTTAACGCTTCACAACACGTTTAAGAATGTCTCCACCTTTCTCTCTCTTGATTAAGCTTTGTTTAGCGTTACCCCAAGCTGCCATACATTTACCATGCCTTTGGGAACCCCCGTGACTACTTAATATTGCTGAGATGTTTTCCAATCTTTAGTACCAACACTTATTAGTGAATCATTTAGATTTGAAGTAGCAAAAAGTTTACAAACAAAACAGTAAACTACATCATGTTCAGCGAATTACCTTACCCAAAGGTCTGTGTGTT